>CM059558.1:34220227-34627304 GCA_030386875.1 Morinoia aosen | reverse complement strand
GTATTTGGAGTATTTGGAGTATTTGGAGTATTTGGAGTATTTGGAGTATTTGGAGTATTTGGAGTATTTGGAGTATTTGGAGTATTTGGAGTATTTGGAGTATTTGGAGTGTATGGAGTGTATGGAGTGTATGGAGTGTATGGAGTGTATGGAGTGTATGGAGTGTATGGAGTGTATGGAGTGTATGGAGTGTATGGAGTGTATGGAGTGTATGGAGTGTATGGAGTGTATGGAGTGTATGGAGTGTATGGAGTGTATGGAGTGTATGGAGTGTATGGAGTGTATGGAGTGTATGGAGTGTATGGAGTGTATGGAGTGTATGGAGTGTATGGAGTGTATGGAGTGTATGGAGTGTATGGAGTGTATGGAGTGTATGGAGTGTATGGAGTGTATGGAGTGTATGGAGTGTATGGAGTGTATGGAGTGTATGGAGTGTATGGAGTGTATGGAGTGTATGGAGTGTATGGAGTGTATGGAGTGTATGGAGTGTATGGAGTGTATGGAGTGTATGGAGTGTATGGAGTGTATGGAGTGTATGGAGTGTATGGAGTGTATGGAGTGTATGGAGTGTATGGAGTATTTGGAGTGTATGGAGTGTATGGAGTGTATGGAGTGTATGGAGTGTATGGAGTGTATGGAGTGTCTGGAGTGTCTGGAGTGTCTGGAGTGTCTGGAGTGTCTGGAGTGTCTGGAGTGTCTGGAGTGTCTGGAGTGTCTGGAGTGTCTGGAGTGTCTGGAGTGTCTGGAGTGTCTGGAGTGTCTGGAGTGTCTGGAGTGTCTGGAGTGTCTGGAGTGTCTGGAGTGTCTGGAGTGTCTGGAGTGTCTGGAGTGTCTGGAGTGTCTGGAGTGTCTGGAGTGTCTGGAGTGTCTGGAGTGTCTGGAGTGTCTGGAGTGTCTGGAGTGTCTGGAGTGTCTGGAGTGTCTGGAGTGTCTGGAGTGTCTGGAGTGTCTGGAGTGTCTGGAGTGTCTGGAGTGTCTGGAGTGTCTGGAGTGTCTGGAGTGTCTGGAGTGTCTGGAGTGTCTGGAGTGTCTGGAGTGTCTGGAGTGTCTGGAGTGTCTGGAGTGTCTGGAGTGTCTGGAGTGTCTGGAGTGTCTGGAGTGTCTGGAGTGTCTGGAGTGTCTGGAGTGTCTGGAGTGTCTGGAGTGTCTGGAGTGTCTGGAGTGTCTGGAGTGTCTGGAGTGTCTGGAGTGTCTGGAGTGTCTGGAGTGTCTGGAGTGTCTGGAGTGTCTGGAGTGTCTGGAGTGTCTGGAGTGTCTGGAGTGTCTGGAGTGTCTGGAGTGTCTGGAGTGTCTGGAGTGTCTGGAGTGTCTGGAGTGTCTGGAGTGTCTGGAGTGTCTGGAGTGTCTGGAGTGTCTGGAGTGTCTGGAGTGTCTGGAGTGTCTGGAGTGTCTGGAGTGTCTGGAGTGTCTGGAGTGTCTGGAGTGTCTGGAGTGTCTGGAGTGTCTGGAGTGTCTGGAGTGTCTGGAGTGTCTGGAGTGTCTGGAGTGTCTGGAGTGTCTGGAGTGTCTGGAGTGTCTGGAGTGTCTGGAGTGTCTGGAGTGTCTGGAGTGTCTGGAGTGTCTGGAGTGTCTGGAGTGTCTGGAGTGTCTGGAGTGTCTGGAGTGTCTGGAGTGTCTGGAGTGTCTGGAGTGTCTGGAGTGTCTGGAGTGTCTGGAGTGTCTGGAGTGTCTGGAGTGTCTGGAGTGTCTGGAGTGTCTGGAGTGTCTGGAGTGTCTGGAGTGTCTGGAGTGTCTGGAGTGTCTGGAGTGTCTGGAGTGTCTGGAGTGTCTGGAGTGTCTGGAGTGTCTGGAGTGTCTGGAGTGTCTGGAGTGTCTGGAGTGTCTGGAGTGTCTGGAGTGTCTGGAGTGTCTGGAGTGTCTGGAGTGTCTGGAGTGTCTGGAGTGTCTGGAGTGTCTGGAGTGTCTGGAGTGTCTGGAGTGTCTGGAGTGTCTGGAGTGTCTGGAGTGTCTGGAGTGTCTGGAGTGTCTGGAGTGTCTGGAGTGTCTGGAGTGTCTGGAGTGTCTGGAGTGTCTGGAGTGTCTGGAGTGTCTGGAGTGTCTGGAGTGTCTGGAGTGTCTGGAGTGTCTGGAGTGTCTGGAGTGTCTGGAGTGTCTGGAGTGTCTGGAGTGTCTGGAGTGTCTGGAGTGTCTGGAGTGTCTGGAGTGTCTGGAGTGTCTGGAGTGTCTGGAGTGTCTGGAGTGTCTGGAGTGTCTGGAGTGTCTGGAGTGTCTGGAGTGTCTGGAGTGTCTGGAGTGTCTGGAGTGTCTGGAGTGTCTGGAGTGTCTGGAGTGTCTGGAGTGTCTGGAGTGTCTGGAGTGTCTGGAGTGTCTGGAGTGTCTGGAGTGTCTGGAGTGTCTGGAGTGTCTGGAGTGTCTGGAGTGTCTGGAGTGTCTGGAGTGTCTGGAGTGTCTGGAGTGTCTGGAGTGTCTGGAGTGTCTGGAGTGTCTGGAGTGTCTGGAGTGTCTGGAGTGTCTGGAGTGTCTGGAGTGTCTGGAGTGTCTGGAGTGTCTGGAGTGTCTGGAGTGTCTGGAGTGTCTGGAGTGTCTGGAGTGTCTGGAGTGTCTGGAGTGTCTGGAGTGTCTGGAGTGTCTGGAGTGTCTGGAGTGTCTGGAGTGTCTGGAGTGTCTGGAGTGTCTGGAGTGTCTGGAGTGTCTGGAGTGTCTGGAGTGTCTGGAGTGTCTGGAGTGTCTGGAGTGTCTGGAGTGTCTGGAGTGTCTGGAGTGTCTGGAGTGTCTGGAGTGTCTGGAGTGTCTGGAGTGTCTGGAGTGTCTGGAGTGTCTGGAGTGTCTGGAGTGTCTGGAGTGTCTGGAGTGTCTGGAGTGTCTGGAGTGTCTGGAGTGTCTGGAGTGTCTGGAGTGTCTGGAGTGTCTGGAGTGTCTGGAGTGTCTGGAGTGTCTGGAGTGTCTGGAGTGTCTGGAGTGTCTGGAGTGTCTGGAGTGTCTGGAGTGTCTGGAGTGTCTGGAGTGTCTGGAGTGTCTGGAGTGTCTGGAGTGTCTGGAGTGTCTGGAGTGTCTGGAGTGTCTGGAGTGTCTGGAGTGTCTGGAGTGTCTGGAGTGTCTGGAGTGTCTGGAGTGTCTGGAGTGTCTGGAGTGTCTGGAGTGTCTGGAGTGTCTGGAGTGTCTGGAGTGTCTGGAGTGTCTGGAGTGTCTGGAGTGTCTGGAGTGTCTGGAGTGTCTGGAGTGTCTGGAGTGTCTGGAGTGTCTGGAGTGTCTGGAGTGTCTGGAGTGTCTGGAGTGTCTGGAGTGTCTGGAGTGTCTGGAGTGTCTGGAGTGTCTGGAGTGTCTGGAGTGTCTGGAGTGTCTGGAGTGTCTGGAGTGTCTGGAGTGTCTGGAGTGTCTGGAGTGTCTGGAGTGTCTGGAGTGTCTGGAGTGTCTGGAGTGTCTGGAGTGTCTGGAGTGTCTGGAGTGTCTGGAGTGTCTGGAGTGTCTGGAGTGTCTGGAGTGTCTGGAGTGTCTGGAGTGTCTGGAGTGTCTGGAGTGTCTGGAGTGTCTGGAGTGTCTGGAGTGTCTGGAGTGTCTGGAGTGTCTGGAGTGTCTGGAGTGTCTGGAGTGTCTGGAGTGTCTGGAGTGTCTGGAGTGTCTGGAGTGTCTGGAGTGTCTGGAGTGTCTGGAGTGTCTGGAGTGTCTGGAGTGTCTGGAGTGTCTGGAGTGTCTGGAGTGTCTGGAGTGTCTGGAGTGTCTGGAGTGTCTGGAGTGTCTGGAGTGTCTGGAGTGTCTGGAGTGTCTGGAGTGTCTGGAGTGTCTGGAGTGTCTGGAGTGTCTGGAGTGTCTGGAGTGTCTGGAGTGTCTGGAGTGTCTGGAGTGTCTGGAGTGTCTGGAGTGTCTGGAGTGTCTGGAGTGTCTGGAGTGTCTGGAGTGTCTGGAGTGTCTGGAGTGTCTGGAGTGTCTGGAGTGTCTGGAGTGTCTGGAGTGTCTGGAGTGTCTGGAGTGTCTGGAGTGTCTGGAGTGTCTGGAGTGTCTGGAGTGTCTGGAGTGTCTGGAGTGTCTGGAGTGTCTGGAGTGTCTGGAGTGTCTGGAGTGTCTGGAGTGTCTGGAGTGTCTGGAGTGTCTGGAGTGTCTGGAGTGTCTGGAGTGTCTGGAGTGTCTGGAGTGTCTGGAGTGTCTGGAGTGTCTGGAGTGTCTGGAGTGTCTGGAGTGTCTGGAGTGTCTGGAGTGTCTGGAGTGTCTGGAGTGTCTGGAGTGTCTGGAGTGTCTGGAGTGTCTGGAGTGTCTGGAGTGTCTGGAGTGTCTGGAGTGTCTGGAGTGTCTGGAGTGTCTGGAGTGTCTGGAGTGTCTGGAGTGTCTGGAGTGTCTGGAGTGTCTGGAGTGTCTGGAGTGTCTGGAGTGTCTGGAGTGTCTGGAGCGTCTGGAGCGTCTGGAGCGTCTGGAGCGTCTGGTGTATTTGGAGCAGTTTGTGTGGCCATAAAAATACCTGAAATAGTGCTTTGTTCACTTGGTATGTGTGGTGTTCGAACTATTCCGTAGAGGAGCAAGTGAGTGTTGCAGGTGTGTTGTGGTGTAATTAGAGAAGTGTTGGGAACAAGTTCTTAGACATAGTTATTTTCAGAGTCCAGAGAACCGGTGCGCCGTGTGTATTCATCAGAGAATGAACACACTCGGCATCACACAAACACAATCGGCATCACACGAACACACACGGCATCGCAAGAACACCTGACGCGAGGCGCACTATGTAAGGCGGTGGACGTGGCAGCGTCAAGTCTGCATTTAGTGTATTGTGAAGGTTGACTGACTTCTCTAGTTGATGGTGCCTCGGGAGAACATCACAAGTAAGATTTATGAGTACTATTGGTGACTTGTGCCTCATGAGGATACAACCATTGTATCTGAGGGAGTTACCTCCCACGGGGGAATATACGAGGTCCCGAGCTGAAGGTTCGGTAAGCTTTTTTCTGTGGAAATAAAAGTTTTTTTGTTGCGTTATGTTCCTTCTTTTTCGGTTGACTGCTGTCCAGTTTTTCCGCACCCACTCTTTTCTTCTCCAAGTCTTAGCTTGTTTCATGAACATTATCAATCTTGCTGCATCATTGCACAGGATTTGAAGATACACTTTGTGCATAGATTCCCCGTTCTCTAACCTGTTTTCCGAATGGTGCCGCCATCTCTTTCTCTGTTCGCAACACTTTAGTTGTGGTCAGGACGGTTTAAACAAACAAATTCAATTCTTCTGTTCAGTTTTCAATATTATACTTATTAATAGATCATTAATTAATTTAAATTTACAAAAGGCAATCCCGGCCAGTGAAGCCAACGGATGCCCAACATTACAATGTGCAGCACAACACATTACGCCCCACAACATCTGTGCAGGAGAGCGCAAGTGGCCAGGTTGACTAACAGATTCTCGAGATGCCCCGCCCCAGCACTGCAGCTCTCCGCAGCAGACACACGTAAGGATATCTTCTATGGGAGTCAAAAACATAGGTTTTAGACTTCATGAAATACGTTTTTACGTTTCTTTTCAAGTAGGTGTTTTGGTTTTAAAAAAATTGGTCTTTAGCTTGTAAAGGGATCGATACACATTTTTGGGTTTTTGGAATCAAAAATTTTAGATTTTATGATTGCGAATTTATGGGTTTTATAAAGTTAGATTTTCAAGTGTCGTAGGAATAGATTTTTAGGTTTTAAGAGTATAGTATGCAGCAGTACAGGGGTCCGTTTTTTAGGTTTTAAAAGTATAGGTTTTGTAGGTTTTAGACGCCTGGGTTTTGTAGGCTCCATGAAGATAAGTTTTTAGTTTTATAAAGATATAATTTTAGAATTATAAAATGGTTGGTTTCAGCTTTTTCAAAGGTTTAGCTCATGAATGTTTGAATTCTTTTTTGTTATTATGAGGATAGGTTGTTATTTTTTTAAATGAAAAGTTTCCAATTATTTCTAGGGCTGAATTATGGTTTGATATGGTTGAGGGAAATTTGTAATATTCTTGTTGGTAGAAATTGCTAGTGTTTTGTTGGAATAAATTTGGGTATATTTTGTCGTAATTGTAGTCGTAAATACGTTGAAGTCATTGATGATTTTCATCTGCAATTCACGTTAGGCAGAGTTAGTTTTTGTGACCGAAATAGGCTCTCGCAGTGCGCATTTTGAAATTTCGGGCTTTGGAGTAATATGTCTTGAAAGTTTCCCGTTCTATTTAGCACAAGTGGTAGCAATTATTACTGCGAACTACATACCACAAAGTACAGGCTGAGATATGACCACTTGTGTGCCCGACTAAGTTAAGTAACTCCCAGGGCATCCTAAGGGAACTGCATTCCACTCGTACAACTCAATTCAATCCAGAACGCTTTATTTGAACTTTTACTTGACTAATGCAATAGTTACTGAGCGTGTGGGAGCAAATGAGATTTGTGTAACAAAAACATGTGCAAACTAGGAACGTGTGTTCTAAAATTTATTCAAGATGCTTTATGGCGATACACCATTTTGACCATTTAAAGGTGACTCTTTAGTGGGACGGTACTAGTATTGTTTGCATCAGAATTTACCATCACATGGGAAATCGTGAGGTCCCGAGCTGATGGCCGTGTTGAAGTCGAATAGATTTTTTGCCATTATGATGGATCATTTTTTTTTTCATTCGACTACTGCCTTTTTCAGCGCTTGCTACTTTCTTCTTGCACTTTTACCCATCAAGGAGATGCAATTTTTGTGTAAAAACGAATTGGAGCTAACATAGGGAAGATGCGAGGTTCCGAGCTGAAATTTAAGTAGGTTGTCCTTCTGTTGAAATTGATTAATTTTTGTTTATGTTGCGAACTATTTTTTTCGGTAGACTACTGTCATGCTTTCAGCACCATTACTCTCTACATCCACTGCTGTCGTGTTTCAGTAACTTGCCTCCTAACTTGTTGTTTGTGTGCGCAAGTGACCTTGTTCCATACTGCGTCCAAACTAAGAGGTGCCTTCCTCTCTTTGTAACCTTCTGAGTAGGAGAACGCCTCCCACATGAGTTGAAGCTTCAGGATTTATATGAAGCACCATTGCTAATATTTATAACCCCTGGGGGGGATACAACTGTTTTATCTATGGGAGTTAGCACTCCCACGAGAAAATGTGTGAGGGCACGAGCTGAGAGTTAGGTAGGCCTTCTTTTGTCGAAAGAAAATGATTCTTGTTGTGTTGAGGACCACCTGTTTTTTGGTTCACTGCTGTCCTGTTTTATCGCACGAACTACTTTATTCTTCATCTTTTATCTTGCAAATCTATGCAAATTGTGCATAGATTCCGCGTTCCCTCAACTCAACCGCACTTTCCCTCTTTCTCTCTTTAGAACGTCTTTTTTGCGGTTAGGGAGGCTCATCTAACCTAATCTGCTGTCCTAATTTTCAGCTCCTACTTCTTTATTCTTCATTTTTTATCTTGTTTCATAAACTTCTTCCTCAACTTTCTCTTTCTATGCACCTTGTGTATAGGAAGTAACTCCATTCTGAATGGGGCCTTCCTCCTTCCTTTTTTGGGACGTATTTGTTGCGGTTAGGGAGGCTTAAACTAATATCTAGTCTAATCATGAGATCTAGTATTAAATTGGAGACTGTAGTCGCTTTTTTGACCGTGTATTTGCATAAATTTGACTGTGTTTTACTGTGTACGAAAGGAACTTAACTCCGAGTTGATTTAAGATAACTCTCCGTTAGCTCGATATATTCGTAACCAAACCTAATAGATGCTATTGTACTTTGTGCATCAAGAAATTCAAAGATACTTTTTCTCTTAGTCATTCAGCCAAGCTTGAAATTTTGTCTAGTATTCTGTCTCATTCTTTACGTTGACCTTTCCCGTAGAGAAGGCCGCAGTACAGTCCACTTCCTGTATACGGGTGTTATCGTTTTCATTTTATTTCTCGGTCTCATCGAGATGTTCACACACTTTCTTTTGCCAACGTAGAGAGATGGGCCAATCAAGACGCTAATTTTACACCGTTGTCCTACTACTTGATTTTAAATTTTTAAATTTACATTTGACTTTCTCGGTTGACTGTTCATTAACCAGGAGGAAACCGCTACAATCTTGAATAATTTAAATAACCTCCAATTCAGATATTCAAAGTCTCGCCAGATGGTTTATATAAAATTTATTTCTTCGTGCCCGGTGGTTAATTTGGTTGAGATGGTTTGTTCTCGCCTGATAGTTTGCTCTGGCCAGATGGCACAACCACTGTCCGGTGACCAATTGCACGCCTCACAAAACGCTAGCCAACTCGACGCAAGATCTGCACGCTCAAGCATCACTTGCCGTTCCTAACTTGGGATTGCATTTCAGAGAGAAGCTCTGCTCTGCCTGAGGCCGGGAGAGCTCAACGCGACATGTGGACTTGGTAAGAGGCGCTGGAAGACGGTCTCCGCTGTGGGGATTTTGCGCTCACCGTCCTCGACCAGGTAGGACTTGTGTGTGTGTGTGTGAGTGACGTGAAGTTTGAGGATATTTCCCCACTTCACTTGGTTGCTGCGCGTCCCCCACTGGTTGGTTGCTGCGCGTCCCCCACTGGTTGGTTGCTGCGCGTCCCCCACTGGTTGGTTGCTGCGCGTCCCCCACTGGTTGGTTGCTGCGCGTCCCCCACTGGTTGGTTGCTGCGCGTCCCCCACTGGTTGGTTGCTGCGCGTCCCCCACTGGTTGGTTGCTGCGCGTCCCCCACTGGTTGGTTGCTGCGCGTCCCCCACTGGTTGGTTGCTGCGCGTCCCCCACTGGTTGGTTGCTGCGCGTCCCCCACTGGTTGGTTGCTGCGCGTCCCCCACTGGTTGGTTGCTGCGCGTCCCCCACTGGTTGGTTGCTGCGCGTCCCCCACTGGTTGGTTGCTGCGCGTCCCCCACTGGTTGGTTGCTGCGCGTCCCCCACTGGTTGGTTGCTGCGCGTCCCCCACTGGTTGGTTGCTGCGCGTCCCCCACTGGTTGGTTGCTGCGCGTCCCCCACTGGTTGGTTGCTGCGCGTCCCCCACTGGTTGGTTGCTGCGCGTCCCCCACTGGTTGGTTGCTGCGCGTCCCCCACTGGTTGGTTGCTGCGCGTCCCCCACTGGTTGGTTGCTGCGCGTCCCCCACTGGTTGGTTGCTGCGCGTCCCCCACTGGTTGGTTGCTGCGCATCCCCCACTGGTTGGTTGCTGCGCGTCCCCCACTGGTTGGTTGCTGCGCGTCCCCCACTGGTTGGTTGCTGCACGTCCCCCGCTGGACAGTTGGCTGCACGTCCCCCGCTGGACAGTTGGCTGCACGTCCCCCGCTGGACAGTTGGCTGCACGTCCCCCGCTGGACAGTTGGCTGCACGTCCCCCGCTGGACAGTTGGCTGCACGTCCCCCGCGGGTCAGTTGGCTGCACTTCTCCCGCTACTCTCGTAATTGAAGTAAACATGAGCAAAAATGGTCAATAGGTTGGTGAGCAATTCAAGTTTAAAATTCCGTTACCGGGATCGTAAATGTCTGGAGAGGCAGGTTTTCCGAAATTGGGGATCTGAAGCAATTGTTCGAATGACAATTGTTCATAATCATTTGTGGGACAGTTGTTCATAGTCATTTGTGGGACAGTTGTTCATAGTCATTTTTGGGACAGTTGTTCATAGTTATTTGTGGGACAGTTGTTCATAGTCATTTGTTGGACAGTTGTTCATAGTCATTTGTGGGACAGTTGTTCATAGTCATTTTTGGGACAGTTGTTCATAGTTATTTGTGGGACAGTGGTTCATAGTCGTTTGTGGGACAGTTGTTCATAGTCATTTGTGGGACAGTGGTTCATAATCAGTTGTAGGACAGTTGTTCATCGTCATTTGTGAGACAGTGGTTCATATTCATTTGTGGGACACTGGTTCATAGTATTTGTGGGACAGTTGTTCATAGTCATTTGTGGGACAGTTGTTCATAGTCATTTGTGGGACAGTGGTTCATAGTCATTTGTGGGACAGTGGTTCATAGTCATTTGTGGGACAGTGGTTCATAGTCATTTGTGGGACAGTGGTTCATAGTCATTTGTGGGACAGTGGTTCATAGTCATTTGTGAGAAAGTGGTTCATAGTCATTTGTGGGACAGTTGTTCATAGTCAATTGTGGGACAGTTGTTCAAAGTCATTTGTGGGACAGTTGTTCATAGTCATTTATGAGACAGTGGTTCATAGTAATTTATGAGACAGTGGTTCATAGTCATCTGTGGGACAGTGGTTCATAGTCATCTGTGGGACAGTGGTTCATAGTCATCTGTGGGACAGTGGTTCATAGTCATCTGTGGGACAGTGGTTCATAGTCATTTGTGGGACAGTTGTTCATAGTCATTTGTGGGACAGTGGTTCATAATCAGTTGTAGGACAGTGGTTCATAATCAGTTGTAGGACAGTGGTTCATAATCAGTTGTAGGACAGTTGTTCATCGTCATTTGTGAGACAGTGGTTCATAGTCATTTGTGGGACACTGGTTCATATTCATTTGTGGGACACTGGTTCATAGTATTTGTGGGACAGTTGTTCATAGTCATTTGTGGGACAGTGGTTCATAATCAGTTGTAGGACAGTTGTTCATCGTCATTTGTGGGACAGTTGTTCATAGTCATTTTTGGGACAGTTGTTCATAGTCGTTTGTGGGACAGTTGTTCATAGTCGTTTGTGGGACAGTTGTTCATAGTCATTTGTAGGACAGTGGTTCATAGTCATTTGTGGGACAGTTGTTCATAGTCATTTGTGGGACAGTTGTTCATAGTCATTTGTGGGACAGTTGTTCATAGTCATTTTTGGGACAGTTGTTCATAGTTATTTGTGGGACAGTTGTTCATAGTCATTTGTGGGACAGTTGTTCATAATCATTTGTGGGACAGTTGTTCATAGTCATTTGTGGGACAGTTGTTCATAGTTATTTGTGGGACAGTGGTTCATAGTCGTTTGTGGGACAGTTGTTCATGGTCATTTGTGGGACAGTGGTTCATAATCAGTTGTAGGACAGTTGTTCATCGTCATTTGTGAGACAGTGGTTCATAGTCATTTGTGGGAAACTGGTTCTTATTCATTTGTGGGACACTGGTTCATAGTATTTGTGGGACAGTTGTTCATAGTCATTTGTAGGACAGTGGTTCATAGTCATTTGTGGGACAGTTGTTCATAGTCATTTGTGAGAAAGTGGTTCATAGTCATTTGTGGGACAGTTGTTCATAGTCAATTGTGGGACAGTTGTTCATAGTCAATTGTGGGACAGTTGTTCATAGTCAATTGTGGGACAGTTGTTCATAGTCAATTGTGGGACAGTTGTTCATAGTCATTTGTGGGACAGTTGTTCATAGTCATTTGTGGGACAGTTGTTCATAGTCATTTATGAGACAGTGGTTCATAGTCATCTGTGGGACAGTGGTTCATAGTCATCTGTGGGACAGTGGTTCATAGTCATCTGTGGGACAGTGGTTCATAGTCATCTGTGGGACAGTGGTTCATAGTCATCTGTGGGACAGTGGTTCATAGTCATCTGTGGGACAGTGGTTCATAGTCATCTGTGGGACAGTGGTTCATAGTCATCTGTGGGACAGTTGTTCATAGTCATTTGAGGGACAGTGGTTCATAATCAGTTGTAGGACAGTGGTTCATCGTCATTTGTGAGACAGTGGTTCATAGTCATTTGTGGGACACTGGTTCATATTCATTTGTGGGACACTGGTTTATAGTATTTGTGGGACAGTTGCTCATAGTCATTTGTGGGACAGTGGTTCATAATCAGTTGTAGGACAGTTGTTCATCGTCATTTGTGGGACAGTTGTTCATCGTCATTTGTGGGACAGTTGTTCATCGTCATTTGTGGGACAGTTGTTCATCGTCATTTGTGGGACAGTTGTTCATAGTCATTTTTGGGACAGTTGTTCATAGTCGTCTGTGGGACAGTTGTTCATAGTCGTCTGTGGGACAGTTGTTCATAGTCGTTTGTGGGACAGTTGTTCATAGTCATTTGTAGGAAAGTGGTTCATAGTCATTTGTGGGACAGTTGTTCATAGTCATTTGTGGGACAGTTGTTCATAGTCATTTGTGGGACAGTTGTTCATAGTCATTTGTGGGACAGTTGTTCATAGTCATTTGTGAGACAGTGGTTCATAGTCATTTGTGGGACAGTTGTTCATAGTCATTTGTGGTACAGTTGTTCATAGTCATTTGTGGGACAGTTGTTCATAGTCATTTGTGGGACAGTGGTTCATATTCATTTGTGGGACAGTGGTTCATAGTCATTTGTGGGACAGTTGTTCATAGCCATTTGTGGGACAGTTGTTCATAGTCGTTTGTGGGACAGTTGTTCATAGTCATTTGTGGGACAGTTGTTCATAGTCATTTGTGAGACAGTTGTTCATAGTCATTTGTGGGACAGTGGTTCATAGTCATTTGTGGGACAGTGGTTCATAGTCGTTTGTGGGACAGTTGTTCATAGTCATTTGTGAGACAGTTGTTCATAGTCATTTGTGGGACAGTGGTTCATAGTCGTTTGTTGGACAGTTGTTCATAGTCGTTTGTTGGACAGTTGTTCATAGTCGTTTGTTGGACAGTTGTTCATAGTCATTTGTGAGACAGTTGTTAATGGTCCCACGAGCAATGCAGGGCTTAGTGCGTTACCTAGAGCTGCATATCACAAAGGACAGGCTGACGAATAACTACATGTTGGCTGAACTGAATTCAGTGACTGCTCGGGCATTTTATAGAGTCCTTATTTTACGTTCACTATTAAATTTGATCGTGTACTATTAACTTACTCGTACCCATGACTGACCGAGTGGTTTTTCAGCTGAAAGTGGGATGAACTAATAATTATCTAACATATTACTTACTGATATTCACAAGAACTTCATATTCGAGAACTGATTTTAGGATGAGTGACGTTTCTGAGCGTAGGCTTATAATTTCAACCATTTAATAGAGATAGCCCCTCTGTGGATTTATACATTATATAATACAAGGGCTGTTTTTTTAGTTCCGATAGGCTATAAATAAAAGACAAATTGTGATAACAGGATGATTTTATTACTAAAAGATTCACAATGTCTTGGTTATTTTTCCATGAAGTCACCATGAAGGTTGAGGCAATTGTCATAACGTGAGACAAGTTTTCCTATACCCTCTTCAAAGAAGTCAGCCGCCAGTGGTGCCGGGTGGCACAGACTCCAATCTCGCAGGATTTCTACCCCGCCCAGCCCTCTCCCTCCACCTCCAAGCAGCTACAGCACCACCTCCAAGCAGCTGCAGAAATGTTAGGTTGAATTAATTTAGGTTAGGTTAAGTTCAGTTAAGTTAGGTTAAGAGGTTAGGTTAAGTTAGGTAAGGTTGGGTTAGGTTAGGCCAAGTTCAGTTAGTTTAAGGTTAACTATAAAAAGTTTAAAAATGCCTGTTTTTGCGTGCCGAGATGGAGGGTCGAATAGCCAAACACCAGCGGTCGTTGTAAAAACTTATTATAATGATTTAATACAGGTTAACTTTGGTATTCCGCTGTAGTATCTACTTACTAAGTACTTGTAGTCTTTATAATACAGTGATTAATAATAACTGTATAACGAACAGATAGGTTAATAAACCTCAGAATAATTACATAGTTAAATAATTGGCGCGAATGGCAACTTCATGTAGCAACACGGAGGTGGAGGGAGAGGGCTAGGCGGGGTAGAAATCCTGCGAGATTGGAGTCTGTGCGCTGCCGGGTGCACAGGGTCCAGTCTCGCAAATTTCTACACCGCCCAACCCTCTCCCTCCACCTCCGTAGCTGCAACAGGAAGGTTGTCATTCGCGCCAATTTCTTAATGATGTTGTGCTACTCAGGTTTACTAAACTATCTGTTCGTAATGAAATAACTATTAATCACTGAATTATGAAGGATACAGGTACTTAGATAGTGGATACTGCAACAGAATATAAAAGTTAACCTGCTTAAATCGTTATAATAAGTTATTACAACGAACGCAGGTGTTTGGAAAATTCGACAAGCCATCTCGGTACTCTAGGAAATTATAATAAGTCTATATATTTAATGTTTGACTTGCTATATAACATTCATTACCTTTCACACTATTTGAGATACATATATTTATACAAAATTTTTATGAAATATTTCACTAATTGATTTAAAAGTAACACCATAACTATGATGAAACACGTCCCAAACCTGTAACGATTTTGTTGTGCGTGGGTGCCAATTTAGCTCTCAGCTTAGTTTCCACGACGCTGTCTTTGGTGCGTGCATCATGGCTCTCAGTAATGAGCAAAATGTAACATGGCCAGGTGAATTTAAATGTGTCAATCCGTTTACGGTGATGAGCAGATTCTCGAATGTGAGATTAAAACCAGACAAGAGTTCAAATCGTGGTTAAAAGTATTTTCAGATATTAATCCTGTAAGATGGACTTCCGCGAGAGGTTCTTATACGTATAAGAATGGCAGTGAAGTTTTAAATTATAAGTGCCACCGTGCCAATCTCGGACAGACAGGAGCGAGAATAACTAATACCAAGTAAGTGAACAGGCATACGCGTTATGGTTTCCGTGTATTAACATTAGTGAATGAAATTGTGATATTGTGATGTATAGAATAATTTGACCATAAATATCTTGCGTTCTATTTGCACTTGTGATATATGTATACCGTTACTGCCCTGTAACTCTAACCGCTGTGATCGCTGGCGCTGCTGACTCGGAGCGTGAATTTCCCTGTCGCATCACTGTCAAAGGCTACCATAACCACTCGACGTCGTCTGCGGCGTCGCTGGGTGAACTGAAGCGTAGCACAGCAACAACAGAAGAGTTCTATTCGTATTTTGAGCAAGGTAATTATGGTAAAAGTTTAATTTAAAAGTCATGATTTCAATTTTTAGTATTCAAAAGACACTTTCAAAACAAATTTTTGAATACTACTACAGCTTAGTTCCGTGAATTTTCCATAATTACATACTCCCATATAGTGGCGCTGATAGAAAAAGCAGTACTTCATAGATAGTATAGTTCACCTACTGACCGTATTATTACCGTTCATAATCTTGCCTTTTGCATGGGTGTCAAAATATTCGTACAATTTATGTCTAACTGTGTAACAATGAACGACACTGTACCTATTGTTTATATACTGATTGTTGTAATATTGACAATATAACTTTCACGAAGTTATTTTAGAAAACGCTGCTATACATATATTGCTGTGCAATTATTCTTTATGTACATCAGAAAGAGCGTTGATTTTAATCCCAATTTTTTCAGTCGTCCTAAACATGACTATTTTATGCAAAGGTCTTACTAACAATGTTATGTGTGTACATATATATATATATATATATAGTGGATTTGAAGTGCTGGATTTGATTTCATTACTTTGAATTAATTTCTACCTACTTTATATACTAAGGTATCACAAGCGTATGTTGGTAGAAATTAATTCAAAGTAATGAAATCAAATCCAGCACTTCCTGCACTGGTTCCTTGTCAAATGAAAATATTTCCACCAAATTTTCATGAACAATGGGCAATATTCAATGATCGCCCCAAACGAACCTTTTTCAAAGTTCCTGTGGTATTCGATTCGACCTGAATTTCCGCCAAATAATAAAATTCTGATTTTTTTCTTTCGTCGCATGAAGACCGACAACTAATGGCTGCAGAAGTTGTATATTTATTGAAACTATTATGAAATACCATTGAAAGGAAATAAATATAAACTCCATCAAATTTCCCTTCTCAATATGTTGATAATTTAATCATCATAAGGCAAGATATTTTGCGTTTCAGGACAACTAAATTTTTATCAGTAATGTAACTGATGCATCGACTTCTAATTTCCTGCAAAAAAAAAGTGTAGGTGCTGTAGTTTTTTCTGTAGAGGGGTCAGAGGTATTTGGGGTGAATGGTGCCTTGGTGTAGTGGGGTGAATGGTGCCTTGGTGTAGTGGGGTGAATGGTGCCTTGGTGTAGTGGGGTGAGTGGTACCTTGCTGTAGAGGGGTAAGTGGGGCCTTGCTGTGGAAGGGTGAATTGTGCCTTGCTGTAGAGGGGTAAGTGGTGCCTTGCTGTGGAAGGGTGAGTGGTGCCTTGCGGGGTGAATGGAACCATAAGGCACCACTCACACCTCTACTCACCCCATAAGGCACCCTCCATAAGATAAGTGAACGCTAAATTTCCGCAATAAGTCTGGTGAAAAATCAAAGAGCAAACAAACTAACGAAAACTTGAAAATCGTGACAGAAGTCTGATTCGCAAGTATATACGATATGCGAGCTCAGTTTATCCTAGGGAAGCATTATTATTATTATTTATATTATTATGATTTTTATTATTATATAAGAAAATTTTAGCCTCCCTTTACCTTTACCACGACAAAGATGTTCAAAGGGACGAAGGATGAAGGCACCATTTAGTATGGACTTGAGGGACCACGGAATCTATGCACATTGCACAAGGTGCATAGAAACATTAAGCTAAGAAATAAGTTCATGAAACAATATAAATATTTGTTATTGTAAAATAGAGCTCACCTAATGTCCTTAAAATAACATTGACCGCTGCACGCTATATCAGTGACCGCTGCACAACCTGGCGCCCAGCAGAAAACTGAATGAAATGTGTGACCAGTAAAAGACGAGATAGGAAGCTGAAAATTTTCTTGTTTAAACTGGTCTCGAGAGGAAACAAGGGCAACAAGGGCTGGAGTGTGTTCGATTCATTTCGATTTCTTGGGGCACCCTAATATATACATATATAAATAGGTGAGTGGGTGTGTGTGTTTATAAAAATTTAAAATGCGCTAAATGTCTCAACAGGTATGTAAGCAGCTTCTGCTCTGCGACCAGCTGAAGCACGAGCTACAAGACGACATCACGCTCATAGCTGACAAACGCGTCAACCCAACCCTCAGTACTGTGAAGAACCTCCGTGCTCGTTGGATGGAAGCACATCACGGCGGTTATGATGACATTTCTGTTGTGGAGGCCATTCGAAACGTTCAGAAACGTATGCCACAGCATGAAATTGCGTGCGAACAAAACGAGAAGGGGATTGTTGTTGTACTTGTTACCGAATTTATGTTACGAGTTCACAGAGAAATGAAATCATCGAGTGAAGTTATGTTTGTCGACACTACGAGTCATGTCGATCAAACAAATTGCTCGTTGACAATCCTTGTTTGCGCAAGTCCTGCTGGAGGTTTACCTTTAGGAGTCATTATTACTTCCACACAAACTAAAGAGGATTATATTAAAGGTAATAAACTTGTTGTTGTTGACAAACAAAGAGACTATAACGAAATAGAAACCATTAATTCTATACTTCCATGTTTCCCCTCAGGGGGATACAACTATTGTATCTATGGGAATTAGTGCTCCCAGGGGAACCATGTGTGGGCCCGAGCTAAAGGTTAGGTAGGCTTCCTTTTTGTTGTAATAAAATAGGTTTTTGTTTTGTTACGGACCATCTTTTTTCGGTTCACTGCTGTCCTGTTTTTCAGCACCTACTACTTTCTTCTTCAACTTTTTTCTTGTTTCATGAACTTCTTTCCTAGCTTACTGTTTCTGTGCACCTTGTGCATAGATTCCACGCTCCCTCAACTCCATACTAAATGGTGCCTTCCTCTTTCCTCTCTTGGAACATCTTTGTCGTGGTTAAGGGAGGCTAAAACTTTCTTATATAATAATAATAACAATACTTACATGTTTATAACTATACGTTGGCATATTTCGATGATCGTTGTCTGAACCATGTTAATTTAGATAGAAAAATACGCATGAAATAGAAATTACAATACTTTTAATTTAAATAGTATTGCTAACATATATGATTTATTACCTTTTAGACATCTTTTATATATAATGTCATATCTCCGAAAGGCTTTACAAGAAATGTAAAGCTTTTTATAACTATTTCTTGTCAACGACATGTATTATTACACATGTGCTGATAAACAATAACTATTTTGATTACAGGTTTTCGACTGCTGCAAGAAGAACTAGGAGCGTCAGGATTTTTTGGAAGACGCCAACCTGAGTGCATTGTTACGGATGACAGTGAAGCAGAGAGAGGAGCATTAAGTGAAGTATGGCCAAATGCGAAGCTGTTTCTCTGCGTGTTCCACGTCCTTCAAGCTGCGTGGCGCTGGCTTTGGCTCACCAAGCACGATGGTAAATTGGATCAGAGAAAACCTTTGATACTCATTCTGAAGAAACTGGTTTACTCTCAGTCAAAAGAAGCTTTTGACAAAACTTGGAATGAGTTTCTGAGTTCAGACCTCTCACGCAGACATCCCAAATGCACAGAGTAAGAATGTTTTTTATATGAATAAACACCTATTACTATTATTTATATATGTCTATACTTCAATATGTTTTTAATTATTTTTTACAATTAAATATTTTTTTAAAGGTATTTCCGAGCAGCAGTTGAAAGAAGAGAATGCTGGAGCTTGCCATGGCGAGCAATGTGCCAGTTGCGTGGACACAACACCAACAACATCTGCGAAAGTATGATGATGGTGATCAAGGACATTGTACTACGAAGGTAAAATATTAACTGTACATTCAGAATAATTTCTTGAAATTTCATACGAATTATTATATATGTATTTATATACGTAATTCAGTACGCAGCATGTGTAAATGATGTCTATTATTGCAGGAACAAAGTCCGAAATGCATCTCACCTGTTGAGTGTCATGGCTGAGATTTACAACAGCTATCTCCGCCTTCGCTTGCTTGATGTTGTCGTAAAGAGGAACAGTTCGTCTAAAACTGCAAGTCAGATAAGTATGGATACCTTAACTCACGAGGGAGGCACTATGTTCAACGTTGTATCTGAAAGTGATCGGGATGTGTCGTACAGTGGCGACCTAGCTATCGGCTTGTGCACCTGTCCCTCTGGAAATACTGGTGCGATCTGCAAACATCAAATTGGTTGTTCTCAGTTTAGTGCAGTTCGTCTACCACAGAACCTTGGTTTCTCTGCTGAAGACAAGAAAGCTTTGGCAAGGGTTGTTTATGGTGATAAGGAGATCCCTTATCTTGAGTTCTTCCAAGGCTTAAAGCAACCACTCGATGCTCCTCAGAACAGCTCTATCAACCTACTGGACTCCACTTGTAATACTCCATCAGAGGAAGAAGCAACTACTTCGGAATTAGGGGTAGAAGCGACGACTACTAACAACCATTTCTTGTAGAAAAAGTTGACAACACCGTAGAATACTTGAAATCCTTAATCTTAAAACATGATACCCAAGAAGTTGACTGCTTTAGAAGTTTTTTCTTCGAGAGTGCGTAATGTCAAAAATGCTGCACAACTTGAAACATTTTTACGGACCGCTGGCACATCTTTATTTTTGCGAAACGGTTCTCTCAGAAGAAAAATTTTGTGCCAGCCAACATCAGTCTCCAGACGGCGAAATGGAGAATCGTGAGGAAGAGGTAGACTTCTAAAAGGCGGTGGAGCGAAACGCAAGCGAAACCTATCAACTAACATTCACCAAGTTCAGCCCAATGCTAAAACTCATTAAATATATTTGTTAAATAAAGCACGTTCAAGTATGTTTAATTTTTTTATTACCACCCACAATTATTCGAATAGAAAATTAAAATATAACTTCACATTTATTTGCAATATATAATGATGAATAAATCTTATATTATATCCAATGTAACATACATCTAATATTTTAAGGACGTATTAACGCATTGCATTATATTAAAATTTATAGAAGAGATCTTTTCCATCACTTTGTGAGGTATAAATGGAGAATTGATATAACGAATACAAGGCAAAATACATTTTTTTCTGCATATGTTTATGTTTCTGTCTATCATGTCACAAGCATAAAGCATGCAGTCAAGATTGCTCTCCTGCTAGCATCAACACCTGAAACACCGTTTCTGTACATAAGTTTTATCGAGCGTTTTCTCAGTGTCAGCGGTGCGAGTGAATCCTTCAATACTTATATCTTATGTTAGTGGTTATTGGTTGCTTAGTACTCACTAAATTCCTAGAGTACCTGGGTGGAGCGAAAAATTTTGCGAATATCAATCAGTTAGATACTTCGTGAAAATTTTGTATAAATAAATGTATCTTATGCAGCGCGAAAGGTAATGAATGTAATATAGCAAGTCAAACATTATATATATATATATATAGATTTATTAAAATTTCCTAGAGTACCGAGATGGCTTGTCGAATTTTCCAAACACCAGCGTTCGTTGTAATAACTTATTATAACGATTTAAGCAGGTTAACTTTCATATTCTGTTGCAGTATCCACTATCTAAGTACTTGTATCGTTTATAATTCAGTGATTAATAATTGTTTCATTAGGAACAGATAGTTTAATAAACCTGAGTAGTACAACATCTTTAAGAAATTGGCGCGAATGGCAACCTTCCTGTTGCAGCTACGGAGGCTTGAATGTACAAACACCAGCGGTCGTTGTCAAAAATTATTATAATGATTTATTGCAGGTTAACTTTGGTATTTCTCTGTAGTATCCACTTACTAAGTACTTTTAGTGGTTATAATGGAGTGATTAATAATAAGTGCATAACGAACAGATAGGGTAATAAACCTCAGTAGTACTACATAGTTCAATAATTGGCGCGAATGGCAACTTTATGTAGCTGCTTGTAGGTGGAGGGAGAGGGTTGGGCGGTGTAAAAATTCGCGAGACTGGACTCTGTGCACCCGGGATGCACACACTCCAAACCCGCAGATTTGGACGCCGCCCACCCCTCTCCCTCCACCTCCAAGCAGCTACAGCACCACCTCCGAGCAGCTACAGAAATGTTAGGTTAAATTTATTTAGGTTAGGTTAAGTTAAGTTAGGTTAAGAGGTTAGGTTAAGTTAGGTTAGGTTGGGTAAGGTTAGGCCAAGTTCAGTTAGTTTAAGGTTAACTTAAAAAAGTTTAAAAATGACTGTTTTTGCTTGCCGAGATGGAGGGTCGAATAGCCAAACATCAGCGGTCGTTGTCAAAACTTATTATAATGATGAAATACAGGTTAACTTTGGTATTCCGCTGTAGTATCCACTTACTAAATACATGTAGTGTTTATAATGCAGTGATTAATAATAAATGTATAACGAACAGATAGGTTAATAAACCTCAGAAGTACTACATAGTTAAATAATTGGCGCGAATGGTAATGTAATGTAGCAACACGGAGGTGGAAGGAGAGGGGTGGGCGGCGTCCAAATCTGCGGGTTTGGAGTGTGTGTGCACCCGGGATCACTGGCGGCTGACTTCTTTGAAGAGGGTATAGGAAAACTTGTCTCACGTTATGACAATTGTCTCAACCTTCATGGTGACTACATAGAAAAATAACGAAGACATTGTGAATGTTTTAGTAATGAAATCATCTTGTTATCACAATTTGTCTTTTTTATGGCCTATCGGAACTTGGAAAAAACAGTCCACGTATATTAATGTAATTATTTATACAATTTCAACTTTTCTATGGACTACAATTAACGATTTCAAAGGAAATATGCGAGGGCCCACTCATAAAATTGAGTAAGCCTTTCTAAGACGAAAGAGAATTACTTTTTGTTTTGTTCGGGACCATCTTTTTATGATTCGTTGCTGGTCTTTTTCTCAGCACCGACTGCTTTCTTCTTCAACTTTGATCGTTTTTCACGAACCTCTTTCCTAACTTGCTGTTTCTGTGTGCAGGTTGTGGAGACCGCAGACTTTGTGCATAGATTCTCCGTTCATTGGCTACACACAAAATACAGACTTTCTCCTCCTGCGAAAACCCTTGTGTTAGTTCGAGCTGCCTGAACAAACTTATCTAATTTAATTTTAGAAACTGAGGCCACATACAGTGTGTGGTGTGCAGTTGTGTGGGGCCACATACAGTGTGTGGTGTGCAGTTGTGTGAGGCCACATACAGTGTGTGGTGTGCAGTTGTGTGGGGCCACATACAGTGTGTGGTGTGCAGTTGTGTGGGGCCACATACAGTGTGTGGTGTGCAGTTGTGTGGGGCCCCATACAGTGTGTGGTGTGCAGTTGTGTGGGGCCACATACAGTGTGTGGTGTGCAGTTGTGTGGGGCCACATACAGTGTGTGGTGTGCAGTTGTGTGAGGCCACATAGTGTGTGGTGTGCAGTTGTGTGGGGCCACATACAGTGTGTGGTGTGCAGTTGTGTGAGGCCACATACAGTGTGTGGTGTGCAGTTGTGTGAGGCCACATACAGTGTGTGGTGTGCAGTTGTGTGGGGCCACATACAGTGTGTGGTGTGCAGTTGTGTGAGGCCACATACAGTGTGTGGTGTGCAGTTGTGTGAGGCCACATACAGTGTGTGGTGTGCAGTTGTGTGAGGCCACATACAGTGTGTGGTGTGCAGTTGTGTGGGGCCACATACAGTGTGTGGTGTGCAGTACCCTGCTCCAAGTATACGTTAGGTGCAGTGACGGGAATTGCTGTCGAGAGATAGACGATATTTACGGTATTACGATATTTACCCTTTCGGTATTTTTCACCGTTGCACTCAATGTTTCTACAAGCGAAGAAACTTTAGACAACTTCATTGTTCGGTTGTGCAACAGGAAAAACTAATTATTTGACCGAAAAATCCTATACAATGCTCAACAAATTATGTAAAATTCTTTTAGAAAAGGTTAATATCTGCGTATTGAATTTTGGGTTTTCTAGGGCGATTCAATCTGAGATTAGCGTTAAAACCTCTTTTTCAATTCTGAAGTCGTTTTCAATGAGAAATCTGGTAATTTCTAACATTTTATTTCACATTTTCACTCAATGTTGCTGGAAGAAATTCATATGAAATTCTCATGAAATTCTTTAAGGGAAAGCTTCAAATTTTTCACTTTTATTTTGATTTTAATCGGAGAATTTCTAACAATTTAAATGTGTGAATTCTTTGTTTCATACACAAGAAATTTTAAAGATGTTCATGAGAATTTTATAAGAATTTCTGGTCAAAAAATTAGTTTATCGTGATGTACGACCGAGTATCGATGTTGTGGCGGCTGTGTGGCTGCTGTGTGGCTGCTGTGTGGCTGCTGTGTGGCTGCTGTGTGGCTGCTGTGTGGCGGCTGCTGTGTGGCGGCTGCTGTGTGGCGGCTGCTGTGTGGCGGCTGCGGTGTGGCGGCTGCGGTGTGGCGGCTGCTGTGTGGAGGCTGCTGTGTGGCGGCTGCTGTGTGGCGGCTGCTGTGTGGCGGCTGCTGTGTGGCGGCTGCTGTGTGGCGGCTGCTGTGTGGCGGCTGCTGTGTGGCGGCTGCTGTGTGGCGGCTGCTGTGTGGCGGCTGCTGTGTGGCGGCTGCTGTGTGGCGGCTGCTGTGTGGCGGCTGCTGTGTGGCGGCTGCTGTGTGGCGGCTGCTGTGTGGCGGCTGCTGTGTGGCGGCTGCTGTGTGGAGGCTGCTGTGTGGCGGCTGCTGTGTGGCGGCTGCTGTGTGGCGGCTGCTGTGTGGCGGCTGCTGTGTGGCGGCTGCTGTGTGGCGGCTGCTGTGTGGCGGCTGCTGTGTGGCGGCTGCTGTGTGGCGGCTGCTGTGTGGCGGCTGCTGTGTGGCGGCTGCTGTGTGGCGGCTGCTGTGTGACGGCTGCTGTGTGGCGGCTGCTGTGTGGCGGCTGCTGTGTGGCGGCTGCTGTGTGGCGGCTGCTGTGTGGCAGCTGCTGTGTGGCAGCTGCTGTGTGGCGGCTGCTGTGTGGCGGCTGCTGTGTGGCGGCTGCTGTGTGGTGGCTGCTGTGTGGCGGCTGCTGTGTGGCGGCTGCTGTGTGGCGGCTGCTGTGTGGCGGCTGCTGTGTGGCGGCTGCTGTGTGGCGGCTGCTGTGTGGCGGCTGCTGTGTGGCGGCTGCTGTGTGGCGGCTGCTGTGGCGGCGGCTGCTGCTGTGTGGCGGCGGCTGCTGCTGTGTGCGGCGGCTGCTGCTGCTGTGTGGCGGCGGCTGCTGCTGTGTGGCGGCGGCTGCTGCTGTGTGGCGGCGGCTGCTGCTGTGTGCGGCGGCTGCTGCTGCTGTGTGGCGGCGGCTGCTGCTGTGTGCGGCGGCTGCTGCTGTGTGGCGGCGGCTGTGGGCCGGCTATGTGCAAACATGAGTACGAATAAATTTTATTCATTCTTCCTGCCTCCTGCAACCGTCAGCTGCGACCTCCTGCACGTCCTGCACATCCTGCAACCCAACCAATTCTCCACCGCCTGCAACCCAACCAAGTCTCCACCGCCTGCAACCCTACCAAGTCTCCACCGCCTGCAACCCTACCAAGTCTCCACCGCCTGCAACCCTACCAAGTCTCCACCGCCTGCAACCCAACCAAGTCTCCACCGTCGGCAACCCAAGCAAGACTCCACCGCCTACAACACAATCAAGCACTCACCACCTGCAACACAACCAAGTCTACACACAACAGCCGCCGCAGAACACACTCGAGACATGAACGTGTAGTGACCATACTTCAGTCACCCCTCAAAAGCTCATCTAGTCATTTCAGTATTCAGTAATCTTAAAATGTACCAATGTAATTTCAATTTGTGAAGAGTCTTGAGTCGTCATCTGGTTTATTAATGCGTATCACTTGTGGAGTATATGTAAGACCGCTACTTCTCTTCCCGCAATTGGAATAAACTACCGATGTAGCAAGAATAGGCCTGGCAAATGAAGACCCCAGAACCTTCACTGGGTCCTTACTCTGATGACCCCAGCGGGGTCACCGCCGGGCCGATGCGACTACATTGCCGGCCCCTTACAGGTGGTGACCCCACACGAATAGCCAGCTCTCACAAACGTAAATGTTTCCTCGCTGACTCGTTTATAGTTAGAACTAGTACACACGGCCCGACAAAAATATCCGTCAACCAATTCCGTAGAATTACCAAACGCCGTTCAATGGTCAATTTAGCTCTAGCTTCTCGTTCGCGAGCAGCATTGCTTCGTCTTGCCATTTCGCGTTGTTCATCCGATCGTCTTCGACGTTTTCTTGCTGTCGAAGTCTTGCTACTTCTCTCTTGCGGTTGGACACATTTCTATCCATGGTGGCCTCTTTTGCTGGAATTTTATTGTGAAATATCGTCTACTATCTCTTCGAAGTTTTCAAAAAATCCCAATTTCGAAAACAATGACTCAATTTCCAATATCTTGGGCCTTAATACTAAGTGGTAGCCAGGTTACTGGTCAAACGAATTTAAAACATTTCTTTTCGCATTATCAATTAAAAATATCAAAGCAACATGATGAATTTCAACAGAGAAAGCTCCAAAGAAAATTTCTATTTGTAAAAATAAGCCGATTGCTTATTCTGGATACCATAATACAAGTGAAAGGGAATTGAATCGCCCCAGAAAAATAATGCAATAAAATAATTTCTTGTTTTTATTAAGCTTTATCCTTGTTGCTACCAAAGCTATCGATTGTAGAAGAGCGTGACACACGGACGGACGGACGGACGGACGCAGCTCCTTTTATAATAGTGATAGCACAGACCATATACTAGAAGATCCGCAACGCAACAACTTAACTTGTAAATGAAGAAAGATAACATATCCGAGCGGTGTGCACGTGTTTCTGGTGCTCCGACGAATATTGTGGTGAATTAAAGTGAAGTTGCTGGAAAATGGTATAGTTTGTATATTCACGTAAGTACAGTGTGTGACTTTGTATGGAGTGCTAGTGAGAGTAGTTTTTTTGTTGCGTGAGAGTTGAGACTGAGCATTGGACTTTGGTGTGGTGACTTGCAATTTTTGACTGAGGTGTTTTGACTGGTAGTTAAGCTTTCTTTGCATATAAAGAGTATAGTGTGTGACATTGTAGAGAGTGACTGTGAGTAGTAGGAAACGTTTTTGTTTCTTTTTGTTTGATAACTTGATTTTCAGTAGATTTGGTGAGTGAAGACTTCTTCTGCCTGTGAAATTTGTACTGAGATAGAAGTCTGTGTTTGAGGATGGCAAGAAATAGGACTGGTCGTAGGAAGGGAGGTGCAAGTGGAATGGATGAGGAGATTGAGTGCATGGCTTGTAAAGAGTGGGTAGATATAGATGCATGCAAAGGTTTGAGAGAAATGAGTCGGAGGAAGTTGAATGATCTTGTGTTTACGTGCTGGAAATGTTTGAATGACGAGAGAAAGAAGTTGGAAGAGGAGGTTGAGAGATTGACAATTCTGATGGTTGCTTTAGAGGCTGACTTGAAGGATGAAAGGAAGTTGAATGAAGGAAAGAATGAGAATGGTGCAAATGCAGTGAATGAAGAGGTAAATGGTGGTGGTGCTAGGAGTGCAAATGAAGTGGATGATGGTGCAAGGAGTGCAAATGAAGTAGATGATGGTGCAAGGAATGTGAATGCAATAAATGAAGTGAATGGTGGTGCAAATGTGCCAGATGAGAGTAGAAGAATGAATAAGCATGATGAAAGAAGTACGAATGGGAAGAGAGTGAAGGAGCAACCTGTTGATATGCCACATGAGGTGCAGGCGCCTGTAGTGGAAGTGAATGAAAGGAAGATGGATGGAAAGAGTGATGTGAGTGGAAGAGTTGAACGAAAGAGTAGTATGAAAGGGAGAGTGAGACCTACGATTAGAATATGTGGTGACAGCATGGTGAAGAATGTGGATAGGTTTGTGAGAATGACTGACCGTAGTGGATGTACGAGCATGAGAGGAAAGGGAGTGAAAGAGATTTGTAGGCATGCTGAGGAAGTGATAGATGGAATGGATGAAGGGATGGTTGTACTGCAAGGAGGTGGCAATGGATTGCTTGAATGTGGGAGAGAGCATACGGTGAATGCAATTATGAATGTTGTTGAAAGGGCGCGAAAGAAGAATGTAAGAGTGGCTGTGACCAGCCTGCTGAGAAGGCCTGCATGTGGTGAGGAGTATGAAAGGGTGCGAAAGGATGTGAATAGGGAAGTGCATGAAAGGATTATGAGTATGAAAGCTGAGAGTATGAGAAAGCGTGAAATGGGTTCCAGCTTCCTTGATATGGATAACCTGATCCAGAGTGGATGTTTTCGTGGAGATGGAGTCCACCTTACTCAAGAAGGTGAGATGAAACTCTCCAGGAGATACATCCAGTGGATTGGGTGTACTCATATTGTAATGGAAGGTGGAACTGGATGAATGGAAAGCTGTCAGAGCAAAAATGAAAAATGTCGTGAATTGTCCAATAGTGTTGTAAGGTTTGGATGTATAAATGTGCGTGGATGGAATGCAGGAAAGTTAAATGACCTTGTAGCAGAATTTGAGAATGGAGATTTGGATTGTGTTGGTGTAGTAGAGACCCAAATGCGTGATAGAGTCAGTTTAAAATGTAAGGAGAGTCAGTACTATATGATTGGAAAAGGGCGTGTAAGTTGGCAAAAAAGAGGTGGTGGAGTTGGTCTCATTGTAAAAAATGCTGTAAATTGGAAATTAGAGGAACTTCCTGCTGGAAATGAACCTGAGAGTGAAGATCTGTTAGTAATAAAGTGTGAAAGAATGCATGCCAGAGAATGTGTTATTGTGGTTGTATGCTATATGACAACTGATGGTATTTTAGCTCATCAAGAGGATGTAAAAAAGTATGAAATATTAACAAGAATTGTGCAAGAGCATTGCAGATGCCCTCTGATTGTGAT
The DNA here is from genome assembly GCA_030386875.1 of Morinoia aosen. NCBI lineage: Eukaryota > Metazoa > Arthropoda > Malacostraca > Amphipoda > Talitridae > Morinoia > Morinoia aosen. The sequence goes on along the minus strand of CM059558.1, from coordinate 34,599,840 downwards.
GGGTGATATGAATGGCCATGTTGGTATACTTGGTGAGCCTGTGAATGCAAATGGACAAAAATTGATTGATTTCTGTGATGAGAATGAACTTGAGAACCTGAATGTAACAATAGGAAATGGCTTGCATACATGGCAAAGCAGGGAATGTAAAACTGCAATTGATTATATGATAGTGAATAGTAGAGCAAGAATATATGTCAGAGAAATGTTCGTAGATGAAGATGATTTCGATATTGATAATGACCATAAAATGCTTGTACTAGAATATAATTGTGGTGGAAAGGAGTCAATGCAGAAGGCCAGCAGAGTAAGAGAAAATTGGCGTATTAAAATGGCAAACTGGGAAGAATTTAGAAATGAATTGAGTAGATGTAACTGGAACAGGTGTGGAAATGTAAATGACCTAAATAAGGAGATTGCAAGAACCTTGTACGATGTGGCAGAGCAAAAGATCGGTAGAATGAAATGCAGGAAAAGTACAGGGAATGCTAGGTGGTTTACGAGTGAGATAAAGGAAGAACGAACGAGAAGGAAGGCTTTAAATAAAAAACAACGCAGTATGAGGAAAATGTATGAAAGACGCAGAATTACTGAGGATGAATGGCAGAGTGTATGGAATGAGTACAAGGACCAGCAGAAGAAAGTAAAGAGAATGATCAATGAGGCTAGGGTTAAAGAAGAGAGACACCAAGTTGAAAATCTAAGAAAGAAAGGTCCAGATGGAATAAAAGATTGGTATAGGTTTATACAAGGTAATGATAGAGGTAGTGAAGTTCAAGTTGATGAATTAGTAGTCAATGGTTGCAGTGTGCAAGATAGGATGCAAATGGTGAAAGCAGTTGAAGAATACTGGGAGGACATTGGTGGAATGAATGAGCTGGTTACAGATGATGAACCAATAAATTTTCTGATAGATGAACGTGAACTGCAAATGGAAGACGAAATCACTTGTGAAGAGATTGTAAGTTTTTTGAAGAAAGTGAAAAATGGAAAGGCATGTGGCCCTGATAAGATACCATATGAGTTCTATAAATGTGGAGGAGAGAGTGTAGTCAGTATGTTGAAATGTTTATTTGATGAGATATGGAAGAGTGAAAGAGTACCGGATGACTGGAACAAGTGTAATGTAGTTCTGTTGCATAAGGGTGGACATAAGAGTATGAAAGAACTTAAAAATTACAGACCAATTGCACTGGGTGACACCGTATGTAAGATCTTTTGTGGTATTTCGAATGAGAGAATGAAAAATTTAGTTGAGGAATTAGGAGTCCTGGGAGAAGAACAGAATGGTTTTAGGCAAGATAGACGGGGGGAGGATAATCTGTTTGTAGTGAGTGAAATAATTGAGCGAATGAAGAAGGATAACAAGAAGGTATATTTAGCATTCCTGGATATTTAAAAGGCGTATGACAGAGTGGATCGGGTTAGGCTGTTTGAAATTTTGAGAAAAGTTGGTTTTAGCAGAAAAATAGTGAACATTGTACAGAGTCTGTATGAGAACACAAGTGCTATCTACAGGTTAGGAAATTTGGAAACAGGGCAAGTGAGGAGTGTTAGAGGAGTGAGACAGGGCTGTACTCTGTCCCCCCTGTTGTTTGGATTGTACACAGAAGAATTAGCAGTTCGACTGAGAGGGAGTGGTTTAGGACTGAAAGTTGGTAATGAGAGACTGAGCTGTTTGTTGTATGCTGATGATGTGGTTGTGGTTAGTGAATGTGTTCATGAACTACAAAGGATGCTTGACATTGTGAATGGATATAGTACAGATTTCAAGATGAACTTTGGTGCCGATAAAAGTAAGGTCATGGTCATAAATAGTGATGAGACTGATAGAGACAGACTGTGGAATATTGGAGAAATCAGAATAGGTAGAACAAAAGAATACAAATATCTAGGTTGTATGATAAGTGAAGATGGATGTACTAGAACTAAAGGTGAGAAAGTGGCTAAACAATGCAGTGGAGTGGACGGTTAGGTAGTGTGGCCAGATACAGAGCAAACAAGTACGAATGTGTGAGAGGAATGTGGAAGTATGTTGCTGTACCTAGTGTCATGTATGGTATGAGTGCTCTTGCTTGGAATGGAAGTGATCTTGAAAAGCTGGATGTGATACAAAATAAGGTAGGACGTGTAGCATTGGGTGCTCCGAAATGGACAGCTATAGAAGCCATTAGAGGTGACCTAGGGTGGAGCCTATTTTCAGAAAGAATGATGAAAGCTGTGCTGAATTATAAGGTGAGAATTGAAAGAATGCAGAATAGCAGGTGGGTAAGGCGAATCTTTGAATGGAATCTGAGTGTAAGCTATTGGGAGAAAGTATGTTGGGGGCATGCAAGGAAACTCAGTGTGCAAAAGATTATTCATGTTAGAATTGGGAGACCTGTGGATGACTGGAGTTTAATAAATGTTGGAGGTGTAGGGCCTGAGTGGGACTGCAAGAGGTGGAAGAAAGAGATTGAGTGACAAACAAAAGAGTATGGATTGAATAAGTGGAAGCTTAGCATGATGCGGAAGCCTTCACTTAACTGGTATATGAAAAAGAAAGCACCTAAGTTTGAGCTGTTCTATGATGGTAGTTTTGGAGGTCAACTCTTGTTTGCTGTGAGATGTAAGTCATTGAGTGTGAACAGACGTACATGGATGGAATGAGAATAATAACAGATTATGTCAGCAGTGTAATAGTGGAGTAGAGGAAACAATTGAGCATTTTGTGCTGGAATGTAGTAAGTATAAGCAAGAGAGAGAGAGTTTTATGAATGTGGTGTCTGAGCAGTATGGAGAGAATGAGTGGAATGCCAGATGTGCTGAAGATGATTGCGGTATGAGCTGTCTTGCTGGATTGGATCAGGAGTGTAATGCGAGTATCACTGAGGCTATGAAAGTGTTTCTTGTGCGTGCCTGGAGTAAGAGAGAGTGACTGGAATGAGCCAGTCTGGTAGAATGGGCTGTAATGACTAAATGTGCCGGGGGATGGTGTTTTGACACACTGGCTGTCCCGGTGAATATGCCTTCCAATGGAGGCTTGTGACAAGGATCGTAGATCCTGAGTAGTTTAGTGGACAAGTCTGGTACCAGGCGCTGAACTCTTTGTGTGAAAATTGTGGAGGGAATTGTAGGCCGTTACAAAGGCCCCGACACTGTCGGCCCTCAAGTTCAAGTTCAAGTTTATCACTAAGCGAATTCGTCCGCTGGCCGCGATGACGCAGGTGCCAATTGGCCAATGAGGAGCCAAGAAATTGTGACGTCACGAAAAATCGGCAGGAGACTGTTTGAATCTGAAAGCAGCTGTGACAGAGGTGTAACGAAGATTGCTGCAAAAATGGTCCCGTACGTACGCTTTAAAAAGTGCTTGATGGAAAATTGTGGAAATGATAACCGTCAATGTCCTGATTTGTCGTTTTTCCTATTTCCTGAAGGAAATTACGACGAGTGGATGGTAGCATGTGGTACTGTAACGTTGAAGATGGATAAGAGATCCAAAAGGCCGGAGAGGGCTTATGTGTGTGCCAGCACTTCTCTCGTTCAGACTATAACTTCATTTTGTCTCCATTCAGAAATGCGAGAAAGTTATTTTAATCTTCAGCAGTTCCAAGAAGAGCTGTGCAAGACCAAGGTAATGTAAAACTTTTATTTGTTTCGTTTATTCCAAGTTAATCCAGTACATCAAAGTTTCACTAGTTTGATTTTTCTCATACCCTCGATTTTGACTAATGAATGGCTGTTGGATTGACGTATAATAACAGTGTGTTAATCAAGAGTAGAAATTTTATGGGCTTCAAATTTTTATCAAAAATATAATAAGAAATATTGTTGGTAGTTTTAGCTGAAATAAATAAATAATGCAATAGATAACCCCAAAATTTAATTTACATTAGGAAAAATGAATGCTATGCTTTTCATGCAAGATTTAGTTGCAAAGGTAAATCTGAAGGATATGTCAGTTATCGATTTTCCACTTTTTGGTGCCTGAACCTAATTAATTGAATCAAAATAAACAAGTTTTCCTCTATGAACTTTTCGTCTCAAATGAGTTTTTTACAATTTATAGCGGTAGGTTTAGTTTCGTCTATGATGACACATGCGCTCGAATAAACAGCTACTCATCGATTTTCGAATTTTTGTTGCTTGAATCATGGTAATAACATCGAAATAAACAACTTTTCTTCTCTACACTTTTTTCGTCAAATGAGTATTTAACGAGGTATAGCGGTAGGTTTGGTTTCGTCTTTGATGACGTTCGCGCTGGAAGCGAGTGCGCATTGCAGTGTTGCTGTCCGACGAGCTGCTTGATTACTTGCCCGATTCAAACACTGGAGATGCGGTAAGTCATTTACCGCTAGAACTAATAAAATACTCATTTGAGACGGAAAGTGCATAGAAGAAAACTTGTTTATTTCGATTAAATTAAATATGTTTAGGCATTGAAATTTACGAAATCAATAACTGACATATCCTTCAGATTTACCGTTGCAAAAGCTATTCTAAAAGTAATGTTTCAATAGTTAAATAAATGCTGATTTAAATTGTCTGAAATTGGCTATGATTTTGTATTGCCAGTAAGGCAGTAACTGCTTGTATTATATTAAAATTTAACACAATCAAAATCTCTCATTAGTAGTTTTTTTGAACAAGTGATGGTTAAACACTTTGAATCATCCTGTGTTTTTTAACCAAGTTTTTTCAATTTGCTTGCAACTTATAAGATACTGTAAAATAATTTATATATGGCTATTGTGTGAAGTAATCATTGTGATATCATGATTGCACTCAATGAGCATGAATGATCCATTTCAAATAATTTCGTTTGCTTTTTAAACTTCACAGTTATTTTCTCACGGCTCATTGCCTTTAAAACCACATCTTTTTTGCGAAGCAAATTAATAAGGAAGCAAATGGAGAAGAAGACTCGTAAAAGCATTAAAATCTTTATCTGAACGTTTCGAGCCAAGGCTCATTTTCAACAGGAAATCTGCAAAGTTTAGAGAAAAAAAATTTTTTTTGAACAGAGTTATCATACAAAATTTAAAATCAAATGTCTAGGTACGGTAGAACTAAATTCTATGCGAGCCTAATGAAAACGGGTGAAAACACATGTAAGAAAAAAAAATGCGTAAAACATCAAAGCTATAAAACTAAGTAAAAGGTGGGTTATAATGGGTTACCGATTGACTATTTTCAGCGGATAGGAACTTTGCATTTCATTGAGGGAGGGCCTGAGTTTATGAATGTACAAAGACTCCAATATGCGGAGGTCAAAACTAGCTTTACATGAATCTAAAATTTCAAATTTGTCCATATTAATAACCTGATGACATGCACCCTCCAAAGTGTGCTGTCTAATGCTGGAATGTGAAGGGGAACATAAAATGCGACCTGTTCGATGGCTACGACCGGCATGCTCCGATACCCTCACGTAAAGAGCACGATGGGTTGACCCCACGTACTGTGATGCGCAATGCGCACAACTAAATTTATAAATGAGGGACGAACGCAAGCCAGCCGGCAGTACATCTTTAAATTTAAAAAAAGACCCAATAGTGCGCTTATTCACTAAAATAACACGAAAACTATGAGGGAAATAATTTGAAATTAGTTTTAAGACATCGGTTCTTAGTTTCTCAGACTGATGTCCAAAGTATGGTAAAACACAGTAGATGAAATCATTATTGGCGGGACCGGCAATTGGGGCAAATTTATTGGCCAGAAACTTACTAATTGAACGGGATATTACTGCTTTAGGGTAGCCATTAGTTGTGAAAAAGGTTTCAAGAAACTTAAATTCATTATGCATGTTGGTATAATTTGAACAGATGTTATATGCACGGTTAACTAGAGTTGAAACGCTATTTAATTTGAACCTTTTGCAACAATAACTAAAGAAACTTAAACCTAACCCAGAAAAAGATGGTTTTCTAAAAACCGATGTTTCAAAAATATTGTTGGAGCGGCAAACAGTAACATCTAGAAAATTCAGCTCCTTATTCATTTCTAATTCTAAGGTGAATTTAATATTAGGATGCTTATCGTTCAGGTATTTAAGGAAACGGTCTGCATGTGATTTATGCTTAAAAAGAACAAAAGTATCGTCAACATAACGTTTGTAAAAGACAGGTTTAAAATCATCAGGGCATTGATCTAACCACTTCTGCTCATGGTGACACATAAAAATATTTGCAAAACTTGGCCCTAAAGGTAATCCCATTCCTAAACCTTCTATCTGCTTATAAATTGACCCATTAAAAAGAAAAAATGAATGATGAACACACAATTCTAAAAGTGATTTGAAATATTTTTTGCTCAAACCTATGACTCTATTGGAAGGACTACAAAACAGAGAATTAAGGCAAATATCTATTGTTTCGGTCAATGGTATGTTGGTAAAAAGATTTTCCACGTCCAAGGAAGCCACGTCCTTGGACGTGGAAAATCTTTTTACCAACATACCATTGACCGAAACAATAGATATTTGCCTTAATTCTCTGTTTTGTAGTCCTTCCAATAGAGTCATAGGTTTGAGCAAAAAATATTTCAAATCACTTTTAGAATTGTGTGTTCATCATTCATTTTTTCTTTTTAATGGGTCAATTTATAAGCAGATAGAAGGTTTAGGAATGGGATTACCTTTAGGGCCAAGTTTTGCAAATATTTTTATGTGTCACCATGAGCAGAAGTGGTTAGATCAATGCCCTGATGATTTTAAACCTGTCTTTTACAAACGTTATGTTGACGATACTTTTGTTCTTTTTAAGCATAAATCACATGCAGACCGTTTCCTTAAATACCTGAACGATAAGCATCCTAATATTAAATTCACCTTAGAATTAGAAATGAATAAGGAGCTGAATTTTCTAGATGTTACTGTTTGCCGCTCCAACAATATTTTTGAAACATCGGTTTTTAGAAAACCATCTTTTTCTGGGTTAGGTTTAAGTTTCTTTAGTTATTGTTGCAAAAGGTTCAAATTAAATAGCGTTTCAACTCTAGTTAACCGTGCATATAACATCTGTTCAAATTATACCAACATGCATAATGAATTTAAGTTTCTTGAAACCTTTTTCACAACTAATGGCTACCCTAAAGCAGTAATATCCCGTTCAATTAGTAAGTTTCTGGCCAATAAATTTGCCCCAATTGCCGGTCCCGCCAATAATGATTTCATCTACTGTGTTTTACCATACTTTGGACATCAGTCTGAGAAACTAAGAACCGATGTCTTAAAACTAATTTCAAATTATTTCCCTCATAGTTTTCGTGTTATTTTAGTGAATAAGCGCACTATTGGGTCTTTTTTTAAATTTAAAGATGTACTGCCGGCTGGCTTGCGTTCGTCCCTCATTTATAAATTTAGTTGTGCGCATTGCGCATCACAGTACGTGGGGTCAACCCATCGTGCTCTTTACGTGAGGGTATCGGAGCATGCCGGTCGTAGCCATCGAACAGGTCGCATTTTATGTTCCCCTTCACATTCCAGCATTAGACAGCACACTTTGGAGGGTGCATGTCATCAGGTTATTAATATGGACAAATTTGAAATTTTAGATTCATGTAAAGCTAGTTTTGACCTCCGCATATTGGAGTCTTTGTACATTCATAAACTCAGGCCCTCCCTCAATGAAATGCAAAGTTCCTATCCGCTGAAAATAGTCAATCGGTAACCCATTATAACCCACCTTTTACTTAGTTTTATAGCTTTGATGTTTTACGCATTTTTTTTTCTTACATGTGTTTTCACCCGTTTTCATTAGGCTCGCATAGAATTTAGTTCTACCGTACCTAGACATTTGATTTTAAATTTTGTATGATAACTCTGTTCAAAAAAATTTTTTTTCTCTAAACTTTGCAGATTTCCTGTTGAAAATGAGCCTTGGCTCGAAACGTTCAGATAAAGATTTTAATGCTTTTACGAGTCTTCTTCTCCATTTGCTTCCTCATTGCCTTTATTATAATGAAAAGAAACATCATGCAGGCTTCTCTACTTTAGTAGGTTTATAGTAGCATAACTACTTATTCTGACTTTACACAGCTTTAAAATAAATGATTAGGTTTGAATAAGTCAGCTTTTGATCTTATATCTAGTTATGTTCAAAGATGACCTTTAATACTATGAACAGTGATCAGACAGTGTTATTCATAGAGGTGGCCTTGTAGAGTTGGCCCCCAAAGATGACCATACAAAGTTTACATAGTTTACATATGGTTCCTCTTGGTTAATTCAAGGTCCAGAAACATGATCAATGGATCTTTCTTAAAAAAATGTTCAGAGTAGGCTACATGGAATCTCAATTATTATGTACTTCAATTTCAAATAAAAATTTTAATAAAATTGAATGAATAAAAATCTAGTTAAAAGGAATTAAACATATTGAGATCAAAAGCATTCACATTGAGATTGGGGAATTTACATAATAATAATAATAATAATAATAATAATAAATTGAAATTTCATAAGGATCAGTACAACAGTTTAGAAGATAAGGGGGCTAGAAGCTGGGTAGTGAATTGATTTACTTGAATAAAAGGTCTAAATTCATGTGATTAATTTTACACTGAATGGTATGGAAGTATGGAAAAGAACCTATTTATTGCATCTCAAAGGCTGTGTTTTGAAAATGGTATGGGTACTCCAGAAGCCAACATATCCCTTAATGACTTTGGTTTGTGGGGATAAATATTCAATGGTACTTAGCTCTATGAGTATTTTACTCATTCCCTTTTATTTTCTCTGTGAAACTATGTCATGGTGGTGGAGCCTTAAAATGACTGATTTTCTCCTGAAGTATTAATAGGCGATGCCATGACGTAGGAGTTCAGAAAAAATTAAAATTGTTGGAAATATCTTTCATTGTGTAGTGTGCTTCAATTTCATGCAAGATGCCATATCACTGTTCCCAATTTATTCCCTTATTTTTCCATCAGCTGAACCTCCTGCTCTTGGTGCTACAAGCCTTGGCACTCCTGGCGCAAGGCCTGCCCTACTTCTTGCTACAATGCCTGGTGCTGCAATGCCTGCCACTCCTAACAAAAGTAAGTTTTCATTTTAAATGATGACTCCCCAATCCAATTGAGGAATATTGAAATGAAAGAAAAGAATGTTAACATTGAGTTTAATGTATTGAAATTCTTGAAAAAGTCAAGGCCACTTGAAGAAATATTCATCCCATGTGAAAATTGAAGCCAATAAGCTTAATTTACACTTATTTAGAGAGTGAATGGCTGTCACTAATGAAGCCTTAGTGTACACAAAGAAAGGGTGGTACATTTCCAAATACTTTTGAAAATGGTATTCACACATGTTTTACAGTGTGTAGCATTTATCCAGGAAATAGATGCTACACAATTCATTATTACACTAAATGAAACATAGCAAAGAAAGTTTTTTGTAGGGAAACAAACTTCAGCATTGAATTGGAAATTATTTCATACATAATACAGGGGTCAAAATGTTACTACCAATCTTTTGCCATGTACATTTAGTGTTGAATTAAGAAAGAAAATTGAAATGTTCAAAAATGTTGTTACGAACACCAAAGTTAATTAATTAATATAATCTGAATTACAATCCTGAGATTACTCAGGAGCTTCATGAATGAGAAATACCTAGTACAGTGTTTGTGTTGACAGGTTAGTCTTGGTTGGTAAAAATAGGTTTCGTATTCATTTAAAGATGAGCTCTTTTAGTTTTTGATGAGCCTCCTCTGTACCCCAGTGTTTAATTCCTTATGTACCCTTACAGTGCAGCAGAACTTTAATTTACCAATAGGCCTTGCCTATTTTACATTATGAAGGATCACTTACATATGATGATTTCCCAATAAGTGGGATAAAACTTCTGTATCCATTGGAAGTAGTATTCCATGAGAAAGAATGTCAGGGCCTGAGCTGATGGTGAGGTCGGCTTTCTTTTTTGTTTGTACCTAAATGTTTTCCTTGCATACTATATGCTTCCTTCCACTTCCACTGTGGAATTATTTTATGGGGTGGAGCCTTAAACCGCCTTCTCTACTAATGAGTAAGAATTGAATGACATGAGGTAGAGCTTCTGGAAGGATTAAATTTGTTGAAAATACCACTCATTTTGTAGTGTGCTTCAATTTCATTTGAGATGCCATATCACTGTTCCTAATTTATTCCCTTATTTCTCCATCAGCTGCTGGTACTGTACCTCCTGCCCTTGGTGCTACGAGACCTGCCGCTCCTGGCACCTCGAGACCTGCCACTCCTGGCACCTCGAGACCTGCCACTCCTGGCACCTCGAGACCTGCCACTCCTGGCACCTCGAGAGCTGCTACTCCTGGTGCTTCATGGGTTGCCACTCCTGGCACTTCAAGGCCTGCCACTCCTGGCACCTCGAGAGCTGCCACTCCTGGTGCTTCATGGGCTGCCACTCCTGGTGCTTCATGGGCTGCCACTCCTGGCACTTCAAGGCCTGCCACTCCTGACGCCTTGAGACCTGCCACTCTTGGCACCTCGAGGCCTGCCACTCTTGGCACCTCAAGGCCTGCCACTCTTGGCACCTCAAGGCCTGCCACTCTTGGCACCTCAAGGCCTGCCACTCTTGGCACCTCAAGGCCTGCCACTCCTGGCACCTCTAGGCCCGCCACTCCTGGCACCTAAAAGCCTGCCACTCCTGGCACCTCAAGGCTTGCCACTCCTGGCACCTCAAGGCCTGCCACCAGTGCTTCCAGCAAACAATGCTGCTCATCTTCGTGGAGGGAAACGACGCAGGTTAGTCGTGTTGAAATAATCAGAGTTCGTACTTCATTGAAGTGTCTTTGAATTGTAGCGAGATAGATTTTTCAAGTTACAAGCCAGAATTGGACAGCGTTGGATGAGTGCTAGCAGCAAAAGCTGGAAAGATTGCTGAAAAGTTATCACATACGCATTATTCTAAAACACAGCAGCATTTGTAGAATTCTTTGAGAACTACCTGCTGCCATTTCCATCAGTGTCAATACCATATTCACTGTCACTCATTTACCTCTCTGATCATTCCACTTCTCGATTTAATACATCTATCATGAAATTATATAATTATCTTTGGGTAAAAAATATAATAAAAATGTGATTCTCGTAGCATATTTCCGAACTATACTTTATTTCTTGTGTCCTTGGAATTGAATTAATGCAAACATTTAGGTAATGCTTCTTTGCAGAATGCATTCAATTATAATGCTTGATTCATTAGAAGGGTGGGCTCGCGGTACTCGCTGACTTTCTTGGGTACTGAACAGGGCTATCCTGTCTCAGTGGTACTCACTTTATACCGTTCGGTATGTTTGAACTCATTCATAGTTTAATACTAGAAACTTTGGAAGAGAATATTGACCAGAGCTGTGATTCCACTCCATGTAGATTAAATGTGGCATATTTTTAAATTAGATGTGTTGTGTTCAAAACCTAAATTTTCAATCACTTTAAAGTTTGATTTATGTGTACAATTAATACTTTCTTCAAGTTGGGGAAGTAAATATAATATACAATCTAATTTTCGTCAATTTATTTCAGGATTCGTGTGGCAAAAGCAGCAGTTCTTTGTTGGAAGACACAGGTCCTCCAGTGGTACCTTGTAAGCGACGGTTGTTCGCTTCTCATTTTGGAACGACAATTGCCCTTGAAAACAGCAGACCAGCTCCCGAGAGAAAACTTGGGAAAAGGCTCCGGAGAAAATCAAAGGTACTGTACAAGCGGTTAAACACCGATAATTTCCTGAGAAGTGTAAGTGGCAGACTTGGTCCTTATCTCAGTGCATTTGTCAAGCCCAAATTAAGGGGCAAGAGATCATATCACCATGTATCACAAGTGGCTCGCTGTGAACATTCTTGTAAGCTCATCAGAGACCCACTATCAACTGATGAGGAACTTGATATCATTACCCTCACTTTAGACTGTGCGTGCATTGATGAAACAATTCGAAGTACGTCCTGGTACAAGTGCTAAAAGTGTGTCCATGTTGAAAATGAAGGTAAAACCCGTCAGTGCTGGAGATAAACTTTGTTTCCTTCTAGTGGATGAGATGTCGCTCCGGAAAGGGCTATCGTACAACCGAGAGAACGATGCCATAACTGGATTTGAGACTATTTATTGACCTGATTATTTTGTACGAGAGAGTATTTTTTTATTGCTTTCACAATTATCGGCACGTATCAGGATTTCGTTAACTAGTCTGTAAGTTCTTAGATTTGTGTCAGCATCACTGTAATTTCTGCTGTGTCCATGTCACCGACAAGTTGCAACAATTTTTTGCCGTTTGTAGAACGCTTCAATGCACAAGACACGTGAACAGACTTATGTCTTCCAAAAGTTGTACTGAAAAACTCAAGAAAATTGTCCATGAGTAATATTACCATCTGGTAGCAAGTTAGGAATATTTTTTGATTTACCTAAGTATATTTTATTGTTAATATATTAATTTGGTTCATCAGCTTAGATCGCTACAATATTTCTGCAGTGCGTCATGGTAGGAAGCTCATTTACTGTTACTAGCTCGTAATTTATCCAAATGATTGCTCTTCTTGCACTGCAATGTCAACCGTGACAGTGCAAGCTTTCAACAGACACAGAGATTGTATTTAATGTCTCAAATCTATATTTTTGTTTCTTAGCACACGCTTGTGCACATACTGAGAGTTTTTATTGCACTAAATCTTCATGCGTAGTTCATTGCTTTGTATACTTAAGCATTTTTACCCCGCTATTATTTAGCGTATACGCTCACTACTGATAAGTTGTAACTGGAAAATGTAATGAAAAGCCATGCCGACGGCTCTGCTTAGGCTTCACTTATTAGCTCACCTAGCCATCTCAGTACTGTAGTTCACTTCTGATACTAGTTAATACTGTGTGTTGAGCCCCGTCCAAAATCTGGATACTTGTAAACCCTAATCCAAAGTGTGTGCGTGGCGGTCTTGTGGACTCTCCTTCCTCAATATTCTCCATCATTGTTACGAAACAACGTTCGCGAATTAACGCGAATTATGGGAATTAACGCTCCCAAAGGAAAAATATGAGGTACTGTGCTGATAGTTAGGTGAGCCTTCTTTCTGTTGAAATAAAATGTTCGTAGTTTTGTGTAGGACCATTTATTTCAATCTACTACTGTCCTGTTTTTCAATACCTCTAACTTTCTTCATCAACTTTTATCATATTTCACCCCTCAGGGGGATACAAGAATTGTATCTATGGGAATTAGCGCTCCCAGGGGAACCATGTGTGGGCCCGAGCTAAAGGTTAGGTAGGCTTCCTGTTTGTTGTAATAAAATAGGTTTTTGTTTTGTTACGGACCATCTTTTTTCGGTTCACTGCTGTCCTGTTTTTCAGCACCTACTACTTTCTTCTTCTACTTTTTTCTTGTTTCATGAACTTCTTTCCTAGCTTCCTGTTTCTGTGCACATTGTGCATAGATTCCACGTTCCCTCAACTCCATACTAAATGGTGCCTTCCTTTTTCCTCTCTTGGAACATCTTTGTCGTGGTTAAGGGAGGCTAAAACTTTCTTATATAATAATAATAATAATAATAATAATAATTATCATGTTTCATAACCTTCCTTCTTAACTGACTTTCCATGCGCATGGGATCCTGTGCCGGAACTCACCTTGTACATAGATTCAGCGTTCCCGCAACTCCATACGATATGGTGCCTTCATCCTTCCTCACTTTGAACCTCTTTGTTGTGGTATGTGGTAAAAGGAGGCTAAAACTAATCTATAACCAATCAAGCAACGTACGCACGAATCATTCATCAATGAACGTAACATAAAAAACATAACTTTAACGTAAACTTCTTCCCATTTCTCGTATGTAACTATTTGCGTAATCTTTACGTATAATAAATATAAATAACATCGCTACATATTATTAGCAAGTTTTTTATCGCTCAAACTAACTTAATTTCTTCGTTATTGTATTGTTTCGACTAGTATGAGAATCTGATATTGAATGGTTTAAAAAGACAATGAACCCTTTCCGAAAATTTTTATTATACGGCACCAACGTTTTATCACATTCAGCACCTTAGTCTAATCTAAATGCGCCTTAGCCTTTATATATGAATTGCAAATATGTACATGAATGCGCATTCACGTGTATGTACATTGAATGAAATAATAAAAAGTGTTGTCAATGTACCCGCAATTTACGATTTCGGCTTTCACTATCCTTACTACGCACAGAAACGTTTATTTACAATCCAAACGAGTGTCACAGTAAAGCCTGGATACGCAGCCAATTGGAAGCTTTGGCCGTGATGACGTCAGCGGCCAGTCGTGACTGCTGGCTGCTGATTGGTTAGCGTGCGTGCGTCTAGAGCAGGCTTGGGGTCCACCGTAGTTTTGCAGTTCTTCTTATGTAAGTGTTCTGTGGTGATAGTGATTAGAAGGACACTTGAGAAATATATGCACTTATGCCCCATGTTATTACTGAGAGCAGGGTGTTGAATTGTGCCCTATGTTATTGCTGATAGCAGGGTGTTGAATTGTGGCCTGTGTTATTGCTGAGAGCAGGGTGTTGAATTGTGCCCTATGTTATGGCTGAGAGCTGGGTGTTCAATTGTGCCCCATGTTATTACTGAGAGCAGGGTGTTGAATTGTGCCCTATGTTATTGCTGATAGCAGGATGTTGAATTGTGGCCTGTGTTATTGCTGAGAGCAGGGTGTTGAATTGTGCCATATGTTATTACTGAGAGCAGGGTGTTGAATTGTGCCCTATGTTATGGCTGAGAGCTGGGTGTTCAATTGTGCCCCATGTTATTACTGAGAGCAGGGTGTTGAATTGTGCCCTATGTTATTGCTGATAGCAGGGTGTTGAATTGTGGCCTGTGTTATTGCTGAGAGCAGGGTGTTGAATTGTGCCATATGTTATTACTGAGAGCAGGGTGTTGAATTGTGCCCTATGTTATGGCTGAGAGCTGGGTGTTCAATTGTGCCCTATGTTATTACTGAGAGCTGGGTGTTCAATTGTGCCCTATGTTATTACTGAGAGCAGGGTGTTGAATTGTGCCCTATGTTATTACTGAGAGCAGGGTGTTGAATTGTGCCATATGTTATTACTGAGAGCAGGGTGTTGAATTGTGCCCTATGTTATGGCTGAGAGCTGGGTGTTCAATTGTGCCCTATGTTATTACTGAGAGCTGGGTGTTCAATTGTGCCATATGTTATTACTGAGAGCTGGGTGTTCAATTGTGCCCTATGTTATTACTGAGAGCAGGGTGTTGAATTGTGCCCTATGTTATTACTGAGAGCAGGGTGTTGAATTGTGCCATATGTTATTACTGAGAGCAGGGTGTTGAATTGTGCCCTATGTTATGGCTGAGAGCTGGGTGTTCAATTGTGCCCTATGTTATTACTGAGAGCTGGGTGTTCAATTGTGCCCTATGTTATTACTGAGAGCTGGGTGTTCAATTGTGCCCTATGTTATTACTGAGAGCAGGGTGTTGAATTGTGCCCTATGTTATTGCTGAGAGCAGGGTGTTGAATTGTGCCATATGTTATTACTGAGAGCAGGGTGTTGAATTGTGCCATATGTTATTACTGAGAGCATTGTGTTGAATTGTTCCCTATGTTGTTGCTGAGAGCAGGGTGTTGAATTGTGTCATATGTTATTGCTTAGAGCAGGGGTGCTCAATTGTGTCCTGTGTAATTGCTGAGAGCAGGGTGTTGAAATGTGCCCTATGTTATTACTGAAAGCAGGGTGTTGAATTGTGCCCTATGTTATTACTGAAAGCAGGGTGTTGAATAGTGCCTTATGTTATTACTGAAAGCAGGGTGTTGTATTGTGCCCTTTGTTATTACTAAAAGCAGGGTGTTGAATTGTGCCTTATGTTATTACCGAAAGCAGGGCGTTGAATTGTGCCCTATGTTATTACTGAAAGCAGGAAATTGAAGAATTTTGCCCTATGTTATTGTTAGATGTTGGATTTTGCCTTATGTTATTACTGAAAGCTTATTTTAAGAATACGTTTGTGGCATTTTCTTCATTATGCGTGCGTTTGGATTCACATATTTAATGCTTAATAAAACTCATAAACTCCCTCAGGTGGATGCAATTATTGTATCTATGAAGATTAGCGATTAGATTAGGATAATGTGTGGTCCTGAGGGAAAAATTAGGTAAGCCTTTTTTTTGTTGAAATATAAAGTTTTCTATTTTATTAAGGACCATTTTTCCGGTAGACTGCTGTCCTGTTTTTCAGCA
Organism: Morinoia aosen; assembly: GCA_030386875.1. Lineage (NCBI taxonomy): Eukaryota > Metazoa > Arthropoda > Malacostraca > Amphipoda > Talitridae > Morinoia > Morinoia aosen. Next base: position 34,583,650 of record CM059558.1, on the reverse strand, counting down.
GCTCTAATTTTCTTCTTCAACCGTTACCTTGTTTCATAACCTTCCTTCTTACCTTACTGTTCCTATGCACACGGGACCCTGTGCGGAGACATGCTATTCCGAGTTCCCCCAACTCCAAAGTAAATGGATAACTATTTATCAATTCGTCCTGTCTTTGAACGTCTTGGTTGTGGTAAGGGAGGCTAAAACTAACTTATAACCAATCAATCGACCTAAAAATTCCACGATTGCCTTTCCATGCTACGCTCGACAACTGACGCTGCGCTGTACCCTGTGTGTTCACCTGCTAACGGGCTTTGTGTTGAAGACCTTTCAAAACAAATGGTTTTTGTATAATTTTCTATTAAATGAAACGTTTTTGTTTTTTCTCATGAAGATGAAGACTAAATAGAAGCTCGTTAGGGCACTCAATGTCGCGCTAAACAATTTGTACAAATGAAATATTGCACCTCCGATTTTTATAGCGTTAGAGCGGCTACATTCATTGCATCCTTGGGGCAATATGAATCAAGATGGAAGTTGAAGAAAAACTGATAAATGCTAAGTACAGGAGAGCAATGAACTCGAAAAAGAAGGTTGGTAGGAAAACCAAGACCTACATATTATATTTCAACGAAAGTAAAGCCTCCCACGCCTCAAGCTCGGGACCGCGTCTGTTCCCTGGGAGCACTAACTCACACACTAACTTAGGCTACTTTTAAAATTTGTCCTCGTTGATCTTGTTAAATACAAAATCAGCAAAAATCAAATATGTCTGAGTTAAAATAAAAGAAGGGAAAAATAACTAAATTGGACGTTGTGATTTAGAAGACATTCTCTCGGGTACGATTTCTTCATTCAAAATGCTGCACAGCTCTACAGGAGACTGGGACTTGATTTTTAAGTGCAACTAGTGCAATGCTTGTAACCCGGGAAAAAGGACAACGGTTTATTTCCAATACAGTTAATTCATAAAGGTTTTAAATGATTTAACATAACATTAGGTTTTAAATGATTTTAACATTGAATATTGATTGAAATAAATTTATAGACTGCTGTTGCCCGGTTTGTTGTGGTGGAGGTATTGGAAATTGCCCTCCTGTGAACTTCATTGTTTGCTGCGGTGAGGCAGGACAGGTGGCGCTTCAGTTGTGAGGCGCCTGGCACGCGATGTGGTGTGCACTATTGGGGAGCTGGGAACTTTTACAGTTATTGCTCTTAATAATATTGATAAGTCTTTTTTGTGTAGATTGCAAACACAACTTTGGTAGAACTACCAAAGCGGCAACTAAATAGTCTCTGACCAAAGTTGTCAACTGATTATATTATTCTTATTAGTATTAAGATCCTGAGTTTTCATTAACCCTTGGGTATCTACATGCCCATAGCAATCGTCGAGCCAAATGATTGAGAGAAAAGCACGAAAAAAATGCGTTCTCTTCGTTGCGTTAATCTGATTTCGACAATGCATGTAGAAAGAAATAAAAAATATATTCAAAAAAGATGTTACCAAAAGCTCATCATTGGTTTTGAAAATATTTTAGAGCAAGGATCCTGCGTTGATACACATGAGTATCGTAATACCCACGTCACTAGTTGAAACAAACGAGGGCAATGTATTCCTGTTGTTGCACAATCTAGCAACAATAGGAATAAAGATAATAATACTTCGATAATACATGTAACTACATATAGAAAAAAAAGTAGAAGTACAATTGGAAGACTAGTGCAAGACTTGTTACTAATACAAGACGTGTACCTAGTGACAGCTCCCCCTGTCAGAGCAGGCAGCAGTACAGGAGCTAGTACACAACACATCCTCTCATGTGACGGTGTCCAGTGAACGTCTTCAGTTGACGCTTTGGTGGCGGCCGCTGTGACGAGGCACGGGTACGCCGGCTATGCCCGGTGGGGGGGAGGTGTTAGGTATGGTACAGAAATGCGAGTATGGGAATATGCTAAAGAGAGATATACTAGTTCTGCTGGCATGGTAGCCGATTTAAAAATGGTGTAGCTTGTAAAATGGTGCTGGAAGGCTGAAATGGGTTTCAGTAGAAAGAACAGAATTTAAACTTTAATTTTTATTTTTTTGATTTTGTCTATTTAGCATATCTTCTAAATAAAGGTGGCACTCATCATAAGAAATTATCTTATGAATGAATATTTGATGAGAACTCATGTTTTCATTGCGGGGCAAAATAACAATCTCCGATCTTTCTCGTGCGCTGAGATTTCATGATGACATTGCATTTGATGTGCTTGTAAATTAAGTTCTTTTTTGAGAACAAAATGAATAGTAGTTTTCTTTAACTGTGTCCCAGCAGACAATTTTCTACTGACTTCGTTTTATCATCGTTAATTGAAATCCTTACCATGTTAACTCTTGGTCGTTCATTATGGTGGGACAAATGAGCAAAATTATGACAATCAAATAAATCTTAAAATCCTCCTCTTTTCAATGAAACTTATATCAGCCTTTCAGCTCTTATATTTTACAATCTACAGCGTTAGCGCTTTTAACACGTTCCCAGCGTATTGGGCCATATGTGTACCATTCGGTAAATTGTCCATTCACATACCGGTATAAATGAATGACATTCCATCAGTTTCGCATTGAAAAAATGTTATCCCGAGTGCGTCTCCATTGAGCAGCGGATGCCCCAACATCACAATGTGCAGCACAACACATCACGCCCCACAACATCTGTGCAGGAGAGCGCAAGTGGCCAGGTTGACTAAGAGATTCCTAGCCCCGCCACCCCCGGCCCCGCTCCAGCACCGCAGCTCCCCGCAGCAGACACACGTGAGGATATCTTCTATGCCAGATGTGCTGAAGATGATTGCGGTATGAGCTGTATTGTTGGATTGGATCAAAAATGTAATTTGAGTATCATTGAAGCTATGAAAGTTTTTCTTGTACGTGCCTGGAGTAAAAGACAGTGATTGGTATGAGCCAGTCATGTAAAGTGTGCTGTAATGACCCACCATGCCTGGGGATGGTGTCATGACGTACTGGTTATCCCAGTGATGCCGTCTAATGGCAGTTTGTGACAAGGATTGGTGGATCCTGAGTAGTTTAGTGGACAAGTCTGGTACACAGACGCTGAACCCTTTGTGTGAATATTGTGAGTATTGAGGAGGGAATTGTAGGCCGTTACAAAGTCCCCGACGCTGTCGGCCCTCAATTTCAAGTTCAAGATCCAGGGAGTAAAAACATAGTTTGTTAAGCTTTATGTTGATAAATTTTTATTTCCCTTAGGGTTTAAGGTTTTTAGATGAATAGGGGTTTAGGTTTCAAAAGAGTTTAGGTATTAAAAGGTTGTATAGAAATAGTTTTTTTTGTTTTAAGCACATGGGTTTCTTAGTTTTAAAGGAAAAAGCAAAAAATGTGTTTTAATGCATTATCACCGCTAGGGTAAGATGTTGGGGCAAAAAAAGTTCCCCGGTGTTCCCTAACATTCCCTAAACCAGATTTAACTCTACAATGGTCTGTGATAATCATTAATCATGTAATTTATAATTAACTCTACAATAACCATTAAGCTGCAATGCAGCAGTCATTTACAATAGTTTGTGTCTCATCATTTCTGAAGCGGCTTTCTTAAATTTTCATAATTTTAATTTATCTTTCTTACAATATAATTCGTTCATTAAAAAACTTAAGTCATTCAGTATTATTGAAGATCAGTTATTCCTAACATTCAAATGTTTATTTCTTGCCCAGACAACTTATTTAAAAAAGCCCAATTTCTTGACTAAATTCTACAATTGAAGTGCAATAAACAATTTGCATTATTTCTACGAGCAACACAAGAGTAGAGGCGTTACTCAGAACTACACATCACAAAGGACAGGTTTAGATATAACTACATGTGGGCCTAAGTCCAGTAACTCTTAGGGCATTCTACGGCGATCCCATTGTCGGGTTCATGTATTTTGTTATTGTATCAAAGGCCTCATCAGGAATGGTGGCAGAAAATATCAGCAGAGAGCATAAATCGGAAGAACGAAGTACGTTCAGCAATATTGTTGGGAAATATCAACACCAGGAGATTTCCCAAAACTGATTCTGAGGAACGCCACGGCTGACTAATGTCAAAAAGTTCCGAATGACAGGTACCAGTGGTGGTCCCAGTAGTAGTTACAGTTACTAGTAGTAGTTACCAAAGGTAGTCACCAGTGGTTGTCACCAGTGGTAGTTACTAGTAGTAGTTACCAGTAGCAGTTACCCGTGTCAGTTACCAGTGGTAGTTACCAGTGGCAGTTACCAGTGGTAGTTACTAGTAGTAGTTACCAGTGGCAGTTACTCGTGGCGGTTACCAGTGGCAGTTACCAGTGGTAGTCACTAATAGTAGTTACCAGTGGCAGTTACCAGTGACAGTTACCAGTGGCAGTTACCAGTGGTAGTTATTAGTAGCAATTACCAGTGGCAGGTACCAGTGGCAGATACCAGGGGCAGATACTAGTGGCAGATACCAGTGGCAGATACCAGGGGCAGATACTAGTGGCAGATACCAGTGGCAGACACCAGTGGCAGATACCAGTGGCAGATACCAGTGGCAGATACCAGTGGCAGATACCAGTGGCAGATACCAGTGGCAGATACCAGTGGCAGATACCAGTGGCAGATACCAGTGGCAGATACTAGTGGCAGATACCAGTGGCGGATACCAGTGGCGGATACCAGTGGCAGATACCAGTGGCAGATACCAGTGGCAGATACCAGTGGCAGATCCCAGTGGCAGTTACCAGTGGCAGATACCAGTGGCAGATACCAGTGGCAGATACCAGCGGCAGTCACCAGTGGCAGTCACCAGTGGCAGTCACCAGTGGCAGTCACCAGTGGCAGTCACCAGTGGCAGATACCGGTGGCAGTCACCAGTGGCAGTCACCAGTGGCAGTCACCAGTGGCAGTTACTAATGGTAGTTGCGGAGGTCTAACTTCTAACTAAGCAAGAATTTCTGGTAGCACAAAATGACCCAAATTAGGGCAATTCTAAATACCCCTCAGACAGTCGACATTGTCCTTCCATGAATACATTCCCTGCCGCGTCAATGTCGCACCAATAAATGACTGTAGGAAAATACTTCATTTAAAAAATATCTTGAATAAATCTAAACATCCTGGCGGATAGAAGGAGAAACTAGAAAACTTTACCCATAAAATAAAGTATTTTTTCCCAGCGCTTCTGTGAGCCCAGTTCCTGTAGAGAAAAAGACGCCGGTGTCCGCCGTGCTATTGTACGCCATTTTGGTGTCCGCCGTCCTCCACATATGTTGAGAACTGGTGTGCGGTGGTGTGTTATGTAGGTATGTGATGTGTAGGCGTGGTATGTAGATATGGGGTGTCTAGGTATGCATTGCAGGCGTGGGGGTGTGCAGGTGTGTTATATGGGTGTGGTGGGGTGACCAGGCGTGTTATACGTGTGTGTTGTGGTGAGCAGGTGTGTTATATGGGTATGGTGGGGTGAGCAGGTGTGTTATATGGGTGTGTTGTGGTGAGCAGGTGTTTTATATGGGTGTGGTGGGGTGAGCAGGTGTGTTATATGGGTGTGTTGTGGTGAGCAGGTGTGTTAAATGGGTGTATTGTGGTGAGCAGGTGTGTAATGTAGGTGTGTTGAGGTGTGTTGGGATGTGCAAGTGTACCGCAGCTATGTGGAGGTGAGTAGGTGTGTAGTGCAGGCGTGTGGATCACATCACACAAGTGGGTGTGCAGGACATGCCAGACCCAGCACCACCTCCATGCTGTGAGTACAACCCGCCTTATTGTGTTTCTGTTAATTTGTGTGGACGCGAGGGTCAATATTGAATTTAATGTTGTCAACTACTTTTATGATTTCATCACGAAATTTGGGTAATTGGAGACATTTTAAGACGTTTTGGCAAATCTGAAGGATATGTCAGTTATCGATTTTGTAAATTTCGATGCCTAAGCATGGTTAATTAGATCGAAATAAAAAGTTTTCTTCTATGCACTTTCCGTCTCAAATGAGTATTTTATTAGTTATATATAGCGGTAAATGACTTAGGGTAGCTGCACACCAAAAGATTTGAGGCGAGAAAGCGAGCAAGCTTGAATCGATATACATGTATTCCTAGGGGAGTGCGCACACCACAAGCAAGCTAGCGAGCGAGTGAGAAAGATTGAAGATTGGCTGCAGCGAGAAAGCGACTTGAAGATGGTTTCACGCTTGAAAGCTCCAGTGAGAAGCCTCTGGCACAGTGTTTCCACGAGCAGGGTAATTACCCCAGTTTAGGGTAATCAGGGGTACCCTAGGGTAATGTTTAGGGTAATGAAAAATATGGGCAAATCTAGGGTAATTAGAGCTCCGTGAAGGAAGTGACCGCCTAATCTTCGAAAAATAGAAAATTGAAAGCCAATATGCAAGCACTGGTTACCACTTGAACGAAATGTAATGAAACGGGTCAGAATTTAGTGTTCGCAAAACTGCACTGCTGCTATGGTTAGTGTCGAATATTTGAATGTCATCAGGTATCGCTCACGAAAGACGGCGTCAAGATACGAAGCCATAATATCTCATGTCCATTTCGTTTTGACAAATGATTCTGAGTTGCATTTTGCTAATAAAAACTCGATCGGTGTCAGCAACAGCCAGTCGACGAAAGTCACTGTCCTATTCTGATTGCGCTAGTGGTCATAAGCTTCAACAGAATATTGACAGGCATGTTTGTTGTATTGTTAAATTCTACAGCTAATATATTTATCGTAGAAATAATTAATAGGTTCATTCATGTGATGGTCATTGAATTAACAGCAGAGTTACCTCACAGCGCCAGTATTTTGCCAGCTAATTAGATGGAAGGCGTCCTATTTCTTAGCCATGTTGCACGCCAAAGAAGCATGTTATTGTAGCGATGCAAACAAAAAATTCAGACAGGGTTCTTTGACACTTCAAGTTACAAAAGGTGCTAAAAGCGAAAGTAAGAAGCTATAAAATTAGTTACAAAAATTCATATAAACAAAAAAGTACAGTTATCGACTTGACACTTGCAATATATGTTTGTATTCTCACTGTCTTTCTTAGGCGCACCCAGGTAGCAAGAAATTATTAGGCCAATATTGGGTTGATAATTATTTATTGACCTGATATTGGAATCTTGGAATACAATAATAGGCTAATAACAAGACAATATCGAAAAAAGATATATTTATTTATGATATCAAGTTGTTATTGGGACAATGTAGTCAATAGTTTTATTTCTAATATTAAACTACCAGTGTATATATATATATATGTACGATATTCATTTAAGTGGAAACTATCTCATAATAATTAAAAATCTCGCAATTTAATAAAATTTGTTAAAATATAAATTATTATTGCCCAAATATTGGGTTAATATTGTACGCCAATAATACGGAGTAATTTGTTTAAAATGTACCAATAAAGTTAATGAATAGTTATTGCAGTTATTAATGAGTGCAGATATATTTGACAGATATCAATAAATGTGAATACGTTACAATAATATGCACATTCAGAATTACTGTAATCACAGGTTCACAGTTCTTATTTTTTCAGTCGTCCAACGAGTTTCGAAGGTCTAATTTTTTCAAAAATTATGCTAAAATCGTTTGTCATTTGTTACTGTAGCAATAAATGTCTATATACTGAATTAAGATGATATAAAGTCATTTATATAGATGATATAAATGACTTAATTTCGTAACGAAGGTATTGAGTAGGCCTATTCCTACCATATAACCCATTTTGCATGCATCATTCTTTGAGTAAAGCGCTTTCGTGCAATTTTTCAATCACGCATATATATGCTGCTTAGATGAACGTGTATATACTGCTTAGTACAGGTTGCCCGACCACTGGTACGTACGTGCAACACAAAATTTGGACTACGATCGCCAAAGAGGTTTGTAATCATGGATTTTAGATAAATTTTGAATGCAGTTTAATTCATAGTCTTGTAGGTGTGTAGGTAGGTACATAGGATAACATAGTTATCAGAATTATATCTATTTCTCGTCTTTGAACCCTTCTGAATGTTGATGCGATATTAGAAATTAATTATTGAGCCAAAGTGTTATTTAAGGAAACACCTCAATATCAAGTCAATAGTGACACAGTAATTAGCTGAAACTGGGTTAAAAATAAATTATTATTGGGACAATATATTCTACAAATATCCACTTGATGTCAGAAAATAAGTATTGGGCCTGTAGTACCCTACCTTAGTTACCCCTCAAACTCAGTTCTAGTCCATTTGTGCTTAGTAATAATAATATGTGTATATGTAAAATTATCCAAGAAAAATTGCTAAGACTCTAATAGCGTATCACCGATAACAACTGCAGGAGAAGTCCGAGAGTAGAACTAAGGTCGCTGCTTCACTCGCCGCAAGCGGAACTCAATTGCTAAAGCAGCAACAGCTCCAGGCCTTACAGGCCAATATTTTTCTAAGGAATACCTCAATATCATGTCCATAGTGACACAATAATTTGCGAATATTGGGTTAGTGAAATTATCATTATCGGGGCCGGATGTTTTACAAATATCAACCCATCAGGCATTGAGTATTAAGCCAATGTTATTGTAGGGAACACTTCATTATCAAGTCAATATTGACACAATAATTAGTTGATATTGGGTTGATGATAATATTGTTTTTGGGCCAATATATATTTCAAATATCAACCGAATTTTCCAAAATAAGGTATTGCCCCAATGTTCATTTTGAATATCCAGTCAATATTGAGACTCTATATTGGCTCAATATTAGGTCAATAAATTTTGCTATCTGGGCAATAGCACGGACGTAGAATTTGATATAGCTGCGATCATGCCTAGGATTCCGTCAACCAAAATTGAAGCACTAGGGGTTCTACAACTGAGTGTTGAGAAAAGTTTAAGCATATTAATAAAAGCAAGGTAGTTTTTTCCAAAAACCTCTGAATTTCCTCACCCGCCCTTCAGGAAATGAAGAAATTTGATAACTTTACGATCAACTTTATGAGTTGATAAGTGAATGTGATTGCAACGAAGTCTCTGAGAAGCACATGTGGTGTAACAAGGTTGGATAAAATCCGTAATGAAAAGATATGGCGAAGGTCATGTGTGAGGGAAGCCAGAAAGTCATCGCAGAGAGTGGATCAAAGTTTTAGGTTAGATTTAGCATGTGGAAAGAGTGGCTGAAGTGCGTGAATGGATGGAAAATTGAATAAAAAATAAATAATTGTACTTGGAATAGGTACACATATTATTGCATTTCTTGCAGCATAGCAGATGATCGTGCACCGCACCCAGTAAGGAAGAGCCCACGACACCACCTCGAAAAAAGGAAAGCTCCACTTGAAAGCTAGAAACTACCAGCAGAAATTTAAAGATTCGTTGACATCGGAACCTGAGTTTGAGGGATGGTTAGCCAAGTTCTCAAAATCAACCGAGCAAAATGATGTGGAATATTGCAAGGTTTGTCGAACCGATATTACATGTGGGAAATCGAAGATCAGGAGTCACATGCTCTCAGCGACACAAACAACGATCCATGGTGGCAAAAAAAAACATCAATTGCCAGTTACGTGCTATTCAATGATCCTCTCGAAAATCGTGCTCGTAAAGTGGAACTGCAAGTTTGTGCATTTTTAGCTAAGCACCACCTATCTCATTGTGTGAGCCTCTTTTAGTTTGATGAAAACAATGTTCCCAGATCAGGAGTCGCAGAAAAAAAGGGCGCCTTGGAAAACAGCGGGCATCAAAATTCATTCGACAGGTTTTTGGCAAACATCTTGTACGTGATATCGTCTGGATATCAAACCAGCATTCTAACGTCGCTCGACGGGATTTCCCTCCTGACGCTCATGCAGTATGTAGCACAGGGCTTATTCATACTGACAGTGCTCTGGAAACCAGTCCATTTACCTTTTAGTTAATTAATAAATAATAGGTCAGGATTAGCTGTTTTAGGGTAATCTGGGGTAATCAACACCCTTCAGCTAGGGTAATTAGAGTCGCCTTGCGTGGAAACCCTGCTCTGGCAGTAGCAGCGCTGCGTCTGGCAGTGCGCGGCGAGATGTCGAAGGGAGAGGTGTGCTACACAATTTCTCCAGCAAAGACTGAACTCCTTATATCCAAAGTTTATGCTGTACTGTGCATTTGGAAGTCAAAAAATCCAAAGCACAATGACAGATAACATGTTTCAAAGCAATGGGACAAAGTATGAATGATACTCAACGTTACAAACACATGCTAGTTCCGCCTTTTTTTGTTATAAACCTCTCTCCATGACATTTAGGAGCAAACTGGCTATCTTTTGGTGTGTGATAGATCTCGCCAAACATCTTTCTCTCTCGCTTGCTTTGTCTCTTGCCGTCTTTTGGTGTGCAGCTACCCTTACCGCAAGTCCAGTGTTTGAAGCGGCAAGTAATTCAAGGAGCACGTCGGACAGCAACACTGCAATGCGCACTCTCTTCCAGCCCGATCGTCATCAAAGACGAAACCAAACCTACCGCTGTACCTCGTTAAATACTCATTTGACGAAAAAAGTGTATAGAAGAAAAGTTGTTTATTTCGATGTTATTACCATGATTCAAGCAACAAAAATTCAAAAATCGATGAGTAGCTGTTTGTTCGAGCGCATTCGTCGTCAAAGACGAAACCAAACTTACCGCTATAAATCGTAAAATACTCATATGAGACGGAAAGTGCATTGAAGAAAACTTGTTTATTTTGATTCAATTAATTAGGTACAGGCACCAAAAAGTGGAAAATCGATAACTGACATATCCTTCAGATTTACCGACGTTTTAATTGAATGACAATTTGCTCGCAAATACTTAGTTTTCGAGATGTAACATAAATAAGGTGAAGGTTAGCATAGCATTGCCGGCAGTTTCGAAATGTCTCTTGCAGTGGAAGGTACATGCGAAGGGAGTTGTGCGACAATATTTGAGTGCATTAAACGGTGTGTGGGTGTAGGTATAAATAGTTAATAATGACGGTCAATGTGAAGTTTAATGCAACCACGGAAATTAATAATTATATTCCAAACAATCACTAGAGGAACCCATTTAAGAACGTTTTACATGAATGACATTCTGCTCGCTGATGCGTTATTTTCGAATTATTGAACTTTGAAGTTGGCCTTCCCGCGCCAAAGGAAGCGAGCGTAATTCAATTCTAAACGGAAGCTAACCCCCTATTACAAACGTAAAGAGGTTGGGTAAATCTGAAGGAGATGGCAGTTGTCGATTTTCCACTTTTTGGTGCCTGAACCTAATTAATTGAATCAAAATAAACAAGTTTTCTTCTATTCTTTTTTCGTCTCAAATAAGTATTTTACGATTTATAGCGGTAAGTTTAGTTTCGTCATTGATGACGAATGCGCTCGAATAAACAGCTACTCATCGATTTTCGAATTTTTGTTGCTTGAAACATGGTAATAACATCGAAATAAACAACTTTTATTTTATACACTTTTTTCGTCAAATGAGTATTTAACGAGGTATAGCGGTAGGTTTGGTTTCGTCTTTCAAGACAGAGCGCTGGAAGCGAGACGCCATTGCAGTATTGCCATACAACTCGATCAAAGAATTTCTTTCCGCTTCAAAGACTGGAGTTGCGGTAAGTCATTTACCGCTATAACTAATAAAATACTCATTTGAGACAAAAAGTGCATAGAAGAAAACTTGTTTATTTCGATCTAATTAACTATGCTAAGGCATCGAATTTTACAAAATCGACAACTGTCATCTCCTTCAGATTTACCAGAGGTTGGGTCGTGAGGGGAAGGCACAGTTCGGACAATATTTATTTTAAGTGCGGCAAGGAAATTAATAATTAGGGGGCAAATAATCACTAAAGGAACACATTTAATAACATTTTACAAGAATAACATTCTGCTCGCTGATGCGTTATTTTCGAATAATTGGACTTTGAAGTTGGCGCCGGCGCCGTTATTTAGTTAATAAGGGTAGTTAACCCCCTATTACAAACGTAAAGAGGTTGGGTCGTGAGGGTTAGCCACAGTTCTTATAGTGAAAATTATAAATAAAGCTTCTAACCCACCCATTAGGGTGACGACCGCAATCTTGTTTACATCGAATCCAAGATGGCGGCGCCCATGGTGGTCGTTTGCCGCACCTAAAGTAAATATTGACCCACAGTTCTTCTAATGAAAATTATAAATAAAGCTTCTAACCCACCCATTTGGGTGACGACCGCAATCTTGTTTACATCGGGTCAAAGATGGCGACCACCATGGGCGCCGCCATCTTGGACCCGATGTCAACAAGATTGCGGTCCTCACCCTAATGGGTGGGTTAGAAGCTTTATTTATAATTTTCACTAGAAGAACTGTGCCTCCCCCTCACGACCCAACCCTTTACGTTTGTAATAGCTTCCGTTATTAATTAAATTCCGTTTCACGCGCTCGCTTCCTTTGGCGCAAAGGCCAACTTCAAAGTTCAATTATTCGAAAATAACGCATCAGCGAGCAGAATGTCATTCATGTAAAACGTTCTTGAATGGGTTCCTTTAGTGATTCCTAAGATCGGAATTCTTATTTTCCGTGGTTGCATTAAACTTCACATTGACCTTAGATCGAAGGTCAATGTATAGTTTCCCTTCGGCAGGGAAATTAAAGATGTCGTTGCTGATAATCACTAAATGAGCACATTTAAAAACCTTTTACAAGAATGACGTTATGCTCGCTGATGCGTTATTTTTGAGTAATTGAACTTTGAAGTTGGCCTATGCGCCAAAGGAAGCGAGCGCGTGAAACGGAATTTAATTAATAAAGGAAGCTATTACAAACGTAAAGAGGTTGGTTCGTGAGGGGAAGGCACAGTTCTTCTAGTGAAAATTATAAATAAAGCTTCTAACCCACCCATTACGGTGACGACCGCAATCTTGTTGACATCGGGTCCAAAATGGCGGCGCCCATGGTGGTCGCCATCTAAGACCCGATGTAAACAAGATTGCGGTCGTCACCCTAATGGGTGGGTTAGAAGCTTTATTTATAATTTTCACTAGAAGAACTGTGCCTCCCCCTCACGACCCAACCTCTTTACGTTTGTTATAGGCGGGTTAACTACCGTTATTAACTAAATTACGGCGCACGCCGGCGCCAACTTCAAAGTTCAATAATTCGAAAATAACGCATCTGCGAGCATAATGTCATTCATGTAAAAGGTTTTTCAATGTGCTCATTTAGTGATTATCAGCAACGACATCTTTAATTTCCCTGCCGAAGGGAAACTATACATTGACCAGATCGAAATAAGCAAGTTTTCTTCTATGCACTTTCCGTCGTAAATAAGTATTTTACGAGTTATAGCGGTGAATTAGTTACCGCAACTCAAGTGTTTGAAGCGGGAAGTAATTAATTTGGCCCGGTGAATGGCAACGCTGCAATACCGTCTCGCTTCCGGTTTTCTCGTTATCAAAGACGAAACTAAACCGGTAAATGTGTAGCGTTGGTCAGTAATCGATTTTCCACTTTTCGGTGTCTAATCGTAGTTAATTAGATCGAAATAAGGTCGATGTCCAGCGTGATGCAATCAAAATGAATGAAAATTTTGTTCCCAAGAATCACTAAAGGAACCCATTTAATAACGTTTTACACGGATGACATTCTGCTCTTTGATGCGTTATTTTTGAATTATTGAGCTTTTTAAGTTATACGTAAAATCGCTTTCCTGCGCAAAATGTGCGACACAAAGTACGAACAGGTTGGGTCAGGAAAGGCAAAATTCGGATTACGAGGTGTTAAAGTTTTCGCCAGAACTTCGTAGAAATAAAAGAATGATAGAAATTGTTAATATAATAATAAGAAATATTGTTATCAGTTAATAACACAAAAAAGTTAACGTGCAATTTCTCGTATTTGGTGCTTTTGACGTTTTTTTAGTCGTCATTATTACGTCGTCACCTTTACAGTCAGCTCATAGATGGCGCCACTTGGTACTGCCGCCGCTATCATGGAGTAGATGTAAACACAATTGTTTGTGACCTTTATGGGTTGCTTTCAACCTTTATTTATAATTTTCACTAGAAGAACTGTGGCTAACCCTCACGACCCAACCTCTTTACGTTTGTAATAGGGGGTTAACTTCCGTTATTAATGAAATTCTGGATGGCGCGCTCGCTTCCTTTGGCACGCGGAAGCCAATTTAAAAGTCGAATAATTCAAAAATAACGCATCAGAGAGCAGAATGTCATTCATGTAAAACGTTCTTAAATGGGTTTCTTTAGTGATTCTTTGGAATAAAATTCCTATTTCCTTTGATTGCATCACGCCGAACATTGGCCCGAAATAAACAAGCTTTCTTCTACGCACTTTCCGTCGTAAATGAATATTTTACAAGTTATAGCGGTAAATTACTGACCGCAACTCCAGTGTTTGAAGCGGGAAGTAATTCAAGCAGCACGTCGGACGGCAACACTGCTTGAATTTGGTTTCTACTGCACGGCAACAAAGACGAAACCAAACCTACCGCTATACCTCGTTAAATACTCATTTGACGAAAAAAGTGTATGGAAGAAAAGTTGTTTATTTTGATGTTATTACCATGATTCAAGCAAGAAAATTTCAAAAATCGATGAGTAGCTGTATATTCAAGCGCATTCGTCATCAAAGACGAAACTAGACCTACCGTCATAACTCGTTAAATACTCATTTGAGACGGAAAGTGCATAGAAGAGAAATTGCTTATTTAGATCTAATCACCTATTTCTAGGCACCGAAAAGTGGAAAATCGATTACTGACCAACGCTACACATTTACCACTAAACCTACCGCGCTAACTCGTAAAATATTCATTTGACGAAAAAAGTGTATGGAAGAAAAGTAGTTTATTTCAATGTTATTACCATGATTCAACAAAAATTCAAAAATCAATGAGTAGCTGTTTATTTGAGCGCATTCGTCATCAAAGACGAAACTAAACCTACTGCTATAATTCGTAAAATAATCATTTACGACGGAAAGTGCATAGAAGAAAACTTGTTTATTTCGATCTAATTTACTATGTTTAGCATTTGAAAAATGGATAATCGATTCCCGAACAATCCTCAACATTTACCGACGATAGTGCTGGTTTGAAAGTGTTCATTTCTCATCTGTTATTCACTAAGGAGGCCGTCTGGGTAGAAATCAGGATATGTGTTGATTTTCTGTTTTTATATGCATCTTATAGAGGATTTTCTTGCGCTTCCGTTGGTACTTTCCGTTTACGTCTACTCCGAATAGTGCGCCCACCAGAGGGGGGGTAAGCGATGGGGGTGGCGTGACCTTGACCCCTCCCCCCCCTCCCCCCTCATTATTGGGGGTCAATTGAGCGTGTTTCTCTGCGGCAATGGCAATATAGTTGTTCATGGGCTACTCAAAGTGCTTTCATTGTTCAAACAAAACATTCTAACGCTGAATAAATATTTTTTATAAAATTTTGACAATTTCAGAATTTAGCTGTTCTGCCGTATCTATGATAACGCAGCAGGAGACCGTCTTGATAGAAATCGGGATATGTGTTGATTTTCTGTTTTTATATGCATCTTATAGAGTATTTTCTTGCGCTTCCATTGGTACTTTCCGTTTACGTCTACTCCGGATGGTACGCCCACCAGAGAGGGGAAAGCGATGGGAGGGACGTGACCTTGAACCCTCCCCCCCCCCTCATTATTGGGTGTCAATTGAGCGTGTTTCTCTGTGGGAATGGCATTATAGTTCGTTCATGGGCTACTCAAAGTGCTTCCATTATTCAAACGAAACATTCTAACGCTGAGTAAATACTTTTTTATAATTTATGACAATTTCAGAATTTAGCTGTTCTGCCGTATCTAAGATACCGCAGCTTTCATTCATAGCTCGATGACAGCTGCAGTATCATAGCTACAGCTATGGCGAGCACACCAATCCACCAATCCAATTGGGTTGGTATGCGCGTGTGCGCGCAGGCGTGCGCGTGTGCGCGCAGGCGTGCGCGCGTGTGTGCGCGCGGGCGTGTGCGCGTGTGCGCGTGTGCGTGTGCGCGTGCGCGTGTGCGTGTGCGTGCAGGCGTGCGCGTGTGCGTGTGCGTGCAGGCGTGCGCGTGTGCGCGCGCGGGCGTGCGCCCGTGTGCGCGCGCGGGCGTGCGCCCGTGTGCACGCGGGCATGCGCGTGCGCGGGTGCGTGCGTGCGCGTGCTTGCGTGCGCGTGCTTGCGTGCGCGTGCTTGCGTGCGCGTGCTTGCGTGTGTGTGCGTGCGCGTGCTTGCGTGTGTGTGCGTTGTGCTCTCGTTGTTATGCAGACACTTGAAGCCTCCTTTGTTAGACTTTTGCTAATTTGTTAGGCCTTGCTGATTCAATTTGTTAGGCCTTGCTAATTCAACTTGTTAGGCCTTGCTAATTCAACTTGTTAGGCCCTACTAATTCAACTTGTTAGGCCCTACTAATTCAACTTGTTAGGCCCTACTAATTCAACTTGTTAGGCCCTACTAATTCAACTTGTTAGGCCTTGCTAATTCAACTTGTTAGGCCTTGCTAATTCAACTTGTTAGGCCTTGCTAATTCAACTTGTTAGGCCTTGCTAATTCAACTTGTTAGGCCTTGCTAATTCAACTTGTTAGGCCTTGCTAATTCAACTTGTTAGGCCTTGCTAATTCAACTTGTTAGGCCTTGCTAATTCAACTTGTTAGGCCTTGCTAATTCAACTTGTTAGGCCTTGCTAATTCAACTTGTTAGGCCTTGATAATTCAACTTGTTAGGCCTTGCTAATTCAACTTGTTAGGCCTTGCTAATTCAACTTGTTAGGCCTTGCTAATTCAACTTTTTAGGCCTTGCTAATTCAACTTTTTAGGCCTTGCTAATTCAACTTTTTAGGCCTTGCTAATTCAACTTTTTAGGCCTTGCTGATTCAACTTTTTAGGCCTTGCTGATTCAACTTTTTAGGCCTTGCTGATTCAACTTTTTAGGCCTTGCTGATTCAACTTTTTAGGCCATGCTAATTTAACTTTTTAGGCCATGCTAATTTAACTTTTTAGGCCATGCTAATTCAACTTTTTAGGCCTTGCTAATTCAATTTGTTAGGACTTGCTAATTTGGTAGGCCTTTTCTAATTGCATAGGCGAAATTATGGAAAATTTGGGGCGGTGGCCTAGTTTCATGTTTCAGCTCTGGTGGCAATAAACTGTTTTTTCTTTCTTTTGACAACTGCCCTCATTTATTGGGATTATTCTGGTTATATGAGGGTATTTAGATTCTATAATCTAAATATTTGGGTTAATTTATTTTTATTATTTAGGTTAGGTTATTTAGGTTATTTAAGGTTATCTAATTTTTGTAAGGTTATTTGATTTTTTCATGATATTTAATTTTTTAAGGGTGTTTAAGTTTTAGGGTTATTTGAATTTTAAAATTATTCAAGTTATTTAGGTTATTTCAGGTTATTTAGGCCATTTAGGTTATTTAGTTCATTTAAGGTTGTCTAGATTATTTTTTTATTTGTCGTTTAGGTTAGTAAGGTTATTTAGGTTAGTAAGGTTATTTAGGTTAGTAAGGTTATTTAGGTTAGTAAGGTTATTTAGGTTAGTAAGGTTATTTAGGTTAGTAAGGTTATTTAGGTTAGTAAGGTTATTTAGGTTAGTAAGGTTATTTAGGTTAGTAAGGTTATTTAGGTTAGTAAGGTTATTTAGGTTAGTAAGGGTATTTAGGTTATTAAGGGTATTTAGGTTATCAAGGTTATTTAGTGAGGTACATTTTCTGGAATTCTCTTCAATTTCAATAAAAATAGGAGAGCAAAAATCACTGATATAAATTTCATTATACTGAGAACGTTTCGGGCAAATACCCATCATCAGCTCATTAAAAGAATCTGACATATATCACTGAAATAAAAAATGAACATAAATGTACAAACAGATATAAACACGGATTTAAAAGGTCAAAAAAAAAGTATAAATGTGAAACTGCAGTAAATAACAACGAAAAAACTAAGAACCTATGATGCTAAGAGGATATGAACTCAATTGGTTGTTAAGAGAAGGTTTACATTTAAAAATGAAAAGCGATTCTAAAATTCTAAGATCTAAAACACTTGAAGCTACACGTACTACTTTAAAATGACTAGAGTGGTTATTTAGTGTATTTAGGTTATTTAGTGTCTTTAGGTTATTTAGTGTATTTAGGTTATTTAGTGTCTTTAGGTTATTTAGTGTCTTTAGGTTATTTAGTGTCTTTAGGTTATTTAGTGTATATAGGTTATTTAGTGTATATAGGTTATTTAGTGTATATAGGTTATTTAGTGTATATAGGTTATTTAGTGTATATAGGTTATTTAGTGTATATAGGTTATTTAGTGTACATAGGTTATTTAGTGTACACAGGTTATTTAGTGTACACAGGTTATTTAGTGTACACAGGTTATTTAGTGTACACAGGTTATTTAGTGTACACAGGTTATTTAGTGTATATAGGTTATTTAGTGTATATAGGTTATTTAGTGTATTGAGGTTATTAAGGTTATTAAGGTTATTTAGGTCATTAAGGTTATTTAGGTTATTTAGGTTATTAAGGTTATTAAGATCATCAAGGTTATTAAGGTTATTAAGGTTATTAAGGTTATTAAGGTTATTAAGGTTATTAAGGTTATTAAGGTTATTAAGGTTATTAAGTTTATTAAGGTTATTAAGTTTATTAAGTTTATTAAGGTTATTAAGGTTATTAAGGTTATTAAGGATATTAAGGTTATTCTGGTTATTTAGGTTTATTAAGGTTATTTAAGGTTATTCTGGTGATATATGGTAATTCTGGTGATATAAGGTAATTCTGATTATATAAGGGTATTCTGGTTATATAAGGGTATTCTGGTTATTTAAGGGTATTCTGGTTATTTAAGGGTATTCTGGTTATTTAAGGGTATTCTGGTTATTTAAGGGTATTCTGGTTATTTAAGGTTATTCTGTTTATTTGAGATTATTCTGGTTACATGAGATTATTCTGGTTATTTAAGTTGTTTAAGGTTTTTTGAGGTTAGTGTTTATTACGCTTTACAAGTCGAATTATGTTTGGATTTTAGAGTAGCTTCTACAGGAGTTTTTTTTTACTTTTTTCCACGACTTTGTTTTTAGGTTTTCTAAAGGATTAGTTTTTATATGTTTGAAGGGTTGAATTTTAGATTTGTGAAGGGTTGAATTTTAGATTTGTGAAGGGTTGAATTTTAGATTTGTGAAGGGTTGAATTTTATATTTGTGAAGTGTAGAATTTTGATTTGTGTAGGGTTGGATTTGAGATTTTTAAGGGATGGATTTTCAGTTTTTCAAGAGATTGCTTTGCGGTTTTTCAAGAGATTGCTTTTTCAAGGGATTGCTTTTTCAAGGGATTGCTTTTTCAAGGGATTGCTTTTTCAAGGGATGGCTTTTTCAAGGGATTGCTTTTTCAAGGGATTGCTTTTTCAAGGGATTGCTTTTTCAAGAGATTGCTTTTTCAAGGGATTGCTTTTTCAAGGGATTGCTTTTTCAAGGGATTGCTTTTTCAAGGGATTGCTTTTTCAAGGGATTGCTTTTTCAAGGGATGGCTTTTTCAAGGGATTGCTTTTTCAAGGGATTGCTTTTTCAAGGGATTGCTTTTTCAAGGGATTGCTTTTTCAAGAGATTGCTTTTTCAAGGGATGGCTTTTTCAAGGG
This sequence comes from Morinoia aosen, assembly GCA_030386875.1. Taxonomy (NCBI): domain Eukaryota; kingdom Metazoa; phylum Arthropoda; class Malacostraca; order Amphipoda; family Talitridae; genus Morinoia; species Morinoia aosen. The sequence goes on along the minus strand of CM059558.1, from coordinate 34,564,040 downwards.
ATGGCTTTTTCAAGGGATTGCTTTTTCAAGGGATTGCTTTTTCAAGGGATTGCTTTTTCAAGGGATTGCTTTTTCAAGGGATTGCTTTTTCAAGGGATTGCTTTTTCAAGGGATTGCTTTTTCAAGGGATTGCTTTTTCAAGGGATTGCTTTTTCAAGGGATTGCTTTTTCAAGGGATTGCTTTTTCAAGGGATTGCTTTTTCAAGGGATTGCTTTTTCAAGGGATTGCTTTTTCAAGGGATTGCTTTTTCAAGGGATTGCTTTTTCAAGGGATTGCTTTTTCAAGGGATTGCTTTTTCAAGGGATTGCTTTTTCAAGGGATTGCTTTTTCAAGGGATTGCTTTTTCAAGGGATTGCTTTTTCAAGGGATTGCTTTTTCAAGGGATTGCTTTTTCAAGGGATTGCTATTTCAAGGGTTTGGTTTTTGGGTATTATTTCAAGTGCTGGTTTTCAAGTGGCGTAGGCTCGCCTTGGTGAGGTCCCCCAGAAGTGTTGTACATCTGTGCAGGAAGTCGTTGCGGGTCTATATCTCGAGGTGGCGGTGGCGGTTGGCGGTGTAGTTACCGTCATCGAAATGAATTGAGGGGCGAATTTTGAACTTGGCTTCAAGCGCTAATTCATTTGAAAAAATTATTTTTGGTCGCAATTAGTACACTAGGGAAAGAAATAGACTAAGTGGTTAACACTTTGACTGCGGCAACTAAATATTAAATTCTAACCCAAACTAAAATTTTAAGTAAATTGTAGTAAGCTATTTGGAAAATACCAAACATGAACTGGATCGTGCCTTCATTTGGCTCCGATTAAGTATTTATGAAAATTGAGTTTGCGAACTGGTCGACCAGCAGCATAATGAAAATAACCTCCGTGTACCACCGGTGGCCCACGTCGCTGTCAAAGTGTTAATTTCGAACATTGGCTTAAGAGTTTTTTCATTTGTAAAGTGTCCGTTATTTTCTTTGTCGCAATTAGTAGACGAAAAAAAACTAGTTTAGTTCCATAAAGATGGTACATCATTGGTTTTCAAAATATCTTGAAGCCCCCTCAGGGGATACAATTATTTTATCTATGGGAATTGGCTCTCCCTGGGGGATTATGAGAGGTCCTGTGCTAAAGGTTATGTAGTCCTTCTTTTTGTTGAAATAGAATAGGTTTTTGTTTTGTTTCGGACTATCTTTTTTCTGTTGGACTGCTGTCCTGTTTTTCAGTACCTATTACTTTTTTCTTCAACTTTTGTCTTGTTTCATGATCTTCTTTCTTAGCTTAACTAGCGCTCCCAGGGGGGACAATGTCCGGGCCCGAGCTGAGAGCTAGGTAGGCCTTGCCTTCTTTTTTGTTGAAATAAAATGTTTTTGTTATGTTAAGGACCACCTTTTTTCGGTTCACTGCTGTCCTGTTCTTCAGCTCCTATTACTTTCTTCTTCAACTTTGATCTTGTTTCATAATCTTCTTTCACAATTTACCGTTTCTACACCTTTCTGCATAGATTCCGCGTTTCCTTAACTCCATACTAAATGGTGCCTTCCTCCTTCCTCTCTTTGGATCGCATTTATTGCTGGGTAGGGAGGCTAAAACTAACGACTAAACTAATCTAATCTTTCTTAGCTTTCTGTTTCTATGCACCTTGTGCATAGATTCCACGTTTCCTTAACTCCATACTAAATGGTGCCTTCATCTTTCCTCTCTTTGAACGTCTTTGTCGTAATAAAGGGAGGCTAGAACTTTCTTTTAATCAATCAAATATCAAGTATTTACTTGAGTAAGTAACGAGGGAAATCCTCACTCAGAACTTGCAACAAATCGACAACAGAACAATAATAATGTGTTGGCAAAGGGCACGAGACGTAGTTTTAAATTTTTGAAAGTGGTTGGAGGCGGTGGTTTTTGGGTTCTTCCTTCACCCCCCCCCCCCCCCCCGCACAGGACAGGTCAACCCCATCACACGCGAGCAGGCTTCCAGTACCGCGTCAAAATAAAATTACCTTCTGATGCACTGCCCCCACTCACTTCTGTCCGCAATCATCCCTCTCGCCACGTCCACAGTCAGACTCCTCTCATACAAAGCACGTTTCACCCTATTTATCCAACCCATCCGTGGTCTACCTCGCGCTCTAAGACCACTCGATCACTTCCGTCAGATAAATCTTTTTCACCAGCCGCTCGACATTCATTCTTTCGACATGCCCAAACCATCTAAGCACTCTTTCATCCACTCGCCTGCTCAACTTTTTGATAACACCCGTCTGCCCCCTAACCAACTCATTCCTGATCCTATCTCTTCTTGTTACTCCATACATGCTCCTCTAACACTTCATCTCAAACACATCCAACTTCCTCCTCTCAGCTGCTCTCAACCCCCAGGACTCTGCTCCATTCAACAAAACTGGCACGGTCAGGCTTTCATACAGTCCCCTCTTAGCATTCATTCTCAAACTCCTGCATTCAAACTCTTTCCTCGTTGCACCCAATGTCTTGCAGCCTTCACTCATTCGATGCCTCACTTCTACTTCCATACTATCCTTAACATCGACATCCGATCCGAGGTACCTAAAATGCTCTACCTCCTCTAACACTTCACCATTCATCCTCACATCCAAAGTTCCAAACACTCCACCTCTTGAACATCTCATCAATTACTTTTATTTACATTTACCCTCAATTTACGCCTTTCACACACACTGTACCAAACTCTGCAACCAGTCTCCTCAGTTTTTCTCTGAATCAGCCACAAGCGCTGTATCATTTGTAAACAACAGCTGACACACTTCCCAATACATTCCATTTTGTCCCACCAAATGCTCTCCTTTTCCCAACACTCTGGCATTCACTTCTCTCACCACACCATCCATAAACAAATTAAACAACCACGGCGACATCACACATCCCTGTCTCACACCTGTCACAACTGGGAACCATTCACTCACCTCATTCCCTACTCTCACACATGCTCTGCTATCAACGTAGAAACTCTTGATCGCATTCAACAGTCTCCCACCCTCTCCATACAAGCTTACAACTTGCCATAGAGCCTCACGGTCCACTCTGTCATACGCCTTCTCTAGATCCATAAATGCCCAATATACATCTTTACCTTTTGCTAAGTATTTCTCATTTACCTGCCTCACAGCAAACATTTGATCCACACAACCTCTACCACACCTAAAACCACATTGTTCTTCAGCAAGCACACGATCCGTCATCACTCTCACTCTTCCAATTAAAACTCTTCCATACAGCTTCCCAACGTCACTCAGTAGACCTCAGTATACCTCTAGAATTACTGCACTCATACCTTTCACCTTGTACAACGGAACTACACACGCGTTACTCCAATACACCGGCACTTTACTAGCCTCGAAACACATTAAATAAACGTACCAACCATTCTACAACCACGTTTCCTCCTTTAGACATTCAACCGTGCAGCCATCCATACCTGGAGCTTTCCCATTTTTCATCACATCCAACGCACCTTTCACTTTTACACTTCTTATTCGACTTCTATTCACTTCACCAAACACAGGCATTCTGACATCACTTCCAACAGCTACCACTCTCGCAACTCTCATCATCCTTCACATTCAGCAGTTCCTCAAAATACTCCGCCCATCTCTTCCTCACATCACCACCCTCCACTAGCAACCTACCATTTGCATCCTTCACTCTTGCCTCACTCTCCACCTGTCCTTTCCTAATTCTCTTCACTTCCTTCCACCCCTCAGAGGGATACAACTATTGTATCTATGGAAATTAGCGCTCCCAGGGGGTCAATGTGAGGGCCCGAGCTAAAGGTTAGGTAGGCATTCTTTTTGTTAAAATAGAACAGGTTTTGTTTTGTTGCGGACCATCTTTTTTCGGTTCACTGCTGTCCTGTTTTTTCAGCCCCTACTACTTTCTTCTTCAACTTTGATCTTGTTTCATGAACTTCTTTCTCATCTTACTATTTCTGTGCCCTTTCTGCATAGATTCCACGTTTCCTTAACTCCATACTAAATGGTGCCTTCTTCTTTCCTCTCTTTGGATCTCATTTGTTGAGGATAGGGAGGCTTGAGCTAGCTAATAATCTAATCTTATCACTTCCTTCCAGAAAACCTTCCTTCTCTCCATGAAGTCCCCTCCCAACTTCCTCTCCCACTCTTCATCCGCCGCCCTCTTTGCTCTCCATACCAATCTTTGTACCTCTTTCTTTCTCTCCTTATACTTTTCGAAATTTTGCTGGCTGCCCCTTTGCAGCCACCTTTCGAACGCCCCCCGCTTTCTTCTCACAGCCGCTCCTACTTCTCCGTTCCACCATTCACTCCTTCTAATCCCTCCTCCAACCTTCCTTACCTCACACACTTCCCTTGCACATTTCTCCACCGCATCTTTAACAATTTGACAATTTAACAATTTACCAATTTATTTACCACAGGAGATACAGAGGTAGAATGTTTCTTGAGTCTATTACAATGGAAAATTCCATAAACGGAACACATGCACATCGAGCAAACGACCCATCACTCCCCTGCTAATCAAAATATAATCCATAAATGCTCTCTCCACTATCACACCTCCATTTGTCCTCGCATATTTGTCCTCAAAAGTAATGTCCGATTATTATAACGGATGTTTAGAATTAGATTGGTCATTTATTTACATTCTGTAATAAGTTTAATGTATTTCTATGTCTGAAGTAAGCGATTTTCTTTCAGACTATCTCTTTTACGTTCAAATTTTTCTCAAAAATTGGCACACCTATATGTCCCATCTTAAGATCACAAAAGAAATGTTCTAGTAATCCAAGTGCAGCAGCAAAATCTATTCAGGACACTTATGGGGATAGTGTAGTGAATGGAAGAAGTTGCAGAAGATGATTTTCTTGTTATCAAAGTGGTGATTTCACTTTAAAAGATGAGCCGCAGAAAAGCCGTCGAAGAACACTTGATTCCAATCAGTTGAATGTTCGTTCTTGTGTCCGAGAATTCTACTGTTACCCCTAGGGAAGTTACAAGACAGTTTGACGCGTCCCGTACAGCATACTTCTGATTTCGATTTGTTTGTTAGTGGACTTAAATTAACAAGAGAATAAATTGAAAAAGCAATATTTGGATTCCAAACCTACAGAATTTTACAAGCGAGGCATTTATGAGCTTGTTTCAATATGAAATGAGGTCATTGAAAGCAATAGATGTTATGTAAATGATCAAATAAATATTTCCGTAGTTATTGGCATATTCGTTTTCACCCAAGGTCTTTAAATTGAACATTACTTATGCACCACCCTGGAACAAACTGAAATCATTTGAACACTGACATGTTATGCACTAATTAATAGAAATACAGTTTGCATTAACTCGCTGTTTTTATGGTTCCATTGTTTTCTTTACTGTAATAATTTTGAGGATAACTTTTTTGAGCTCATTCCATTAATTACTTCATTTGAATCAAGGGAATTCAGCATTGATTTTGTACTTATACTGCTCAAATTTGTGCTTCCCGTTTTTTTGTGTATTCACCGAGAATATCTGCCTATCATTATTTTCACTAAAAAATTCTAAAATAAGGAATATTCAAGTTGAATTTGTAATGGTTCTGATTTCAGGTAAAACTAATTGACTGCACCGCTCTACTTTATCAAGTCATTGATTATGGAAGCATTTAAATAAGATTTGCTCTAATTCTCCTGCTCAAATTGTGTAGTTTGGTCTAAGTTTCCGAGAGTTTGTAACCTTTCTTGTTCTATATTAAAATACATTCAATAGTGAACGAAGGAATAAATTATTGTTTATCTTAAGTTATATTTAACAGTGTTTGTCATTTCCTTTGTGCAATATCAAAATCGGTGCAGTAAACCTCTTACGTGAAAAAAAAATTGACGAAACTTTTGGGTATATGTTATTCATTTAGATTCATATCAGGGCTGTAAATTGCTTTCTTAAGTTCAATTTAAAAGTGTTTAATGGATTAGTCATTTCCTTTGTGCAATATCTAAATCGGTGCAGTAAACCTCTTGCGTGAAAAAAAATTGACGAAACATTTGGGTATATGTCATTCATCTTGATTCTTCAATTTGCAAAAATTGGTTGTGGGTGTTGCATGGTATCATAACATTTTGAATGAGATTCAGCTGAGCTAGCAATGCTCGGGATAAAGTTCTCGTATATAAATGTATGTAATATAAGGACTTGTATATTGAGTTTTTAAACCAGGTTTCTGAAAGTTTGTATTAAATTTTTAGAAATGTATCATTTATCTTTTTCCTCATTTCTTTCTTTTAAATTAGGCTCGTTTTGATTTGTACGAATTCTAGGTACGATCGATGTATCATGCACTTGACACTGCTTGAGATTTTTAAGCACAGCAAATTTTCATTGCTACAGCTATCGTCGATCATTTTTTTGTCGTTAATCAGTGATTCCACAACTGGCTTTAGTTCCTATCTCATTCCATTTCTCTTCGCAGGTCTCCATCGACTTAATTCCTCGGGCAGACTACTATCGTCTCTGTTGAAATGAGCGTTCCCAAGAGGAGGCTGTGAGGTCACCGGCTGATAATAAGGTAAGCCAGCATAGCATATAAATATTGAAATTTAAATAAATTAAGTTTTTGGTTTGTCACATATCTTCTTTTCCTTTTCCCTATTTTTCACAGCACAGTTCATTACAACTATTATCTCATTTTCCCCTCAGGGGGATACAACTATTGTATTTATGGGAATTAGCACTCCCAAGGGGAAAATGTGAGGGCCCAAGCTAAGAGTTAGGTAGGCCTTCTTTTTGTTGAAATATTTTTTTTATGTTAAGGACCACCTTTTTTCGGTTCACTGCTTTGATCTTGTTTCATAATCTTCTTTCTCAACTTACTGTTTTTATGCCCTTTCTGCATAGATTCCGCGTTCCCTTAACTCCATACTAAATGATGCCTTCCTCCTTCCTCTCTTTGGAAACACGCATTGTGCGTAGATTCTCTTGAATATCATACTTAATGGTGTCTTCTACGCATATAGAGAACACCTTTGTCGTGGTTAGAGAGGCATAAACTGTCTTGTCTGATTCTTCATCTGCAGTTCTTATATTTTTATTTCATCAGCTTTAGCTGTGATTTAATTTGGATTGAAAAGTACGCCCCAAATTTTCGTTCGGAATTAAGGTATGAAACTGACTTGTTCATTCCACTGCATTCACAATTATCAGTGTTTACTAAGCTTGTCATTTTTGATAATTTGATAGCGTTTTAGACGATATGACGTTCCAGAACGCTAGTGTGAAATGTATTCTTTAATGTTAAAACTTTGAACACGGTAGGGGATATTTTTTGCTTGGAATATTCGGAAACGAAAAATTAGCGTAGTTTTTTAGAACCTGCAGGTATGCATTTTTCTCAGATAGAGAAAACACACATTAATTTGCACTAGAACTTTTTCTGCGAACTTTTTGGTGCGATTATGCAATTGCGTAGTTTCGTACGTAGTAAATACCTGTAACGTCAAATATGACGATGGCTTCAAGGACTAATCATTTCATTTCGCCAGTCCTCTCATCGGCCTTTTTCAGAATTTTTATAAAGGTTCAATTTATTTTTGTAACAGCGACCTTTTGCACTTACTTCCTCTTCAAATTTTTCCTACCTCTGGAACCTCATGTGCATCTCCGTCCATCACGTTGATCATGGGCCTGTTCGTATGTTATACGTTTTCTTCCTAACATTCCGCTGCAGTGTTTGCCGGTTTACGTCATCGTCTCTGGCCGGTGAGAATGCCTCACCTTTGCTTGCAGTCTTGTTTTATTATTTCTTATTTAGTTCGCATTCATCCCAACCTTTCGGCACTAGTGGAAAACATGGTGGATTCAGTCCTTATCAACAAGGTTTGAGGAGTTGGCGTTCCACTAAGTTATTATTCACAGAAAACCTAAACTTGCTTATGTCAGTTACGTGTTTTGATAACAGGGTTGAGTAGGCTGAGCTATTTTTTTCGTTCTTGCTCCTTCTTCTGCAGAACTAATGAGCTTATCGGCTGAATTCCAAAATATAACATTTCCATCTATTCTAAGAGCTCGCTATTTTTACTCATTGAATGTTCTTACAAAAGATTAAGATTAAACTGTGCCTTGCGAGGATCGTTGAGGAAGTTCTTGCCGAGAATTGGACCTATAACTTCTCTGTCGCCGCCCATCCTGCTGAAATATGAGACAAGTCAGTGACAGACGAGAGTGTCAACAATTAAAAATTGAATTCGTCTAAGGAAACTGTAACGATTTAAAGCGTTATACCCTATAATTATATAATTTGATTTAAAGTTGGTGTGCTTTTGAGGCGCCTTGCAACATTATCTTTCAACAGTAATTTCGTTAGAAAGTTAAAATATCAAATCCTGAAACCAGTGGGTTAAGGAGGAAAAATGAAATTTTCGTCCACGTTTTCAAAATAATCAAAATTTTCTGTCTGTCAACCAAATTGTCAAGTGTAAATTTGTTTGTGAGACCTGTTTTATGCAAAAATTTTCCATACACGCAAAGGTTGCACAAGCACTTTCATAGTAATCTAACCTAATAATACCCGTTGTGTGTTTATTTATATATTTGTTTAGTGTACGCTTCTTAAGGGGGTCCTCCGAGGCCCCTTTTCTCTCCGATGGTCATATATCATGTTTTATTGGAAGAGGACCCTTAGGTGATGGACTATTCGGTCCTAAAATTTTATGGCGCTACGGACAAGAGAACCCCCCCCCCCCCCTCCCCAGGGGGGGACCAAAATCTTTAATTTTCGACCCCATATAAAAAGAAAACAAAACGGGAAATGGAAAATTTGCGACTATGCTTTAGTTAGATATGTTTCAAGGATTCTAAAACTGTCTTTGTTTTTATTCTAGCATAAAAACTCAATGAGTTCTATTATTTTGAAATACCAATACCAATGGACTAAAAACCAATATGTAAATTTTTTTCAAAAAAATATGGCCTGAATCAAAAAAATGCATGGATGAAATTATGTTTCTTTTCAAAAGTTACATATTATAGTCAAATTTCATAAGAATCAGACTGAAAATTAAAAATTTCCTAATTTTCTTTTTTAAATTTTGTTTTTTTTTTTCATGGAAATTTCAATTCACAGTGTGAATATGAAGTTATGCATGGAGATTATCGAAATAAAAATGAAAACAGCATTCAATTACATAAATTTTCCATTATATTACACTTCAACAAAAAATTTGGTTTATTGCCTGTGCTGTTAAGTCACTTATTTTCAAAATTCAAAAGAATAGAAGTCTTTGAGTTTTTATGCTAGGAAGAAAACAAAGACAGTTTTAGAATCCTTGGAACATTCCTAACAAAGTAACATTGCTAATTTTCCAATTTTTACATTCTAATTTTTTTTATCATAGTTCAAATACAAAAATTTCGGTATATTCTATATATTGATAAAATATCGCATATATAAAAAAAGATTTAAAGACAAAATCCCTGAATGTAACTTTGTTAGAAATGTTCCAAGGATTCCAAAACTGTCTTTGAATTTGTTCTAGCATAAAAACTCAATGGCTTCTATTCATTTGAAATATGTATTAAAATGACTTAAACTAATATTTCAAATTTTTCGGAAAAACTAAGACCTAAATCAAAAAATTTTGCGAGTCAAATATGTTTGTCTTGCAAAAATACATATACTGGCCAAATTTCAGACCAATTGAATCAAAAAAAATATTTTTTTTGGAGGACCCCCTCAAACTGTACGAACAATTCCAAGTAGATAGGTTTTTACCTCAACGAAGCTGCTCGAGGAGAAGGCGTTGATTTCTTGAGTCCTTCTTGATAATGAGGGCTGCTGTGACGCGAGTCTGCGTCCCAGAACCTCACATTCTCGTCTCATAGAAAGATACAATAAGCTGATACAAATATCTAATTATCTTATGCAAAAAGCTTTCTAGAATAAAATCGAGCCGTCTTAAGAAAATACAGCCGTTATAAAATTATAAAGAAAATTATAGAAAATCCAATTTATTCTAAACAGCGGTCGAGTACAGTTACACCTGTTATTTAAATAGTAATTTAGTCCAGAATATTGCGCCTCAAATGAGCACTTGAATGCAGTTACGACGTTACTGATTTCACTCTTTTTCTTTGAGAATATCGTGAAACGAGGAACTTCAAGATGGTGTGCTGTTCAGGCGCGTAAGTTACTTGTACGCAAAATAATCAACTTGATACTTTGAGATGTAGATTTTCGTACGCCTCAAATATTGTGCGCATTTTTATTGCAGTGCAGCGAAATTGTCGAGTCCTTCTATAGATGAATTCTTTTTACTCGAGTTCATCTCTGAATTCGAGTTGTGCCTGCGTCTGGTTTGAATTATGCAGAGAGCTTAAGTACTTCTCTGCCTGTGAAGCTGTAGTAAAATTAGTGCATCATATAAGGCGCACGATGCAAGCATTCGTAATACTTAATTACGATTATGGGACGTCTAGGTTCCATAACTTGGGTGAGTTTCAAATTTTAACCCTTAATTCATAACCGTTTTGTTTTTCGCGGTTCTAACAAGTACAAAAATAAATTCATTCAATACACCTACACGATGCAGATCGAAACAGGGTACTGTGGTACCTAATTAAGCGTAAGATGTTGTTAGTGTTAATATTATTAAATATTCGTATCATGTTTTGGTAGTGGAATATGTGTAATGAATTACATTGTTGCAGTACTTCACATGATAAAAGTTTGCTTAAATTGAGTGCTCAAATAGCACTTTCACTAAATTAGACCAACATTCTTTAAAATTTATCACCTTAGCTAAATTTTCCAACGAGGCTTAGCATATTAGACCGAAGTGGACGCTTCATTCTAAGTAGTTCTGGTTCACCTTAGGAGGATAGAACTTTTACCCTTGGGAATTGCTACTTTCAAAAGGAGAAATTGTGAGGTATCTAGCTGAGAGTTAGGTAGGGCTTCTTTTTCTTGAAATAAGTTTTTGATCTTGTTAATGACCATCTTTTTTCGGTTCTCTGCTATCCTGTTTTTCAACACCTTTTTCTTTTCAACTTTTATCTTGCTTCTTAGCCTTCCCTCTTAACTTGCTGTTCCTATGCGCAAGGGACCCTGTGTGGGAATGCACTTTGTGCCTAGATTCAGAGTTCTTTTAAAGGAATCCTAAGTGGTGCCTTCATCCTTCCTCTCTTTGCTGTTATTCAAGAGACTTAAACTAACATTTAAATCTAATCGAGAAGATGAAACTGAACCAGTTCAGGTAAATTCGTCTATTTATATTCCAAACTACAAATCCTTGCTTGGGCATTGAAACCTGATTTTTGTGTTTACGTGAACTTTTACGAAAATTATTCTAGGAACATTTGGAGTTTCTTCTTTCTACCTCAAAATGTGACATCCATCTGGATGGAATATTAGAGTTTCGTTAAAGAAATGAGAAAAGTTGATAGAAGTTTACTCGTTATAGAACGGACTTGCAGCCTATCTTAATTTGGCCAGGTATTGAGTTATTTTACAATCGTAGCTGGGTTCATTCATGAGCGAAAATATTGTCATCAACATGAGGCTGATGCTGCAGTCCCGAGTAAAGATTTTCAGATTTTTTTATGTCCAAAGGCAAGTTTATAATAAACTAATCAAATTTGTAGCCGTGTAATCAGATTTCGACTAGCACTTTTAGCGGAAAATTTTAATAAAAAGGGGTCGCAATGTGATGCACAAGTTTTGCAGGGTAGAGCAAAAATATCTATGGTCTCTCTTTGAACAGGAACAAAATATACAAGCACATATATCAATTGAATACAAATACATAATACGTTTCACTCATTGAAATGTTTCCTTCATTATTTTCCTTACTGATTCGTCATATTAATGCAGTTGCATTTTCAGATACTCTCGAGGGTCGATGCATCTTATGCAAGATTTAAAATCTACAGAACAGCAAGTAAAAGAAGACTGGTCACATTGGAGTGAGAAGTTCTTCCAGACAAGAGATGGATGCAGAATTGGACCTTCACCAGCGTGCGGCATCGTCTTTACAGGGTGTCTCAGAATAAGAAGTACAAAATTGCACACCAAGTGGAAAATGGCCAAATAAACACTTTTTCTTCTATGAAATTTGCCGAAAAAAATTCGAATTTTTGAGATATTAGCTGTCGTTGAATTTCATCCTTTAAACAATAAGCTACTGATAGCTCAAAAACTAAAAAAAATTTTCGGAAAATTTCATAGAAGAAAAAGTGTTTATTCGGTCATTTTCTACTTGGGCAATTTTGTATCTCTTGTTCTGAAACACCCTGTATTTTATAGTCGTTGTAACCAATTAATGTACGTGTTAGAAGACAATGCAGAAAAGCATTTTCCAGAAGATCTTAAGCAAACCCACAGCTAATTGGACAACTCGTATAGTAGTCTCTTCTGCAGGGAATGGAAGCTAAACAGCTTATTTCGTACCGAAAGCCAGGGGTTGAACACGATTTCCAATTTTTCAAGGCAGGCTAGGAACTAAAGGATGAGTTAGTTTAGAACGCCGGATATCGAAGGTGAGCTGGAACAAGTCTAAGTAAGAGTCTCATGAACACAATTATAACTTGCCTCAGTCAAGCGTGGCGTTATTCACACATGCACGGGTTATGATCTGCTTTTACTTCACTTCGCGTATTTTTCCATTGCTCCTAAGTAGTGATGTATCGGTATCGGTATCGGTATCGGCAGTATCGGTCATTTTTACTGGTATCGGTATCGGCAAAATCCGGCCGATATTTTACCGATACTTTTCCATAATACTTATTTTATCACAAGAATGAAGGTCATAAATTGTGAAAGCAAAAGTATAATCAAATAAAGAGCCTCTTCATACCTAGTAAATTTGTTTTCTAACTGTTGAATTACAGCGTTTAATTGGGCCCGCTAACTGAATTTACTACTTTTAATTCCCGAGGAGTCACGTATGGTCAGTAAGTGAAAGCTATGTAGCATGAATAGTTGAACACAGTAGCGACATGAAATTATTATACTTTTACAGCTAAAACTTATATAGTTTGACACAGTTTCCATTTCTTAAAGTATGTGACAGGCTAACAAAAATCAAACCAGTTAAAATAAGTTGAATGTGCATTTTAAAATTTTTATAAATTTAATATAGAAGTAGCTAAAAATTCAATTTTAATTTAGCTGGTGAATCGTCAAATATTACGAAGATAGTAATTTTATTATAATTTTATCATGTAAATCGCCGTGCATTACGAATCTTGCATTTTTCTTCTATTTTAAGATGTTTGAAAAATTCATGAACAATCTTATAGTTGGTTGCGTGTTTGCGGATCTTTTCTGTTTCGGGGCCTATCGAATTGTAATGTTTTCTTTTCCCCAAAGTATGTATTTAGGTGTGAAAAACACGAAAATGATAACCATTTTGTGGAGAAATTATTCATTAACAGTTCCTAACCTAACCTAACCAAACCAAGGGTATAATTTCAAACACCTCACTGTTAATCATAGTGAAAACTTCGTGGACCCTGCAACAGGTGAACACACTCAAATGATTGAGAGTGTATGACATAGTCTAAAAATGAAAAAAACGTCAGGGAGACACTCACCGACAAATGATAGGCTCGGATCTGTGTAAGTTTGCGTTGCGAAAACGTACCAGTAAACCGCAGTATTTTTGTAAAAAAATTAATGGATATAAGCAAATTTCAGGCTCGATAAATAATTTCTCCACAAAATGTTCATCATTTTCGTGTTTTTCACACCAAAATACATACTTTGGCGAAATAAAACATTACAATTCGATAGGCTCCCAAACCGAAAAGTGCCGTGTTTGCCAGCACACTGTGTGTTAGTAGATACATATACTACTTGCGTTCACGCTGCTGTTTCTGAGACTAAATGCTACATTAAATTACTAGTTTACACCTGTAAATGGAGAAAAATATCATTTTCAATTAAATTTAGTCGGATAATAACCTTAGTTGGCAAATTAAGATTGCTAAACCGTGAATACTTATTTGTTCATACATACTGATTACGGTATCATACGACAATAAAGCGGAAAGATGACGCAATCGAAAAACTTTGTTAGGGAAACGAATCAAACGATACAGTTAACATAGCAAGAGCAGTTTTATTATTCCTAATCGAAAACTTTATTGTCAATATTGTTATATTATTAGATATATTAGTGAATAATACTATAACACCCATATAGGGCTTATAGTGGTTTTATTGCAATTTAATTGTAAAAGTATCGGTATTTCCAAGTATCGGAGTATCGGTATCTGTATTTTCAAGTATGGGAGTATCGGTATCGGCCAAAAAATGAGCATCGGTATCGGCCAAAAAAATGGTATCGGTACATCACTACTCCTAAGACTTAAAATATTCCAAGTACGAGATTGTCGTTGCTGTGACCTCTTCGTTATCGGGTTTTCAAGATAGTTATCAAAAGTTAAGATTTAATCACTTGTTATTTTCGTCTTGAAAAACTGTTGTCTGTCTCACGTCGGGCTGGTCTATGTACGAGTGAATCATTCACCGTCCACAAGTAGCATATATAACCTTCCTACCCATGACGCATTTAGTTCCTTACTTCAAAATTTCGTCATCTACGCGGCGTCCTTCGTCTTTTTTGTTACGGTCTTCATCGTCTCAAAAGAAGTCCTACGAAAACCGACACTTTGTGGGACTTCATGTAGAAATGGTTATACGGTGTGTCTAGCACACGAGCTGCAGCAATACGTGTACGTCTGGTATGAGCTGTGCATTTTATTTTTTTATGACAATAAAAGTGAACTCCTTCGATCTTGTGGTACCTTTTCATAATTTTCAACATTAAGCACCAGGACTCGCATCTTCATTTACAGTGGATATCCTTGTTATATGTATAAAAAATGACGTAATCACCGATAGTGAGTCATTGATAGCGCAGTGCCACGGCCTGCAGTATTGTCACCATCAGCAGTGAGAAGTTTCATTGCGTCATGCATAAAAAGTTCAACGCAAATGGCACTGCTCGCAATACTTCATGGACAAGTCGACATAATTATATTGATTTCGACCATGGAACGAATAACGTCACTGTCCAGATGCGTCACCAATTTGCAATGATTTCAATCATGCTGACATCAATTTTAACAATATGACTTATGAATGAATTTTGGATGGACAAATAGTGTTCAAATAACTACCAGCACTGTGACCTCATTTACTGACGTCACTTGTTTCTGCAAACCCCATTGGTCGAATTGGAATGCAGTTATTACCTGCAGTGTGACGTCAGACAAAGATTTTCAGGATTTTACTTCAATTCGGCCGATGAAGTTTGTCTGACGTCACTACCTGCAGTGTGACGTCAGACAAAGATTTTCAGGATTTTATGTCAATTCGCCGATAAAGTTTGTCTGACGTCACTACCTGCAGTGAGACGTCAGAGAAAGATTTTCAGGATTTTACTTCAATTCGGCCGATGAAGTTTGTCTGACGTCACTACCTGCAGTGTGACGTCAGACAAAGATTTTCAGGATTTTATTTCATTTCGGCCGATGAAGTTTGTCTGACGTCACTACCTGCAGTGTGACGTCAGACAAAGATTTTCAGGATTTTATTTCATTTCGGCCGATGAAGTTTGTCTGACGTCACTACCTGCAGTGTGACGTCAGACAAAGATCTTCAGGATTTTATGTCAATTGGGCAGATGAAGTTTGTCTGACGTCACTACCTGGAGTGTGACGTCAGACAAAGATTTTCAGGATTTTATTTCAATTCGGCCGATGAAGTTTGTCTGACGTCACTACCTGCAGTGTGACGTCAGACAAAGATTTTAGAATTTTACTCGAATTCGGCGGATGAAGTTTTTCTGACGTCACTACCTGCAGTGTGACGTCAGACAAAGATTTTCAGGATTTTATTTCAATTCGGCCGATGAAGTTTGTCTGACGTCACTACTTGCAGTGTGACGTCAGAAAAAGATTTTCAAAATTTCATTTCAATTCGGCCGCTGAACTTTGTCTGACGCCACTACCTGCAGTGTGACGTCATGTACTGACATCATTTGCTTATTTTGATTCGACCATCAAAGTTTAAATGTCACTACGTAGAACGTGACGTCATGTAGAGATCTAATTTTATTTCGTATCTGATCAATCTTATTTTAATTCGACCGACGAAGTTTGTATGACATCACCACCTGCAGTGTGGATGTCACTGATTATTTCGATTCGACCAATAAGGTTTCGTTGGCGTCACTACCTGCACTGTGACGTCATAAATTTACTTTCTTGCAACTAATTAGGTTTGAAGTCGACCAATAGGGTTTGAACGACGTCACGCATTGCCATGACCGCAGAATTCGACGTACGACGTCAACGCTCAAATTCAACTTTGAGGAAATTGAAATGAATACGACGTAACTATGCAGAATTCAAAATAATACGGGTAGTTAAATCACATGCGAGTGCTCTAAAGTTTAATATTTTCAAGAGGAAAGTAAACGAGTCGACTTTGGTATGAATATTCCATTAAAAATAAAATTCTCATTCATGGAGTCCAATTCCTCGCTCTGTAATAAACAAGCCAGACTTGTCTGTAACAATACGCGACATTAAAAAAATAGACAACAATTAAATCAAAATGTAAATTTACGCTACAAATTTGACTTGTGTGAACGCCCTGGGTAATGGATATCATGAGTTGTAGACGTCCTCAATTAGGAATTAGCTTAACTTCGTCCCATAAAAGTTCATTCATTACATCGGTGATGAATTACAGCAAACGTTACAAAATTTTTAGAAACGGACCTTACCAATGTTTCTCAAACGAAAACGCTAAGAAAGTAATTGGAAATTGTTGCATTAACATTAAACTGACTTCACAAAGGCTAGTTAAAAAATTCACGACGGTATTTGAAATGTAAATTTGAAGAATTTATTTTTTCATTATGTACTAGCAAACAATTTTTAACGATTTTCTAGTACAAAATGCTAGCGCAATTTATAGGTATTCCTCTAACTAAATTCGACAGAAAAATCTCAACGATTCTCAAAAGGGTACGAAACATCAGTTGCTGGAAAGCCTTCAAAGGTCTTTCCAGCCATAGGTACAGACATGAAAATATATTTCAGTATAGATTAGATATGTCATATTAGACGAGATAATGATTCTCATCCACTCCAATCATATAGCGAACTCCCACGTTTCTGCTCTCAAACCATTCGGCAATAACAAAATTAGAATAGCATTACCTCAGATTATATTTATGTCAATTTACGCCTCCCTACTAACAAAGGAGTTTTAAAAAGAAGTGTGAACGCATCATATACTATAGAGTAGAGAGAACGCGCCATCTATGCACAAGGTGTGTTCCCACACAAGATCCCCTGCACATAGAAACATTAAGTTTGGAGAAAAGATTGTGAAACAAGATAGTAGTTGAAAAAAGTTCTAGGTGCTGAAAAATAGAACCGATGTAAACCGAAAAACTATCCGTAATTGAAAGTTCCTGTTCAACAAAAAAAGAAAGAAGGCCTCCATCCCTGCACATGGGAACATCAAGTTTGGAAAGAAGTTCATGAAACAAGATAATGGAGAGTAATAGATGCTGAAAAACAGGACGAAGATAAAAGATTGTCTGTAAGAAAACTAAGTTTCCGTAATATTCCAGCAGAAAGGGAGGCCTACGTAACACTCAGCCTGGATTAGATTAGATATTAGTTTAGCCTCCTTAACCGCAACAAACACGTTCTAATGAGAATAGGCATCCTTTAGTATTGACTGAGGGAAACGTGGAATCTATGCAAAGGAGCATAGAATCAGTAAACTGGAAAAATAGTTCATGACACAAGATAGAAATTGAAGAAGAAAGTAGTAGGTACTAAAAAACAGGACAGACAGTAGTGAACCAAAAAAGATGGTCCTTAACAAAACAAACAATTTCAACAAAAAAGCCTACCTAGCTCTCAGCTTGGAACCACCCATCTTCCTCCAGAGAGCGCAATTCCCTTGCATACTAGAGTTGCATCTCCCTGAAAAGGGTACCTCATAACTAATTCCAAATTGACTAGTATTGTATCTACTTCACATACTGACTCAAAAATTGTTTTCAGCTTAGCTATTCTAGAAAATTTTGGAACCACTGGGTTTAAATTCAACTATTTCGAGAGCATTTTTATTTGAAAGTTTCGGCCAGACAGCCTTAGTAGACGAATTTACAAATAGCAGAAAAGATACATAAACAGAAAAGAAACACAGAAACTAGAATCGAAATGTAGAAAAAGAAACACAGAAAACTAGAATCGAAATATAGAAATATAGAAAAAGAAAAACTGAAAACTAGAATCGAAATATATAGAAAAAGAAATTCCTAAAATTAGAATCGAAATATATAGAAAAAGAAATACCGAAAACTAAAATCGAAAAATATAGAAAAAGAAACACCGAAAACTAAAATCAAAACATATAGAAAAAGAAACACCGAAAATTAGAATCGAAATATAGAAAATGAAATACAGAAAACTTGAATCGAAATATAGAAAAAGAAATACAGAAAACTAGAATCGAAATATAGAGAAAAAGAAATACCGAAATCTAGAATCGAAATATATGGAAAAAGAAATATAGAAAACTAGAATCGAAATATAGAGGAAAATAAATTCCGAAAACTAGAATCGAAATATATAGAAAAAGAAATTCCGAAAACTAAAATCGAAATATATAGAAAAAGAAATACTAAAAACTGAAATCGAAATATAGAAAAAGAAATACAGAAAACTAGAATCGAAATATAGAAGAAGAAATACAGAAGACTATAATCGAAATATAGAACAAGAAATACAGAAAACTAGAATCGAAATATAGAAAAAGAAATTCCGAAAACTAGAATCGAAATATATAGAAAAAGAAATACCGAAAATTACAATCGAAATATCGAAAAAAAATACAGAAAACTAGAATCGAAATACATAGAAAAAGAAATACCGAAAACTAAAATCGAAACATGTAGAAAAAGAAATACCAAAAATTAGAATCGAAATATAGAAAAAGAAATACAGAAAACTAGAATCGAAATATAGAAAAAGAAATACAGAAAACTAGAATCGAAATATAGAAAAAGAAATACAGAAAACTAGAATCAAAATATAGAAAAAGAAATACAGAAAACTAGAATCGAAATATAGAAAAATAAATAAAGAAGACTAGAACCGAAATATAGAAAAAGTAATACAGAAAACTAGAATCGAAATATATAGAAAAAGAAATACTGAAAATTAGAATCGAAATATAGAAAAAGAAATACAGAAAATTAGAATCGAAATATAGAAAAAGAAATACAGAAAACTAGAATCGAAATATAGAAAAAGAAATACAGAAAACTAGAATCGAAATATATAGAAAAAGAAATACTGAAAATTAGAATCGAAATATAGAAAAAGAAATACTGAAAATTAGAATCGAAATATAGAAAAAGAAATACAGAAAATTAGAATCGAAATATAGAAAAAGAAATACAGAAGACTAGAATCGAAATATAGAAAAAGAAATACAGAAAATTAGAATCGAAATATATAGAAAAAGAAATACAGAAAACTAGAATCGAAATATATAGGAAAAGAATACCGAAAATTAGAATCGAAATACAGAAAAAGAAATACAGAAAACTAGAATCGAAATATAGAAAAAGAAATACAGAAAACTAGAATCGAAATATAGAAAAAGAAATACAGAAAACTAGAATCGAACTATAGAAAAAGAAATACAGAAAACTAGAATCGAAGCATCGAAAAAGAAATACAGAAAACAAAAATAGAAATACAGAAAACTAGAATCGAAATATAGAACAAAAAATACAAAAAACTAGAATCGAAATATAGAATAAAAAATACAGAAAACTAGAATCGAAATATAGAAAAAGAATAAAGAAGACCAGAATACAAATTTAGAAGAAGAAATACATACAAATCAAGAATCAAAATACAGAAAACTAGAATCGAAATGTTGAAACCTAGAATCGAAATATAGAAAAAGAAATGCAGAAAACTAGAATCGAATTATAGAAAGAAAAAAAGAAAGAAAGAAAAAACTTTATTTCCAATAGAGATTGTACAATATTACAATCATTGGTTTTTAAATATCTTAAAATTAATACACTTAGATGATACACACACACGAGTATTGAAAAACTCGTGTCACTAGTCGAAAATAAATGATTGAGGGCAATGTACTCCTAATCTTGCTTAATCTACATTTGACAATACATGTAATGATAATTATAAGAGATAACGCAAATTCATGGACGATGCATTTTCATTGTGGGGTGAAAAAACTTTTGACAGTTTACATGTACATGACATAAAACTTCGCAATTATTGATGCCAGGAAATAATATATGAATCGCTTGTTTCGGCAAATGTTCAAAAGTGTCATTTTAAGGAAGCATGAAAAAAAAATATATATATATAAATACAAATCCATATACATATATATACGTACATACATATATACATACATACATACACACACACATACAGATATATATATATACATATATATATATGTACGCATAAGCATGAGGACCAAGAAGATTATAAGTTTTGTATTTCTAATTCAACAATTTTAACATAACGGTCGTTAGTTAATAAGCATTTTATTTAAATATAAATGGATGATCGTACAACAAATGTATAGTTGGTACATGAATGCTTTGCAATAATAAAGAGATGACGAGTTAGGTAATGTTACAAGTTGAGAGTGAACAGAAAATGACCATTGTCTCTAGTAAAATGCTAGTTGTCAGTTTAGTACACACATATGTGCAGACATACATGTAAATATATACACATATATGTACACATAAAAAAAAAATGGTTTATTTCCAATAGAGATGGTACAAAAGTACCATCATTGGTTTTTAAAATATCTTAAAATTAATACACTTAGATGATACACACACACGAGTATTGAAAAACTCGTGTCACTAGTCAAAAGAAATGATTGAGGGCAATGAACTCCTAATCTAGCTTAATCTACATCTGATAATACATGTAATGAAAATTGTAAGAGATAACACAATTTCATGGACGATGCATTTTCATTGTGGGGTGGAAACACTTTTGACAGTTTACATGTACATGACATAAGACTTCGCAATTCTTGACGCCAGGAAATAACATATGAAATCGCTTGTTTCGGTCAATGTTTACAAGTGTCATTTTGAGGAAGCATAAAAAAAAGAAAAATATATATAAATATATACCCACATACACACATATGTACATATACGTATGCATGTGTGTATATATCCATACACACACTCACACACATACACACACACACACATATATATACACACGCGTTTTACGGCCATGTGTGTGCCTAGGTTACGAAAAACACCGGTTTCGTTAACATGGACACACACGTGTGTACATATAAGCAAGAGGACCAAGAAGATTATAGGTTTTGCATTTCTGATTCAACAATTTTAACATAACGGTCATTAGTTAACAAGCATTTTATTTAAATATAAATGGATGATCGCACAACAAATGTATAGTTTTTACATGAATGCTTTACAATACTAAAGATATGACGAGTTAGGTAATGTTACAAGTTGAGAGTGCACTGAAAAAAAGACCATTATCTCTAGTAAAATGCTAGTTGTCAGTCTAGTACACACATATATGCACGTATACATGTAAATATTTACACATACACATGCACACATATACCCACGCACATATTTACACCTGACTCGTAAGCATACGCAAATGCATTTCTATACATCGAGGCAATACATACGCATTCTACAGAGTGTCATACGCATAGCGTGGACACGTACACATTTACACAAGTAAGCATGTGCGCAAATATCAGCGTAAACTAGTCAGTATAAATCAGAATTCCAATCGAGGGAAACGGAGAAAATATCTTTTATTATAGCATGAATTTTATAAAATTTCGTACTAAAAATAGTGGCACAAAACAGTCTACTTAAGTCAGAAACATGAAAACGATTGTGGGACGTGAATAAGAAAGAAAACCTTAATGTCCTATAATGGTTTCATATTAGAAAAAAAAATCACATTATCTTTGAAATATGGCGCAAATTGTCGTCAATTGATAAACAAACATAGGTATCACATTATTATAAGCATTATTATAAGCATTCTATTCATATATAGAATAGAAAAAGAAATACAGAAAACTAGAATCGAAATATAGAATAGAAAAAGAAATACAGAAAACTAGAATCGAAATATAGAATAGAAAAAGAAATACAGAAAACTAGAATCGAAATATAGAAAAAGAAATACAGAAAACTAGAATCAAAATATAGAATAAGAAATACAAAAAACTCGAATCGAAATATAGAAGAAGAAATACCGAAAACAAGAATCGGAATATAGAAAACTAGAATAGAAATATAGAAAAAGAAATGCAGAAAACTAGAATCATAATATAGAAAATTACAATCGAAATATAGAAAAAGAAATACAGAAAACTAGAATCGAAATATAAAAAAATAAATACAGAAAACTAGAATCGAAATATAGAAAAAGAAATACAGAAAACTAAAATCGAAATATATAGGAAAAGAAATACCGAAAATTATAATCGAAATATAGAAAAAGAAATACAGAAAACTAGAATCAAAATATAGAAAAAGAAATACAGAAAACTAGAATCGAAATATAGAAAAAGAAATACAGAAGACTAGAATCAAAATATAGAAAGAGAAATACAGACAACTAGAATCGAAATATATAGAAAAAGAAATACTGAAAATTAGAATCGAAATATAGAATAAGAAATACAGAAAACTAGAACCGAAATATAGAAAAAGAAATACAGAAAACTAGAATCAAAATATAGAAAAAGAAATACAGAAAACTAGAATCGAAATCTAGAAAAAGAAATACAGAAAACTAGAATTGAAATATAGAAAAAGAAATACCGAAAACTAGAATCGAAATATATAGAAAAAGAAAAACTAAAAACTGAAATCGAAATATAGAAAAAGAAATACATAAAACTAGAATCGAAATATAGAAAAAGAAATACAGAAAACTAGAATCGAAGCATCGCAAAAGAAATACAGAAAACAAAAATAGAAATACAGAAAACTAGAATCGAAATATAGAATAAAAAATACAGAAAACTAGAATCGAAATATAGAAAAAGAATAAAGAAGACCAGAATCGAAATTTAGGAAAAGAAATACATACAAAACAAGGATCGAAATACAGAAAACTAGAATCGAAATGTTGAAACTTAGAATCGAAATATAGAAAATGAAATACAGAAAACTAGAATCGAAATATAGAAAAAGAAATACAGAAAACTAGAATCAAAATATAGAAAATGAATTACAGAAAACTAGAATCAAAATATAGAAAATGAAATACAGAAAACTAGAATCGAAATATAGAAATATAGAAAAAGAAAACCTGAAAACTAGAATCGACGTATAGAAAAAGAAATTCCGAAAACTAAAATCGAAATATATAGAAAAATAAATTCCCAAAACTAGAATCGAAATACAGGTAAAGCTCTTATAACGGTCGATCTTAGAACGGGACTCTCCTACAACGGGTAGGACGCATTTTATTGGTAGTTATAACACGTATGTTTTGCTCCTACAACGTCTATTTTAATTTGATATTTATTACTTAGTTTTACTGTCCTTATAGTATACTGAATGACTATTTGTTACGATAAAAAAGAAACAGTTGTTGCCAATAATTTTTTCTCAAAAATAAGTCGCACTATTTTCCCCTTAAACTTGGGTGCATTAGAATTAAACATCTGCTCTTGCATTACACACCACGCATAAGGAGGTAAGAGAACGGGGATTTGATTACTAGTTAGCTTAAGCCTCCCTATCCGCAACAAAGGCGATCCAAAGAGAGGAAGGAAGAGGCACCATTTAGTATGGAGTTTGGGGAAAGGGGAATCTATGCAGAAAGGGCACAGAAACAGTAAGATGAGAAAGAAGTTCATGAAACAATATTAAAGTTGAAGAAAATACTAGGTGCTGAAAAAACAGGACAGCAGTGAACCGAAAAAAATGGTTCTTAATATCACAAAAGCCTTTTATTTCAACCAAAAGAAGGCCTACCTAACTCTCAACTCGGGCCTTCGCATTGTCCCCTTGAGAGTGCTGACTCCCATAGATACCATAGTTGTATCCCCCTGAGGGGCAATTCACCACGATTGCGTTTCATAAATTTTAAATTATTTAACAATCTATTAATAAATATAATATGGTAAGCTGAACAGAAAAATTTGAATTTGTTTATTTAAACCGTTCTGATCATAACTAAAGTGTTGCCGAGAGAAAGAAAAATGACGGCACCATTCGGTAAACAGGCAAGAGGACGGGGAATCTATGCACAAAGTATTTCTTCAAAAAATCCCGAGCAATGATGCAGCAAGATTGATAATGTTTACGAAACAAGCTAAGACTTGGAGAAGAAAAGAGTGGGTGCGGAAAAACTGGACAGCAGTCAACCGAAAAAGAAGAAACACAACAAAAACTGTTCTACATCTACAAAAAGAAGGTTTACCGAACCTTCAGCTCGGGACCTCACATACAGTGGCCGCAAAAATAAAGTTTACCCCTGTAGCGCGATAAGCATAATTGGCCGGTAACTTTGTTCTTGCATTCCCCACCATATGGGAGGAGAGAGGAGGGTGGTATGACGTGTGTCGCTCCACCGCTGCCCCACACACAAATCCCCGCTGCACAGTCAATCATGGATCCCTCAGAGCTCGAGCAGAGTACACGTATGTTGCGCTGCTCCATAGGCCTCTACTTAACTAACTGTTCACTTATTTTGGCGCGATACCACAAACCACCAGAGCATCACAATGAGTCGGAAGAAGCTTACTATTGAAGAAAAGACCCCGGCCCTCACCCTAATTGACCAGCGAGTGCCGGACTGTCGAACTGAATATCAGCCCAGTGTCCCTCTTTCAGCTTAAAAAATCAGCTGCCGCACTTGCTGCTAGCACCACACCGCCGCGCAAACTTGGAGGTGAGCGCAAGAAAAAGACGACAGCAAGGACTGAAAAGGTGTTGATGAGAGAATTAAAGCAATATCCTTCCAATTCAGGTACAGAAATAAAGGAAAAACACGCAGAGCTGCGCTCACCTCCAAGTATGCGCGACGGTGTGGTGCTAGCAGGAAGTGCGGCAGCTGATTTATTAAGCTGAAAGAGGGACACTGGGCTGACATTCAGTTCGACAGTCCGGCACTCGCTGGTCAATTAGGGTGAGGGCAGGGGTCTTTTCTTCAATCCCTTTTCATTGAGTTGAGCTACAGGGGTAAACTTTATTTTTGCGGCCACTGTACTTCCTGTGGGAGGTAACTCCCTCAGATACCATGGTTGTATCCCCTGAGGCACTAGTCACAACAGCTCGGGACCTCACATACTTCCTGTGGGAGGTAATTCTTCAAAAGCAAAACTTGCTCCTCTATATTTTGAACAAGACACCTAACAAGAGACCGAAACATACTTCACAGACAACCGCTATCACTAGACCAAATGCACTAAATACTCCAAACTGCGCCAAATAAGGTCAATATTGAATTTAGCGCGTCACCGACTTTGAGGATTTGCTTCCATATTTATGCAACTGGAGACATTTTAAGAGGTTTTACATGAATGATATTTTGCTAGGAAATGCTTACTTTTCGAGATATTTAGCTTTGAAGTTATTGGAAGCACACCCACATTACACACATGCATAACACCCCACACACGCCCGCACAACGCACGCCCGCACAACACACCCCACACACGCCCGCACAACGCACGCCCGCACAACACACCCCACACACGCCCGCACAACGCACGCCCGCACATCACACCCCATACACGCCCGCACAACGCACGCCCGCACAACACACCCCACACACGCCCGCACAACGCACGCCCGCACAACACACCCCACACACGCCCGCACAACGCACGCCCGCACAACGCACGCCCGCACAACACACCCCACACACGCCCGCACAACGCACGCCCGCACAACACACCCCACACACGCCCGCATAACGCACGCCCGCACAACGCACGCCCGCACAACACACCCCACACACGCCCGCACAACGCACGCCCGCACAACACACCCCACACACGCCCGCACAACGCACGCCCGCACAACACACCCCAACACAGTGGCATCTCCCACTGCTATCTCCCACAGGGGACGCGCAACCACCCAGCGGGGGACGCGCAACCACCCAGCGGGGGACGCGCAACCACCCAGCGGGGGACGCGCAACCACCCAGCGGGGGACGCGCAACCACCCAGCGGGGGACGCGCAACCACCCAGCGGGGGACGCGCAACCACCCAGCGGGGGACGCGCAACCACCCAGCGGGGGACGCGCAACCACCCAGCGGGGGACGCGCAACCACCCAGCGGGGGACGCGCAACCACCCAGCGGGGGACGCGCAACCACCCAGCGGGGGACGCGCAACCACCCAGCGGGGGACGCGCAACCACCCAGCGGGGGACGCGCAACCACCCAGCGGGGGACGCGCAACCACCCAGCGGGGGACGCGCAACCACCCAGCGGGGGACGCGCAACCACCCAGCGGGGGACGCGCAACCACCCAGCGGGGGACGCGCAACCACCCAGCGGGGGACGCGCAACCACCCAGCGGGGGACGCGCAACCACCCAGCGGGGGACGCGCAACCACCCAGCGGGGGACGCGCAACCACCCAGCGGAGGACGCGCAACCATCCAGTGTGGCGCATCCAAATCATGTGAGGAGATATTCTCACACTTCACGTCCCACATATCACACATACACACACATACACACACACAAGTCCTACCTGGCCGAGGACGGTGAGCGCAAAGTCCCCACAGCGGAGACCGTCTTCCAGCGCCTCTCACCAAGTCCACAGGTCGCGTTGAGCTCTCCCGACCTCAGACAGAGCAGAGCTTCTCTCTGAAGTGCAATCCCAAGTTAGGAGGGGCAAGTGATGCTTGAGCGTGCAGATCTTGCGTCGAGGTAGCTAGCGTTTTGTGAGGCGTGCAAGGTGGTCACTGGACGGGGGTTGTGCCATCTGGCCAGAGCAAACTATCAGGCGAGAACAAACCAACTCAACCAAATGATCCAACGGGCACGAAGAAATCAATTTAATAACAAACCATCTGGCGAGACCTTTAATATCTGAATTGGAGGTTATTTGAATTATTTAAGATTGAAGCCGATTACTCCAGGTT
The DNA here is from genome assembly GCA_030386875.1 of Morinoia aosen. Lineage (NCBI taxonomy): Eukaryota > Metazoa > Arthropoda > Malacostraca > Amphipoda > Talitridae > Morinoia > Morinoia aosen. Next base: position 34,536,844 of record CM059558.1, on the reverse strand, counting down.
AAGGAGCAGTCACAGAGAAACTCGAATTTAAAATTTAAAATCAAGTAGTAGGACAACGGTGTAAAACCAGTGTCTTGGGTTCAGCTCTTTACGTTAGCAAACCAAGACGTGAACATCTAGATGAGCCCGAGAGCGAAAATGAAAACAGAATACGAAAACACCAGTACACGAAGTCGACTGTATTCCGGCCTCCTCTACGGGAAAGGCCAGCGCAAAGAACGTGATAGAATACTAGCCAAATTTCAAGCTCTGCCGAGTGACTAAGAGAAAATCAACGACCCTCGGAAATTAAGGTGGAGTGACCTCCAAACTGATCAATCGGCAAATGATTTAAAGAACTCTGAATTCGCATTCTAATACAAATTCTAGTAGCTGAAGAAATCACGAGTCTCTGAACTCCTTGATGCATCAAGTGTTATAACATCAATTGGGCTAGGTGACGGATGTATCGAGCTAACGGAGAGTTATTTTTATCTACGCGTAGCCAAGTTCCTTTCGAACACAGTAACACACAGTCAAATTTGTGCGATTGCACAGTCAAAAAAGACTTGTTATGGAGTTAAGAAAACGCGGAATCTACGCACAAGGTGCGTAAAAACAGTAAGCTATGAAAGAAGTTCATGAAACAAGATAACAGTTGAAGAAGAAAGTAATAGGTGATGAAAAACAGGACAGCAGTGAACCGAGAAAGATGGTTCGTAACAAAACAAAGAACCTATTCTATTTCAACAAAAAGAAGGCTTACCTAACCTTTACCTTGGGACGTTTAAGGTAAGTGTCTAATTCAGTCGATTAGAGAAAATCGAAAGTTTTTGAGAAATGCGGTTTGGCTGCCCTAAATTAAGCATACGTCGCGTATGGCATGTACGTATAGTGGTTTGGCCTGCCCTTAATTAAGCATACGTCGCGTATGGCATGTACGTATAGTGGTTTGGCCTGCCCTTAATTAAGCATACGTCGCGTATGGCATGTACGTATAGTGGTTTGACCTGCCCTTAATTAAGCATACGTCGTGTATGGCACGTACGTATAGTGGTTTGGCCTGCCCTTAATTAAGCATACGTCGCGTATGGCATGTACGTATAGTGGTTTGGCCTGCCCTTAATTAAGCATACGTCGTGTATGGCATGTACGTATAGTGGTTTGGCCTGCCCTTAATTAAGCATACGTCGTGTATGGCATGTACGTATAGTGGTTTGGCCTGCCCTTAATTAAGCATACGTCGCGTATGGCACGTACGTATAGTGGTTTGGCCTGCCCTTAATTAAGCATACGTCGCGTATGGCATGTACGTATAGTGGTTTGGCCTGCCCTTAATTAAGCATACGTCGCGTATGGCATGTACGTATAGTGGTTTGGCCTGCCCTTAATTAAGCATACATCGCGTATGGCATGTACGTATAGTGGTTTGGCCTGCCCTTAATTAAGCATACGTCGTGTAAGGCATGTACGTATAGTGGTTTGGCCTGCCCTTAATTAAGCATACGTCGCGTATGGCATGTACGTATAGTGGTTTGGCCTGCCCTTAATTAAGCATACGTCGCGTATGGCATGTACGTATAGTGGTTTGGCCTGCCCTTAATTAAGCATACGTCGTGTAAGGCATGTACGTATAGTGGTTTGGCCTGCCCTTAATTAAGCATACGTCGCGTATGGCATGTACGTATAGTGGTTTGGCCTGCCCTTAATTAAGCATACGTCGTGTAAGGCATGTACGTATAGTGGTTTGGCCTGCCCTTAATTAAGCATACGTCGCGTATGGCATGTACGTATAGTGGTTTGGCCTGCCCTTAATTAAGCATACGTCGTGTAAGGCATGTACGTATAGTGGTTTGGCCTGCCCTTAATTAAGCATACGTCGCGTATGGCATGTACGTATAGTGGTTTGACCTGCCCTTAATTAAGCATACGTCGCGTATGGCATGTACGTATAGTGGTTTGGCCTGCCCTTAATTAAGCATACGTCGCGTATGGCATGTACGTATAGTGGTTTGGCCTGCCCTTAATTAAGCATACATCGCGTATGGCATGTACGTATAGTGGTTTGGCCTGCCCTTAATTAAGCATACGTCGTGTAAGGCATGTACGTATAGTGGTTTGGCCTGCCCTTAATTAAGCATACGTCGCGTATGGCATGTACGTATAGTGGTTTGGCCTGCCCTTAATTAAGCATACGTCGCGTATGGCATGTACGTATAGTGGTTTGGCCTGCCCTTAATTAAGCATACGTCGCGTATGGCATGTACGTATAGTGGTTTGGCCTGCCCTTAATTAAGCATACGTCGTGTAAGGCATGTACGTATAGTGGTTTGGCCTGCCCTTAATTAAGCATACGTCGCGTATGGCATGTACGTATAGTGGTTTGGCCTGCCCTTAATTAAGCATACGTCGTGTAAGGCATGTACGTATAGTGGTTTGGCCTGCCCTTAATTAAGCATACGTCGCGTATGGCATGTACGTATAGTGGTTTGGCCTGCCCTTAATTAAGCATACGTCGCGTATGGCATGTACGTATAGTGGTTTGGCCTGCCCTTAATTAAGCATACGTCGCGTATGGCATGTACGTATAGTGGTTTGGCCTGCCCTTAATTAAGCATACGTCGCGTATGGCATGTACGTATAGTGGTTTGGCCTGCCCTTAATTAAGCATACGTCGTGTAAGGCATGTACGTATAGTGGTTTGGCCTGCCCTTAATTAAGCATACGTCGCGTATGGCATGTACGTATAGTGGTTTGGCCTGCCCTTAATTAAGCATATGTCGTGTAAGGCATGTACGTATAGTGGTTTCGCCTGCCCTTAATTAAGCATACGTCGCGTATGGCATGTACGTATAGTGGTTTGGCCTGCCCTTAATTAAGCATACGTCGTGTAAGGCATGTACGTATAGTGGTTTGGCCTGCCCTTAATTAAGCATACGTCGCGTATGGCACGTACGTATAGTGGTTTGGCCTGCCCTTAATTAAGCATACGTCGTGTAAGGCATGTACGTATAGTGGTTTGGCCTGCCCTTAATTAAGCATACGTCGCGTATGGCATGTACGTATAGTGGTTTGGCCTGCCCTTAATTAAGCATACGTCGCGTATGGCATGTACGTATAGTGGTTTGGCCTGCCCTTAATTAAGCATACGTCGCGTATGGCATGTACGTATAGTGGTTTGGCCTGCCCTTAATTAATTAAGCATACGTCGCGTATGGCATGTACGTATAGTGGTTTGGCCTGCCCTTAATTAAGCATACGTCGCGTATGGCATGTACGTATAGTGGTTTGACCTGCCCTTTAGACTTTTTAGTGGTTTAGGGTTTAGAGCAGGGTTATTCACTAATTTTTGCAACAGAGCCACTTCTGTTAACGCATTGATTGAGAAAATCGCAGCTACTGCAAGGTGGTGTATTTAATATAGATTATATACTAACTAATTAATTTACATATGTATCGAGAGCCGCGCAATGAGCAGCACTGTTTAAAAGTGTGAGCGGAGCAAGTTTCCACCGAGCAGTGGTGCTGAAATGATGCGCCCAAAAATCCGTGCTACTGTTTACAAAAACCAAGAGCTGAGTAGAGGGGACCTAACATGCGAGTTTAGGTGACTAAGGAACCTTGGCGATGCAGACTGGCTGAGTTTGCCTCGAGCACAACAACTCAGAGCACAAACAAACGAACGAACTAAACCGTATCATCGTTAACACTTTAAGTGACGTGCGCCACCGGTGATCACTGAGGGGATTTTCATAATGCTGCAGACCGGTCAGCGGTCACTAACTCAATTTCGATGAATGCTCAACGAAAACTAAAGGTTGGCGCGATCTACTTCAAGTTCGTAAATTTCAAAATTGATATATAAAATTAACTCTAATATGAGTTGAATATTGAACTTCAGTTCAACCCGCCGCACTTTACGCGTTATTGTCATGCCAGGTTTCGCTAGCCTAACTCAGTGATTCAAAAAGTGGGCGCTACAGCCCCCCGAGGGGATAGTGGAACCCATCTTAGAAAAATTGTTAGGTATAGAAAATTAATCTTTTCCATTATTTCCTATAAAATTTTAACATAATTAGCCACTAGGGGGCGGCAAGATCTGAAGAGGGCAGTAGATAAAAATTTGGGAACCACTACTCGAACCCAACGACCTCACCAGCCGTCACACAGCTCGATAAATCTTAAGCTTTTTAACAACAGTTCAGTTGTAACGAATATCGCTCTTTCAGCTCCACTTGACTGATTGTGAATTAGTTTTGGTCTGCCTTTACCGCAACAAAGATGTTCAAAGAGAGGAAGGATGAAGGCACCATTTAGTATGGAGTTAACTGGAAACGTGGAGTCTATGCACAAAGGGTGTTCCCACATGGTATCCCGTGCGCATGGAAACAGTAAGATAAGAAGGAAGTAAATAAATGAAGTAGTTTGATTTTTAGGAAATCTAACTTTTAGGATAAAAAGTAAAATCAACGTGCCTAAGAATATAATAAAAAAAAACGTTTCGAATTATAAAAAAATCATCTTCAGAAGTGTTCTGAAAAGTATCGAAGTATTAAAACATTGTAGCTATATATCTTCTGAATAAACCTGATGTAAGATAATGAGATTAAAAATACACAACACAAAAAACTATTCAAAATATCAGCAAACAATGGGAAGTTCCACCGCCGTATCACATTCATTTATTGACGGACGGTTTTTTAAAATGTATATCGTCTCTAAAATACGGAGATTGGACAAATTTGATGTTGAATCCAAAATTTCAAAATCTGTGTTTTTGAAATATGGTCTTTTTCAAACATTGTTCTCTTATAAATAAGGTGGATGGTTATAAGAAGATAAGATTAAAAGTTATCAAACAAGTTCAAAATTGAAAAGGAAATTAGTAGGTGTTGAAAAAAAAGACAGCAGTGAACCAAAAAAAAAGATGATTCTCAACAAAACAAAAATCATTTTATTTCAACAAAAAGAACCTACCTAACTCTTAGCTCAGGACCTCACATTTTCCTCCCTGGAAGTGCTACTGCTCTACTTGAACCCAACACCATAAAAAATTTCACTTAACTTAACCTTACAAATCCAACGTTTCACAGAATATAAACATGCGCATAAGCCCTATAGCTGAGTAACATTTCTCACCATCTCGCAAAAAACTTCACAGTTCGAGTTACGCCCCACAATTTCTCTACAATTTATTGTGCTACGTAGTCAAACACTCCATTTACATCACTATAACTTTACATCTTGAAACCTCTAATATTTACTCAACAATACTAAATTACAACACCAAATGCCTAATTCTGATCAGAAAATTTTGTCAACGTTTTGATTCGATTAATCACTCATCAATCTTTCAAAATTCCTAAAAAATAAGGGATAAAAGTAAAAATTGAATATAGCACATGATCCAAAATCATAAGTTGACTCACCCTTAACGGTACAATTCTCTTCAAAAATCGAATCCTGCAATATAAAAAACAAAGTCTAATTCTCCAGTAAAACAATATGGATAAATGTGTAGCGTTGGTCAGTAATCGATTTTCCACTTTTCGGTTCCTCGAAATAGGTGATTAGATCTAAATAAACAATTTCTCTTCTATGCACTTTCCGTCGGAAATGAGTATTTAACGAGTTATGGCGGTAGGTTTAGTTTCGTCTTTGATGACGAATGCGCTCGAATAAACAGCTACTCATCGATTTTCGAATTTTTGTTACTTGAATCATGGTAATAAAATAAAAAATAAAAACTTTTCTTCCAAACCCTTTTTTCGTCAAATGAATATTTAACGTGGTATAGCGGTAGGTTTAGTTTCGTCTTTGATGACGATCGGGCTGGAAGCGAGACTTCATTGCAGTGTTGCCACAAAACGGGATCGATGAATTTCTTTCCGCTTCAAACACTGGAGTTGCGGTAACTAATTTACCGCTATAACTTGTAAAATATTCATTTCCGACGGAAAGTACATAGAAGAAACCTTGTTTATATCGATATAATTAACTACGATAAGACACTGAAAAATGGAGAAACGATTCCTGACCAACGCTACACATTTACCAAAATAAGTCTAATTCTCCAATAAAAAATAGAGGTAGGTTCCGATTAAGACCCGCAAAGCTTACAAAAATTCCACCAGCCGGAGCCAATGGTAACCCAACCCAAATAAGCTCAGCCCAACCGAAACGTGACCAACCCAAATAAGCTCAGCCCAACCGAAACGTGACCAACCAAAATAAGCTCAGCCCAACCGAAACGTGACCAACCAAAATAAGCTCAGCCCAACCGAAACGTGACCAACCCAACCGAAGCGTGACCAACCCAACCCAACCCAACCGAAGAGTGACCAACCCAACCCAACCGAAGCGTGACCAACCCAACCCAACCCAACCGAAGCGTGACCAACCCAACCCAACCCAACCGAAGCGTAACCAACCCAACCCAACCGAAGCGTAACCAACCCAACCCAACCCAACCGAAGCGTGACCAACCCAACCGAAGCGTGACCAACCCAACCCAACCGAAGCATGACCAACCCAACCCAACCCAACCGAAGCATGACCAACCCAACCCAACCCAACCGAAGCATGACCAACCCAACCCAACCCAACCGAAGCATGACCAACCCAACCCAACCCAACCGAAGCATGACCAACCCAACCCAACCCAACCAAAGCGTGACCAACCCAACCCAACCCAACCAAAGCGTGACCAACCCAACCCAACCCAACCGAAGCGTGACCAACCCAACCCAACCGAAGCGTGACCAACCCAACCCAACCGAAACGTGACCAACCCAACCCAACCGAAGCGTGACCAACCCAACCCAACCCAACCGAAGCGTGACCAAGCCAACCGAAGCGTAACCAACCCAACCCAAGCGTAACCAACCCAACCCAAGCGTAACCAACCCAACCCAAGCGTAACCAACCCAACCCAACCGAAGCGTAACCAACCCAACCCAACCCAACCGAAGCGTAACCAACCCAACCCAACCCAACCGAAGCGTAACCAACCCAACCCAACCCAACCGAAGCGTAACCAACCCAACCCAACCAAACCCAACCGAAGCGTGACCAACCCAACCGAAGCGTGACCAACCCAACCGAAGCGTGACCAACCCAACCGAAGCGTGACCAACCCAACCCAACCGAAGCGTGACCAACACAACCCAAGCGTGACCAACACAACCCAAGCGTGAACAACCCAACCCAAGCGTGACCAACCCAACCCAAGCGTGACCAACCCAACCCAAGCGTGACCAACCCAACCCAAGCGTGACCAACCCAACCCAAGCGTGACCAACCCAACCCAAGCGTGACCAACCCAACCCAAGCGTGACCAACCCAACCCAAGCGTGACTAACCCAACCCAAGCGTGACCAACCCAACCCAAGCGTGACCAACCCAACCCAAGCGTGACCAACCCAACCCAAGCGTGACCAACCCAACCCAAGCGTGACCAACCCAACCTAAGCGTGACCAACCCAACCCAAGCGTGACCAACCCAACCCAAGCGTGACCAACCCAACCCAAGCGTGACCAACCCAACCCAAGCGTGACCAACCCAACCCAAGCGTGACCAACCCAACCCAAGCGTGACCAACCCAACCCAAGCGTAACCAACCGAAGCGTGACCAACCCAACCCAAGCGTGACCAACCCAAGCGTGACCAACCCAAGCGTGACCAACCCAACCCAAGCGTGACCAACCCAAGCGTGACCAACCCAAGCGTGACCAACCCAAGCGTGACCAACCCAAGCGTGACCAACCCAAGCGTGACCAACCCAAGCGTGACCAACCCAAGCGTGACCAACCCAAGCGTGACCAACCCAAGCGTGACCAACCCAACCCAACCCAAACGTGACCAACATAACCCAAGCGTGACCAACCCAACCCAACCCAAGCGTGACCAACCCAACCCAAACGTGACCAACCCAACCCAAGCGTGACCAACCCAACCCAAGCGTGACCAACCCAACCCAACCGAAGCGTGACCAACCCAACCCAACCGAAGCGTGACCAACCCAACCCAACCGAAGCGTGACCAACCCAACCCGACCGAAGCGTGACCAACCCAACCCGACCGAAGCGTGACCAACCCAACCCAACCGACGCGTGACCAACCCAACCCAACCGAAGCGTGACCAACCCAACCCAACCGAAGCGTGACCAACCCAACCGAAGCGTGACCAACCCAACCCAACCGAAGCGTGACCAACCCAACCGAAGCGTGACCAACCCAACCCAACCGAAGCGTGACCAACCCAACCCAACCGAAGCGTGACCAACCCAACCCAACCGAAGCGTGACCAACCCAACCCAACCGAAGCGTGACCAACCCAACCCAACCGAAGCGTGACCAACCCAACCTAACCGAAGCGTGACCAACCCAACCTAACCGAAGCGTGACCAACCCAACCGAAGCGTGACCAACCCAACCTAACCGAAGCGTGACCAACCCAACCTAACCGAAGCGTGACCAACCCAACCTAACCGAAGCGTGACCAACCCAACCTAACCGAAGCGTGACCAACCCAACCTAACCGAAGCGTGACCAACCCAACCTAACCGAAGCGTGACCAACCTAACCGAAGCGTGACCAACCTAACCTAGCCGAAGCGTGACCAACCTAACCTAACCGAAGCGTGACCAACCTAACCTAACCGAAGCGTGACCAACCCAACCTAATTTTGTCAAATTAGGTTTAAATTAGAATCGATTGTCAAAAAGTGACAAAAAATTTTGACCAGACCACAGCGTTTACCAGTCGCCGGTCCTATTTAACCATTCCGCGTTTTAACCTATAGCGTCATCTATTGAATTGTACGTGAAACTGAAGCGGGCCTTAATCGGAACTGAAGCCAAAAATTAAGTCAAATTCTTTAATAAAAAATAAGTCAAATTCTCCAGTAACAATTAAGTCTATTTCTCCAACAAACAATGTCAAATTCTCCAATAAAAAAAGGCAAATTCTCCAGTAACAAATAAGTCAAATTCTCCAATAAATAAAATAAGTCAAATTCTCTTCTAATAATGTCAAATCCTATAAAAAAAGTTCAATTAGGAATTCAAGTCCTTATATACCTTGACACTGAAAGAACCTAATTCATAAGATTAATGATCAAGAATTGAAGGTGCGTTTCGGTAAATCTGAAGGATATGTCAGTTACCGATTTGCCACTTTTTGGTGCCTGAACCTAATTAATTGAATCAAAATAAACAAATTTTCTTCTATGCACTTTTCGCCTCAAATAAGTATTTTACGATTTATAGCGGTAGGTTTCGTTTCGTCTTTGATGACGAATGCGCTCGAATAAACAGCTACTCATCGATTTTCGAATTTTTGTTGCTTGAATCATGGTAATAACATCGAAATGAACAACTTTTCTTTTATACACTTTTTTCGTCAAATGAGTATTTATCGAGGTATAGCGGTAGGTTTGGTTTCGTCTTTGATGACGATCGCGCTGGAAGCGAGTGCGCATTGCAGTGTTGCTGTCTAACGTGCTCCTTGAATTACTTGCCGCTTTAAACACTGGAGTTGCGGTAGGTCATTTACCGCTATAACTAATGAAATACTCATTTGAGACGGAAAGTGCATAGAAGTAAACTTGTTTATTTCAATCTATTTACTATGCTTAGGCATTCAAATTTACGAAATCGATAACTGACATATCCTTCAGATTTATCTGAGTTTCCACTCTGATGAGGAAATCATCACAACAAAAGTTGGTGAGGCCGATGGTTAAGCGTGTAAAGCCTGGGGGTCGAGTTAGGTGCAGGGAGTCACAAACTCAGGTAAAAGATGCCTTCAACATCGTGACTGGACGTCCAGGGAACACCAGAATGTCGAATTACAGGACGGTGAAACTCTTGTTGATAATAATACATTAATTCAGTCCATAGTACATCGAACTTTCACTGGAGTCAAAGACAAGCAAGAATAAACTATAAAGCCTAACTTAAAACAGAGTCTTGCGACAAAGGTTGATTACAAAACCGGTAAATGAGGAGGTTGCTGGTGCATCAGTACTGTGAAGGACGTGCACAATACACCAATGAACATGCGTAGTAGTTCAATAAACACAATTTTAAACATAAGCAAGCAAAATTGTTCCCAAAACTTACGCTAAGCACATACTTACTCGATTTGGCCCGCAACTAGCCAAAGACCGAAGGCCAACTGCAGAAGTTCTCTAGTCATGGGAACAACACCGCGGGTATTTATGTACATTTATTCCTGGTGTATATGTAAATATATATATATATATATATATATATATATTATATATATATATATATATACACGCCAGGACGTCACTCACACAACTTTTCTGCATGTGACACGAGCGTCAACAGACACATCGATGTCTGAGGTGCCGTAAGAAATTATCCCGCCACTCGCGACGCACGTAACGGAGCTGAGGTGCCCTATATATAGAAGTCATTGAACTTATTCGGGCCCACAGGTAGCTGTACTCAAATGTGACCGTTGTACTGGATTTAAGAAACAATCCACTTCTGTATCGCCTGTGGTAAATAAATTGTTTGAAGATGTACAAAGTGACGAGCGCAGTGGCCACCGACTCTGTCGCCTCATGCGTCTTTTTCTCTGCATGAATTTGTGCTGACAGAAGCACAAAACGCGCCCACAGGGGCTCTGGTGCCATGTGGAGGGCTCATGAGGCCATGTGAAGGGCTCATGAGGCCATGTGAAGGGCTCATGAGGCCATGTGAAGGGCTCATGAGGCCATGTGAAGGGCTCATGAGGCCATGTGAAGGGCTCAAGAGACCATGCAATATCTCTGCCAACAAGATGCTGTCCAGGAACTGAAAATGTGAAGGAACCGGCCAAATGAAAATGGGAAGCACGATTTAATTTCATCTCGTCATTTTATACGTCTTTTTCATTTTCATTCCGCTCAATAAATACACGTTGCACGAAGGTTAGCAAATAGAAACTCCCTTCTTATGATCACTTTGGTGTCCGCAGTCGCAAATTACCCCGCAAGTCTATCCTTGGCTGATACACTTCAAGGCTTTGCTTCTTCTTCCTCTGAGTCGGAAAGACAATGTTTCCATCAGAAATAAAAACAATGTAAAATTAGCAAAGACCTGAGCAGCAAAACATGGATTTATCAAGCAAAATCTAAAATAGATTTGGAAACTCCAAATTTTAAAAATTTATCACGTAGCCCGGATGAGTCCACTAGATTTGATGTTAGTTTAAGTCTCTGTAACAACAACAAAGGCTTTCCAAAGAGAGGAAGGAGGAATGAGGAAAGCACCATTTATTATGGGCTTAAGGAAACGCGGAATCTATACAAAAGATGCGTAGAAGCAGTAAGTATAGGAATAGCTTTATAAAACAAGATAAAAGCTGAAGAAGATAAAAGGTAAAGTAGATGGTGATAAACAGAACAGCACAGAACCAAAAAATGATGGTCCTTATAACAAAATGAAAAACATTAAATTCGACCCAAAGAAGGCCTACCAAACTATTAGCACGGGACCTCGCATATTCCCCCAGGAGGACTAATTCCCATTAATTTCCCAGGAATATATTTTGCTGCAGATTTACAATTTATCGCCATCTCTCAGCCTATCGTACTTGGAAAGTTTAAAATCTTTTAAAACCCTCGAATATGTTCATAAAAATAAATTTCTGCAAAAGCAAATGAAAATTAAAGCCTTTTCACTAAAGCACAGAATTTTAGGTTTGTGAAAGAACTTATTCGGTTTTCTATTTATGCGTTCAGATATTCCTAGCGCATGAATTAGATATACTTAGCATAATATAATATTCTTAGATATACTTAGCATGCTACCTAAAGAACAGAATGATATTCCTTAGGCCGTGGTCTGCCCTACGCAACTCTGACGTTGTTGACATCTCCAGTCTTGTGGTGGCCTTTTTCTTTATCTCTTAAGAACAAGTTTTTCTTTTTCTTTTCAGAACAAGTTTTTCTTTTTCTTTTCTGAACAAGTTTTTCTTTTTATTTTGAAATAAGTTTTCTCTCATTCTTTTCAAATAAGTTGGCAAATAAAGTACCAGGCACTACAGCAGGTGACGGAAACGAATAAAGCTTACAAGACTTTATTATGAAATAAAAACACACACGAATCCTAATCTTGGGTAACGTAGGATAAGGGGAGTGTTGTACACCCCATCAGCGCGCTCAGAAACCCCAGTACATGTCACAATTGTCGGGAGACAATACCAACACCATTAGAATTGACGATTTTAAGTAATTTAGAAATTAAGATTTAATTAGGTGATGACCCACTAGTGGTTAACGCAAATAGCGTAATTGATAAATAAGTAATTAAGTACGGTGGCCGACTAGCGGCCCACGCAAATGGCATAATGAAAAATTAGTAATTAAGTACGGTGGCCGACTAGCAGTCCACGCAATAGCGTAATTGAATAATTTCAGTAAGTTATTCAATAATTAGGCTAGTTTTCTCCTATTTATAATTGAGGTTGACGAGACTAACACAGACTGCTCGACAGACACGTAATGAAATGACGCTGACCACAACCATGTCTTACCATCGAATAGGCAGTAGTGCTTTGCAGCGTCCAGAGGCGGGGAGACAGAACGAGCAGTGCAGGGGAGGCGGAGGAAGAGAAGTTAGCCAGCCTTGTAAGCCCGCAGGTCGTCAAATGAGTATTTATCGAGGTGTGAAGATCGTTACGATGGTGAGGTCTTAAGTTGGTAGTGGCGCACAGATGATCGTTTGATGAAAAGATCAACAACAGTACAGTCCAACAGACGTTACGCACCATTTACACTGGCGTACGCTGCAAACAAAGCTCGGCACAGAATCAATAATTGAAAATTCACTCCCCAACGCACCCTCGAGGGCTGATGTCAGGTGGAGACCACATCCTGTCGATTTACCAGAGTTGAGAAATATCTTATACTCATTAAAAACACAAAGGCTGTTGGACATGATGGTATCAGTCTTCTATATTTCAAAGACAGTTTCCCAGTCACAGCACCATGAATTCTTCTCATAATTAATACATCAATAGCAACCAACACGTTTCCAAACCAATGGAATCACTCCATTATTAGACCGTTGCATAAAAGTGTTGACCAAATACAGCATCAAACTACAGGACAATCAGTCTTTTACCTGTCATGTCCAAAATATTGGATAAAGTGGTGACATATCAACTGTCATTTCACCTGGACGAGTCAAATCTACTCCACCGAAATTAATACGCCTATAGAAGAAACCCTAGCACTCAAGACGCTCTGCTCAATATTTCTGAAAAATATAGTGACATCGATCAAAATAATGTAACACTCTCGCTGCTTCTCGATCTCTCTAAAGCGTTCGATAGCGTCGAACATGATCGACTTCTACGAAAAATACTGAACTTGGGACTAGACATGCAATGGTTTGAAAGTTACTTGTCAAATCTATCTCTTGCAGTCCGCTTAGAAAACAAATTGTCTCCATTCATTCAAAAAAATTTTGGCGTTCCCCAAGGATCCATTCTTGGTCCGCTGCTGTCTTCTACTTGCATTAATGATTTCCTTCCATTGCCTTCAAACACACGGATCTCAATGTATGCAGATGATGTTCAAATTGCAGTAACATGTTCTGTATCGGAAATACCACAGACGCAAATAAAAGCCGAAACTATACTGACTAGCCTGAAATCATGGTACGACCGAAATGGTCTCAAATTAAGTGCTAGTAAAACACAATGCATTATTTTCAGATCCAATGTAGCAATTAAAAAACTTCAGGTCTTACTGTTGCAGTAGGAACTGATAAAATTAATGCATCAGAGAAAGTTAAAAATCTAGGCGTCTGGTTCGATAGAAACATGTCCTTCGAATCTCACGTTGAGAATACTTGCAACAAAATTTATGAAACTTTAATGATTTTTCATCGTATAAAGAGTATGCTAGACCAAAAATCTAAATTATTAGCCATTCAATCCCTGGTGCTATCGCGCATTGACTACCGCAGCCTAGTATGGGGAGACTCACATCAATACCTTCAAAGAGATTTACAAAAGTGCATGAACTTCGCAGCCAAGGTTGTATGCAACGGTAATTTCAAAAGAAGTGATCACGTAACCCCTTTCCTTAATAAACTCGTCTGGACTCCTATTCAAGAAAGGCTCTTCATGCAGAGGGCCCAATACGTACCTTCCTCAGAGCAATGCTGGGATAGTGCGTTTCCATTAACCCACTGTAACCAACCAAAAGCCGAACAGAAACAATAATGTCTTAGTCAACTATCGTTCATCTCACAGAAGGCTCTGTCAATATCAGGCGCATTACTGTGGAATAAACTTCTCCTGAGTATTAAAATCTCTCAAAGACTGAGAGAATTTAAAATCAAAATAATTCGTCATCTTGCGTTTCAATAATAATTTTTTGTTACATAACATACTGAATAAGTATTGACGAATCTCATTTGCTCAGTATCTCCATCGGTGAATAATCTCCCTTGCTCATTGTTTTATATTTCAATACATTACACAACAGTTTTGAAGTATGCGTAGGTATTATGATTTGGTCGCTTATACGCTAGGATTTGCAAACATGCTTATGTGTGTACGTATATGGGTGTATGTGCACATACACCTGTGTGCGCTGGACTAGCAACTAGCACATAAACTATAAATACCGCCCTTTTTTCACTCCTAACTTCTAAAACTACCGAACACGTCATCTCATTTTATTATTGTAAAGCAATCCAAAGCTTATACGTCTTGTACATGCAAAATGTCATGTTTTCAACTCACAAGGTTCAGTATCTTTATTGCTTTCATGAATTAACAAGCTCTATTCAATCTAAATAAACCAGCCACAGGATGCATTTCATGTCTTTCCTCTCCGTTTTTGTGCAAGCATCAAACTAGACCGTCATGGTCCCTATGTATGTTTATCAATAAGACATTTTGCACCATATTTCGGAGATAATGTGACTTTTTCTAATTTGAAACCTTCATAGGATATTCGTGTTTTCTTCTCTCATTCGCGTCCAAAAATGTTATTGTTAGGCTTGTGTAGTGAAATTATCGTGCAAATTATCGTGTATCGAAATTATTGTGCAAAGTTTATAATGAATTAAATTTTTGGCTAACGTTGTCTCGCTATTTCAAAATCATTCTCGAAGATGTTTTCAATCGATTTTCGGCTGAGCTGGGGGGAAAGGGGTAATTTAAGCATTGCATTTAGTCTTTTTATTTTTATTTTTTTTTCGTGCGTTCAGCGCACACTAGCACTGAACTTTCAAATCGGAAAAAACTCTAAATTTCTGTAATCAAAATGATTATTTTGGATCAAGGCCTAATCTTCCTATATGTGCCAATTTTGTGAATATTCTCCACTCAGATGTGATATCCGGCCACAATGTTACTCCATTTTATCCCACGTACACATGTCCGTATAATGCTGAAGAGTTGTGTTGCTTCTTGACTATAACTTGATTTTTCTTAAAAATTTCTGCGAAGAAATTAAAAAACAGCTCATTTTTATGTTTTTCGAAGTCTTCTCTTCCTTTTAGTTATCTTTTGCGAAAAATTACTTAGGATTACAGTGAGCTCAGCTGTCGTTTTCTGTGTAGTAGATGGTAGGTTGCTTCTTTCTTTTATCTTATATATGTATTTTTTTTTTCTAATATTTTATTTTCAATAAGTATATATATATTAATATGTGTGTGTACGTGTGTAGGTATATATATGTATCTACATAAATAGATATACATGTTTCTATTTCATTTCTTTACGTAAGAACCATTCGGTTAATAAATTTTATTTCAATAGCGAAATGATTCAAAAATAGATCTAGCACTTCCCCAGAGGGCGTTTCTGTGAATCGGATTAATGTTACATATAATTGATGAAATAAAGTGCAATTTGAGCATATGAATCGTAGTAAAATTATCTTTCTGTCCGTATGTTGTACAAGCTATGAATTTTGATATTGAATATATGTTTGTTTACCCATTTCTACCAATATTTTTTAGATATTTGTCAATCATGAGTGGTAACCGGCTTACACTGTATCTCTATTTTATCCCATGCACCCATGTCCGCATGATGTGGTGAATATCGAGAAGATATGAAATATGTTTTTGGTGGTGATAGGGCTTTGCATATTTTTAGGGCATATTTTTCATTTCTCATTCAACTACCCTTGACAGAGATAGACTATTGGCAAGCCACGTGTGGTTTATCTATTAGTACGCCTCGTATATTTTGTCTATTAATATGCCTCGTATGGTCTATCTACTTTGTACACCTCTGATAGCTTGTCTATTAGTACTCCTCGTATAGTTTGCCTATTATTATCATGCCTCGTATGGCTTATCTATTTGTACACCTCGGATGGTTTGTCAATTAGTACTCCTAATATAGAACTTTTGTTAGACTACTAGCACACCACAAATGGTTTGTCTATTAGTACACCTCGTATATTTTGTCAATTAATATGCCTCGTATGGTCTATCTACTTGTACACCTCTGACAGTTTGTCTATTAGTATACCTCGTATAGTTTGTCTATTATTATGCCTCGTATGGCTCATCTACTTGTACACCTCGGATGGTTTGTCAATTAGTACTCCTCGTATGGAACATTTGTTTTAGGATGCCCTATATTTAAGAAACTTTTAAAAGCCAATATGTTGGCATGTATCTCATGTGACAATTTGGAAATAAACGTTTTTTCTTTTTCTTTCTTTTCTTTATCATACCTCTTGCGCTCTAGAGTAAATAATGATAACCCCACCTAGGTGGTTTCCCTCACGGTGTAGAACTATTGTATCTATGGGAATTAGCGCTCCTAGGGGGACTATGTGAGGGCCCGAGCTAATGGTTAGGTAGGCTTTCTTTTTGTTAAAATAGAATAGGTTTTTGTTTTGTTACGAACCATCTATTTTTCGGTTCACTGCTGTCCTGTTTTTTCAGCACCTACTACTTTCTTCTTCAACTTTGATCTTGTTTCATGAACTTCTTTCTCATCTTACTGTTTCTATGCTCTTTCTTCGTAGATTCCGCGTTCATAGATTCCTGAACTCCATACAAATGGTGCCTTCTTCCTTCCTCTCTTTGGTTCGCCTTTGTTGCGGATAGGGCGGCTTAAACTAATTAATAATCTAATCTAACCTAATCCCCACCTAGGTGGTTGATCTCACATTTTTTTCCGTTTATGTTGTACTTGAGAACCGTTGTTGAACAATCGTTTTCATGTTTCTGACTCAGGTAGACTGTTTTTTGCCACTATTATCAGCATGGGAATATAAATTGGTGGCATGATAAAAGAAATTTTCCCTGAGTCCCTCGAGTGGAATTCTATTTTAAGCTAATATTTGCACACATGCTTGTGTAAATGTGTTCATGTGCACCGTGTGCGTGCGTATATATGTGTGTGTCACTACCTAACATATTTCACTTCATTATTGTAAAGCATTTATTTAAAAATATATATTTATTGTGTGATCACCCATACATGATACATAAGGTGCATGTCAACCAATGATCTTTTCGTTACAATATTTAATTAGAAATTTTCAGCAGCAACACATACTGAAAAAGTAGTTACGAACATCCTTTGCTCATTATGTTATATTTCAGTACATAGCCCAGCATCTTTGTAGGACGCATATGTGTTAAGATTGCTTCGATGAATAGGTATGTAATTATTTGTGTATATATGCGTGTTAGGTGAATATATAAGTATGCAGGTACGTAGGTGCATGTATATGTGTAAATAGGTACATGCATACATGCACACATGTGTGTACTAAACTAGCAGCTAGCATTTGGAATAGAGATCTCTTTTTTTTGTTCCCTCTCAACTTGTAACATTACTTAACTCGTTATCTCTTTATTATGGTTAAGCATTCACGTAAAAAAGTATAAATTTGTTGTGTGATCACCCATTTATGTTGAAATAAGACGTTTATCAATTAATGACCGTTATGTTAATAATTTTCAATTAGAAAAACAAAACTTGTTATTTTCGTAATTCTCACACTTGTATTTTTTCAAGCTTGCTTGAAATGTTATTTTTATACATTTGCTAAAACAAGCAATTCTAATATCTCCTGATGTCAAGAAATTCAAAGCTTTATGTCATGTACATGTAAACTGTCAAAAGTGCTTTCACCCCACAAAGAAAATGCATCTTCATTGAAATTGTGTTGTCTCTTATAATTGTGGTTTGCATGTATCATCAAATCTAGATTAAGCAATATTAGGAATACATTGCACTCTATCATTTCTCTTCAACTAGTGACGGGTATAACAATACTCATGTGTGTATCAAATAAGTGTATTTACTTTAAGATATTCTAGAAAACCAAGGATGTGCTATCTTTTTTGCAATCTTTTTGGATATTGGAAAAAACTTTTTTCAATGTATTATTCCAGGACGGGCACGCTAGAACCAATTGATGATTCTTCTTTTCCAGGAGACTACACCAGCCAATAGCGGACCAGCCAATAGCAGAGGAACACCAAGATTCCCTTCCGCGAACCCAGCCCAATTTATTATCGATGGCGGCGACGTAAGCGTCTCGAAGCATGTAATCATTCACGAAGCTGCGGGCGCTGATACCCACGAGCAGCAGCAGCAGCAGCCAACCCATGTCCAAAGAGGAACTGACACACACAGCGGAGGCAGACTAGACAACGCGCTTGCTCAAGAAGACAACTACTCCTCGTTTTCTCTGTCAGACGCTAAACTCCAATCGAAATCGTGCCTCTCGCTCCTGCCTCTTACCCTCAACGACAAGCCAAAACCAGCTTGATCTCAAAATTATGGACCTCCACCCAAGTCTCACACACCTGGACCCAAGTCTTCCACACCTCTACCCAAGTCTCACACACCTGGACCCAAGTCTTCCACACCTCTACCCAAGTCTCACACACCTGGACCCAAGTCTTCCACACCTCTACCCAAGTCTCACACACCTGGACCCAAGTCTTCCAAGTCTTTTCTGTTAGAAAATTAGAAACTATTTCATTTTACGTTTGCTAAGCCATTCGTGCATTCATCTTAACTATTTCTGTCGACAATAATGAGCACCCCAGCCGTGAGTTCAATACAGCAGAATGAACGTTTTTTCCATAATTAGGAGTATTTCCTCTTCTTTATTTTGTTATTTTTTCTTCTCTGTGTTAATATTTAACATCCGTATGGAAAACATACTCTGAAATACATTTTGTGTGTACACCAATATACAGGTTTATAAATGTGAGGGTTGTGCAAAGTTTATAATGAATTAAATTTTGGCTAACGTTGTCTCGTTATTTCAAAATCATTCTCGAAGATGTTTTCAATCGATTTCGGCTGAGCTGGGGGGAGGGGTTAATTTAAGCATTTTCATTTAGTCTTTTAATATTTTTCCGTGCGTTCAGTGCACACCAGCACTAAACTTTAAAATCGAAAAAAACTGTTAATTTCTGTTATCAAAATTATCACTTTGGACCATTGCTTAATCTACCTATATGTGCCAAATTTTGTAAATATTCTCCACTCAAATGTGATATCCGGCCACAATGTTACTCCATTTTATCCCATGTACACATGTCTGTATAATGCTGAAGAGTTGTGTTGTTTCTTGACTGTAACCTGAGTTTTCTTAAAAATTTCTATGAAGAAACTAAAAACCAGTTCATTTTACGTTTTCCGAAGTCTTCTTTTCCTTTTAGTTATTTTTTTTCGAATAATTTCTTAGGATTACAATGAGCTCAACTGTCATTATCGGTGTAATAGATGGTAGGTTGTTTCTATCCTCTTATTTTATATTTGTATTTTTTTCTTATATTTCATTCTCAATAAGTACATATATTAATATGTGTATGTACGTATAAAGGTATATATATATCTACATAAATAGATATACATGTTTCTATTTCATTTCTTTACACAAAAACCATCCGGTTAATAAATTTTATTGCACTAGCGAAATGATTCAAAAATAGATCTCCCACTCACACCAGAGGACGTCTCTGTGAATCGGATTAATGACAAATACAATTAATGAAATTAATCGTAATTTGAGCGTATGAATCGTGGTAAAATTATCTTT
This sequence comes from Morinoia aosen, assembly GCA_030386875.1. NCBI lineage: Eukaryota > Metazoa > Arthropoda > Malacostraca > Amphipoda > Talitridae > Morinoia > Morinoia aosen. The sequence goes on along the minus strand of CM059558.1, from coordinate 34,516,796 downwards.
CTGTCCGTATGTTGTACAAGCAAATTTTGATGTTGAGTATATGTTTGTTTGCGCATTTCTGCCAAAATTTTGTAGATATTTGTCAATCATGAGTGGTAACTGGCCTACACTGTATCTCCATTTTATCCCATGTACCCATGTCCGCATGATGTTGCAGAGAATATCGAGAAGATATGATATATGATATATATTGAAGATATATGTTTTTTTTTTGTTGTTGTTCCTCAGCGGTAACTTGAGTTTTCTTAAAATTTCCTTTAGGAAATTAAAAAACCATTCCATTTATACGTTTTTCGAAGTCCTTTTCTATTCCTTATCTTTCCTCAGGTTATTTCTTACGATTCATCAGAGCTTGGGCTGTCATTTTAAATATTGAAAGAGTAAGATTATTTTTCATGTCTATTAGCATTTTTCTTATATTCGTTTTCAATACGTATATATATGAATATGTGTGTTGGTGTGTGCGTGAGTGTGTACGTGTGCGCACGCAAACATAAATGTTTATGTATCAGTGTAAACATGCACACGTTTCGCACACATATATGCGCACATGTACATATATCGGTTTCTATTTCTACTTTTTGCATAAAAAGCAAAACCTCAAGACACATTACATTTTACCTAAAGCTCTGCGATCAGTTAACACTGCACCAAATTTCAGAAATAAACAAATTGATTGCGCTTGCTTTATGATTTATAAATCGATCTATCACGACCCCGAAGGGCATTTCTGTGAACAGAAGAAATTAAAAAGTATAAACAGACAAAGGAAATAAAGCACTCGTGCAAAAATTATCTCTATATTTGTATGCCGAACAAGCCATGCATTTCAATTTTGAGTGTAAGTTTGTTTACGCATTCCTAGATGTGCGTGCTGTGTTGCGCGATGTTCTTTACAAATTATTTCGAGACTATCTTTTTCTCAATACTTGATTGTCATTTACGGTGTTGTTTCAATCTAGTACGGTGTAGCGTTTTTTTGTATTTTTTCTACTTCGATGATCTTATAAATAATTCGAAAAATACTAAAGAATTCTTCGAAACTGCCAAGTTCTTAGTTGAAATTATCGAAGTAGGAAAGAGGCAAGAAGCGCTGTACCGGAATCTCTTGGAATATAAAATATCCAAGAGATAATATTTCTCATTTCTCATTCAACTACCCTTGACAGAGTTAAACTATTAGCACGACCCGTATGGTTTGTCTATTAGTACGCCTCGTATATTTTTTCTATTAATATGCCTCGTATGGTCTATCTATCTTTACACCTATGATAGTATTGTCTAATATTACATCTTGTATAGTTTGTCTATTATTATGCCTCGTACGGCTTTTCTATTTGTACACCTCGTATGGTTTGTCAATTAGTATTCCTCGTATGGAACTTTGTTAGACTATTAGCACACCACGTGTGGTTTGTCTATTATAGTACGCCTCGTATATTATGTCTATTAATATGCCTCGTATGGTCTATCTATTTGTACACCTCTGATAGTTTATCTATTAGCACACCTCATATAGTTTGTCGATTATTATGCCTCGTATGGCTTATCTATTTTTACACCTCGGATGGTTTGTCAATTAATACTCCTCGTATGGACCTTTTGTTTTAGGACGTCTTATATTAAGGAACTTTTAAAAGCCAATATGTTGGCATATGTATCTCATGTGACAACTTGGAAATAAACGTTTTTTTTTTTTTTTTTTTGTTCCACACCTCTACCCAAGTCTCACACACCTGGACCCAAGTCTTCCACACCTCTACCCAAGTCTCACACACCTGGACCCAAGTCTTCCACACCTCTACCCAAGTCTCACACACCTGGACCCAAGTCTTCCACACCTCTACCCAAGTCTCACACACCTGGACCCAAGTCTTCCACACCTCTACCCAAGTCTCACACACCTGGACCCAAGTCTTCCACACCTGGACCCAAGTCTCACACACCTGGACCCAAGTCTCACACACCTGGACCCAAGTCTCACACACCTGGACCCAAGTCTTCCACACCTCTACCCAAGTCTCACACACCTGGACCCAAGTCTTCCACACCTGGACCCAAGTCTTCCACACCTCTACCCAAGTCTCACACACCTGGACCCAAGTCTTCCACACCTCTACCCAAGTCTCACACACCTGGACCCAAGTCTTCCACACCTCTACCCAAGTCTCACACACCTGGACCCAAGTCTTCCACACCTCTACCCAAGTCTCACACACCTGGACCCAAGTCTTCCACACCTCTACCCAAGTCTCACACACCTGGACCCAAGTCTTCCACACCTCTACCCAAGTCTCACACACCTGGACCCAAGTCTTCCACACCTCTACCCAAGTCTCACACACCTGGACCCAAGTCTTCCACACCTCTACCCAAGACTCACACACCTCCACCCCGCAAGCGCTCCAGCCGACAGCCAAGCACCCAAGCCCGCGCACCTCACGCAACTCCCATCCTTCTGGCCCTCACCCGCTGCTGTCGACCAGGCTATTCTTTTCACCATCGAAGAATAAGGCAAGACAGGCAATGGCATTCCCTCCAGCTTTGCATTCGTTGTGTTACAGTTTAGGTAAATAATGATCCCGATCCTCCTACGGACATTATCTGAAACAGCTTTCAACTTTGGCAAAACAATCATAAATTTATTGTCGAAGTGTTGAATTCGTTTTGTGAAACAAAAAGTTTCCTCAGCCTTTGCAAGGCATTTCAGTGTGTTTTGAACAACTCGGCGGGAGAGATGTTCATTGGATCTTGGTATATGGAAAAACAATGTGCAAGATTATATGCACAAACCTCAATTTTAATAAATAGATTTTTCACGCGTAGAAAACCAATGGCCACGGTCTGAATAATTCATTCACCGTTCGCAATTTTTACCATCATTAGTCACCAATATTACGCTTTGAGAAAGTTTATATGAAAACGACATTCGAGCATATCAGTAAATTTATGTTGTTACATTACTTAAGAAAATTGGGGTGATTTCGTTTTTTCATGCAATGAAATAAGAAAATTGTGACATTGCATTTTCATGCATTGAAACATGGTTATAAATTTGCAGAGGATATCCCAGGCTTCTCATCTTCCCTCGCTGAGGCCGGCAAGAACCAGCTGAAGGAGGAATTCCAGCGGGCTAACGAGTGGGGGGCGCGAGGCGCCAAGTGACCGGACTGCGCCTCTTATCATAGAAGGGCATTTCAACTAAGAGAACAATGCTCAGACCAGAAATCACGGCAGTGAAGTAATAATAAAGTTTTCAAAACAGCTCAGGTTCTAAATTTCTTTTTTTTTCAAACCGTGAAAATATGAACCCAGCTCCCCGAAAACGTGTTTGCTAACGCGGTAAATACGTTCAAAAATTGTCCAGACCATTACTAGGTTGGCAATGTTCAATATTCTAAAGCGTGGAGGATAGCCAGAATTCTAAGGAGGATTTAAAAAAAACACGCGTACTTTATTTTGCATTAACAGACACTACATTTCTTATTGCGATGTACTTACGATTCTACTGGTACGGCCTTATCGGATTGTAGCGTCAGCATGACGAGAAAAAAAACAATTTTTTCATAGCTTTAATATAACTAATAATACTCGGTAAATTGACAAAGTAGGAGACAACACAGAGGTACGACGGCTGCGCATTGAGAATTCACGTTAATATGCACAGTCCCTTTCGCGTGAGGACTGTTAAATGTAGATGAAACAATCATGAGGGCTAGGAACTGCTAGCGAAACATACTTCGAGCTAACGATATAATAGGTGCACCACAAATTTCATTTGCCCTGAGTAAATTTGACACGTGCAACTCAGACCAAAAGGTGATAACAATTTCTCAACTTGGTCGTTTCATCGTACGCATTGCCATGGTGCGCTTCGTTCCTAAATTCTTATATGTAAAATCTATAGCCCACTTCTGGTGTTCGAAGCGTCGCTCGTTACTTTTCAATCCTTAATATTCACGATTCCATCCAATTCCTACTCGTGAGAATAATACGCTACTTAAAATTCCCAATTTTTCTCGCTGAACATCCCCCTGACACATATATTCCAAATTTTTTGTTCAGTCATATCACGTATGTAAGTAATCAATTACCAGGCAAATAATCACAAAGTGATGTACTTTCCTTTTTTTTACCTCACCCTTCTAATGTTTTGTTTGGACTTCTCTCGATTCGCCCTCACTTTCCTTAGCATTCTCGCGACACCGTTTGTTCTGTCAAAAAATCAAAACATCCCCATTATCACCTAGCAGAACTTGACAGACTATCAGTATTCTCAAAATGTCGACTTTTGCATATATTTTTTATTCAATTTTCCCATGCTTCAAAAGTAACAATACTTTCAACTGCTATTCAACTTATCACAAATAAATCATTTGAGCCGACTGAATTTCTCTCTGCTTGCTTTGTTAGCACTTCACAATATAAGTTTTGTTAGCGCTTTACGTAAGATTTTCAATGGACTTTATTTGTCCCTTCTGGAATTAAAGCTCGCCCCGCAGCATCGCGTCCTGGCCACATTTCGAACCGCCTGCCCGCACAGTTTTACTCCCGCTACGCCCTGCGCTCTGTATGCTTTGACTCCGGTTCCGCCCTAAGGATTATTATTATTATTATTATTATATTAATAATAATAATAATCCTTAGGGCGGAACCGGAGTCAAAGCATACAGAGCGCAGGGCGTAGCGGGAGTAAAACTGTGTGGGTAGGCGGTTCGAAATGTGGCCAGGACGCGATGCTGCGGGGCGAGCTTTAATTCCAGAAGGGACAAATAAAATCCATTGAAAATTTTACGTAAAGCGCTAACAAAACTTATATTGTGAAGTGCTAACAAAGTGGACCCTTCCAGAAGGGTCCAACGCGGAATCTATGCACAAGGTGCACAGAAACAGTAAGCTAGGAAAGAAGTTCATGAAAGAAGTTCATGAAAGAAGTTCATGAAAGAAGTTCATGAAAGAAGTTCATGAAAGAAGTTCATGAAAGAAGTTCATGAAAGAAGTTCATGAAAGAAGTTCATGAAAGAAGTTCATGAAAGAAGTTCATGAAAGAAGTTCATGAAAGAAGTTCATGAAAGAAGTTCATGAAAGAAGTTCATGAAAGAAGTTCATGAAAGAAGTTCATGAAACAAGAAAAAAGTTGAAGAAGAAAGTAGTAGGTGCTGAAAAACAGGACAGCAGTGAACCGAGAAAAGATGGTCCGTAACGAAACAAAAACCTATTTTATTACAACAAAAAGGAAGCCTACCTAACCTTTAGCTCGTGCCCTCACATGGTTCTCCTAGGAGTGCTAATTCCCATAGATACAATAGTTGTATCCCCCTGAGGGGGTCCGCCCTAAGGATTGGGCCGCCCACTGCTCGGGGTCTTGCCGTTTCCTCCACTCTCTAGCGCCAAGCACGAGGTTTGTATGCGCTCTAGTTTTTGTGGCCTCATTCAGCTACAGCTCTGATTACTCAATTACAAGAGCTGGGGATAGTTTAAAATCCTTCGGGTAGACCGCCTCGCGAAATGTACCCTCCACGGACCTGGCCACGCAAACTTTTTATGTGTATCCTTTTCATCAGCCGGAATGCCCCCATGAACGTAACATCGCCAAAGCACTCTGTCGATCGACAATCGTAATGAATATAATGAAGATCATTGATGAGTCTGTGAGCCCATAACTATGTCACCACCCTCAAGCGAAGTTTACTCATTTTCAGTTAGATTAAAAAAGTTAGTCTAAGCCTTTCAAGTCCCAACAAGGGTGTTCCAAAGAGAGGAAGGACGATGGCATCATTCAGTAAGGAGTCAATGGATTAGATTATAGATTATAAGTTAGTTTAACACTTTGACCGCAGCGTGACCCACCGGTGGTACACGGAGGTAATTTTCACAACGCTGCAGACCGACCAGTAGTCACAAACACAATTTCCATAAATACTTAATCAAAGCTAAATGAAGGCACGATCCAGTTCATGTTTGCTATTTTCAACATCGCGCGCTGCAGTTGACTTTTAATTTGAGTTTGGTGTTGAACTTAATATTTAGTAGTTGCGGTTAAAGTGTTAAGCCTCCCTAACCGCTGCAAAAACAGAGCGTATCGAAGAGAGGAAGGAGGAAGGCACCATTTAGTATGGAGATAAGAAAATGAGGAATCTATGCAGAAAGGGCATAGAAACAGTAAGATGGGAAAGAAGTTCATGAAATAAGATAAAAGTTGAAGAAGAAAGTCAGAGGTGCTGAAAACCAGGACAGTAGTGAACCGAAAAAAGGTGGTCCTTAACATAACAAAAAAACATTTTATTTCAACAAAAAGAAGGCCTACCTAACTCTCAGCTCGGGCCCTCACATTTTTCCCCTGGGAGCGCTAATTCCCATAGATACAATAGTTGTATCCCCCTGAGGGGAAGGAGTCAATGGAATCTATGCACAAAATGTGTCTCATATATAAGATCTGCTGCGCATAGAAACAGTAAGTTAAAAGGAAAGTTTGTGAAACAAGATTTATGTAGAAGAAAGTAGTAGTAAGTGCTGAAAAACAGGCAAATAAAGATGATCCGGAATAAAGCAAAAAACCCATTCTATTTCAATAGAAAGGCCTACCTAACTTGGAGCTGGGCTCTTACAATTTCCCCCGGCGCGCAGTAATTCCCATACATAGAACAGTTGGGCTCTCCACAGGTGAATTTTTGACGGCATGCCAGCTGACCATTTGACTCGACAACCTAAGCTAACTAATTACCAAGTAGCGTATCTCGCTTAATTTGGCGGGGTTACCGCGTGAGGGAATCCTTGATCATTTCCCACATCAAGCACCCCAAGACCAACACTCGGACCAGCACACGCTCCCCTCAGCAGCCCGCTGCACACACACATCACACGCGCTTCAGAAGCTAATCTGCCGAGCCACGCCGGCTGGGCACCCGGGCAGCTAAACAATGAATGTGCACAACCCTCTCTTCGTGCGCTTGTCTCCCTTGTTTTACTTAATGGCGGGTTCCCGCTATTTTGTTTGTGTGATGGAAAATAAACGTGTACCGCTGAAGATGTGTGGAACACCTAAATATTCATTTAACCACTCCACTACTGGACTACGTAAGATATAAGCAACATTATGCAATCTAACATCAAAATTTAAATATTTTCAATTGCTTCCCGTGTGTGCGATAAATCAGCTCTCGTTTTTCTGGCATTCAGGAATATTTAACTGAATAACTGAACATGTGAGACAGATTATTATTATTTTTATTATCATTATTATTATTATTATTATTATATAAGAAAGTTTTAGCTACAAACCAAACCCTCGCTCAGACCTTCACCATGCTACCAACCAAACCCTCGCTCACTACCAAACGATCACTACTTCACCACCGTTAACGATTAGTCATGTTTGATGGATTAGATTAGTCATTAGTTTTAGCCTCCCTACCCAGGAATCTACGCAGGAAACGCGGAATCTACGCAGAAAGGCATAGAAACAGTAAGTTGGGAAGGAAGATTATGAAACAAGATCACAGTTGAAGAAGACAGTAGTAGGTGCTGAAAAACAGGACAGCAGTGAACCGGAAAAAGGTGGTCCTTAACATAAAAAAAAAACATTTTAACAAAAAGAAGGCCTACCTAACTCTCAGCTCGGGCCCTCACATTGTCCCCCTGGGAGCGCTAGTTCCCATAGATACAATAATTGTATCCCCCTCATGTTTATGGAAACAAATTTTGTATAATTCACTGAAGTTCGACGACATACACTTACAACATTTCGTTTTTTCCGATAGCGTGTAGACTGGTTGTAAAAAAGCGTAATATCGTCGCACAGAATTAGTAAGAAATTAAATAGGAATATAATATTCACGTAAGATTTTTGAAAACGTAATATAAATGAAATTTAAAATTAACAAAACACAGACTGAGGTAAATAGAAAAGCCAAAACTGCAGGGGAGGACAAGACAACAAGGAAAGACTCTCTCCGCGACACCTGGCCTCTTCAAGACATTCAGTCTTGCACCCACCCACAAGATTGGTGTTGTTCTTTTAGGCCGCACATTTTCCCTGTAGTAACTTTTACTGGCAACTGACTCGTAAATTGGACACATGAACCAAGTGCGGAGTGAGGAACTGCAGTTTGCGACCCATCTCGTGAACTGGTGGAGGCAAGGGGGCGAGTTGTAAGGACCTCGTCAGGACCTCCAGCTCGCCATGTGGCCTGACCAAGCACGGCACATACCACTCTTTCTGCCGCAGAAAAGCTCGCCTCCTGTCCCACTGTGAACACTTGAGGTTCGCCTGAGCTGCTGGCGCACAAGTCGTGCCAGCAGCTGTTCCCGCACGCACTACACGAGAACGCTTGCATGTCGGCCAACTCACTGCGCCAGTGAGTAGTAGTAGTAGTAGTAACATAGGTTTGCTAGAGCTTCAGTTATTCAAACTATATCGCACCGGAGGTCACATACTGCGCCAGTGAGCTGGCCGACATGCAGCGGCAGCTCCTGGCCACTCCAGCTCGTCTTGCTAAATTGCCTACCTCGCCTTCATATAGTAACGAACGACTCGCAAGCCAAGCTCCCATCTTCAATAAAGTTTAGCACTAACAATAAATTCAATTAGATAAATATACCGCAGCATCATAACAAGCGTTCAATTTATGAACTGCGCTTCACACAAATGAAATACTGCCGCACAACTGCCAGTGAGCTGCTCAGCATCAACTGATAAACCCATGGACTGCCAACACGAACAAGAAACTCGTGCATAATCACACAGCAAAATACCTCTACCTCCTCTCTAAACTTCATTTCAAGATAAATGCATTGCACGAGCATGACATTCAATTTCCCCACAACTCAACGAAACAAAACGACAATTGTATCCACCTTTGCGCTCACTTACGTGCTCTCAAGGACACACAATAAATTGCAGTCCTATTATCATGAACGCCTAAGTACACATATTACACACCACGCAATGAGATGAAACAAGTATTTGGACAGAAGAAAACTTCTGTTTTCAAGAATTTATTGAAAATATACGGCTCTGAAAGCTGCACTAAATATACCAATAACATCAACAAACGTACGTCAGGAACAAAAATGGAATGTTTGTCCCCTATATAGAATAAACATATAATTCAACAAAACATGAGAAAAAAAAAGCATAGTAAAATTGGAAAGGAATCTGTTTAATATCTAGTTGAAGTACTTCCATTAGCGATTTCCGTTCATAGACTGTTGTTCCTGAAAGTTTTTACCAAATGCAGAAACGATTTGACTGCACTCAGCCCAGTTGGACATTTGATCACTCAGCCTTCGTTGGGTGACACAAATCATCGAAGGCATCGGTTGAACAGCGCGTATTTTGTTTCCAGTTTTTTTTTAGTAAATTTTCCACAGAATCGAAATCCGATATTTGACTAAGCCGCGTCAGCATCTCGATATTATTGCTTTGGAAGCACTCACGAATTACCAAGTTGATCTCTTTAGGATCATTACCCTGGAGAAACAATTAGGTCTCAATTAGGTCTATACTAACCAACTTTACGTCAATCACAAACACACCAAAAGGCGAGCAAAAACAAACTTTTCTGAATCGTCTCCAGACTACGTTTTGGCGGCGTGAAGCCGAAGTACGCTGGCAGTTAGTTTTTATTTTAATTAAATGAACATCAATTAAATCTAAACCAATTGAGATATTGTGTTATAACTGAATAAATATTGTACACGTTATGTAGGTAATTTCGGTAGATAAAATATCCATACAATTTACTGTATTAGCGAGAAAAACAATTAAATCGATAAAATAGGAAAAAAGACCTAGAAAATAAGCAATTCACGAGCAGAAAGCACCATCCACAGTACATGAACTAGCGAGTGTTGGCTGCTGCTACGAAAGCTTGTGCTCGGAGTTTTCCAACAGTTCCGAGAACACGACCGCACCGAAATCTGGCAGTTAGTTCTCCATCTGTGCTCGTGTTTGCAGACTGACGACAAACACAAGATTCGGCCAAACATTGATAGTATGGACGGGCCTTTAGACCGTTTCTCAACAGATCCTTCCCGTCTCACGACCTTAAACTTTATCGATAATTTATACAATTACATCCCTTTTTCCCGTACCATGAGATAAGAAGCCAGCCCATATCACTGTTCTACCCCCTATTTGACGGTGGTGTGGGCGCAGTTCGGGTGAAGACTCTTGTCCGAACATCAGTGATTTAGTTTTGGCCATGAAACTTTCTTACTTCTACCAGACCACAACATTTTGTTCAAGTCACTAGCAAACAGCAATTTTGGTTTTCAATATTGATTCAGCGATGGGTCATCCAAAGAACAATCATGATGCAGTCACTTCATTTGAGGGCAAAAGAATTTATGAAGAAACGCAATGCCACTTGTTTTCTAGGATACTGATTTTGGCAGCTCTTTCCTTCAAGTTCATGGCTCATCACAAAACGTTGTGTTGTGGCCTCACGCAAAATATTTCGTGAACGTCTGAGTGAAAGGTTTCGGGTGCATCAGGTCTTGGAGGAATTTCCGCGGTTCAAATCTTTTTCCATTTGATCACAACGCTCCAATGCTCATTTTGGCAGTGAACGTACAAATAACACTATTTTGCACTATATAACACTATTTTGCTTTGTTCCAGAACTTCCTACGCTTCGAAACCTCGTACTTAATTTAGACAGGCTTCCATTATTAAACTAACTCTAAATTTTCAAAGGACCTTATACCACAAGATTAGATCAGATGCTAATTTAAGCCTCCCTAACCAGAAGAAAGACGTTCTAAAGAGAGGAAAGAGGAAGGCACCATTTAGCTTGGAAATAAGGGAACGTGGAATCTATACACAAAGTGCATAAAAACAGTAAGTTGAAAAAGAAGTTCATAAAACAAGATAAAAGTTGAAGAAGAAAGCAGTCGGTGCCGAAAAACAGGACAGCAGTGAGCCGAAAAATGGTCTTTAACATAAAAACATTTTACTTCAACAAAAAGAAGGCCTACCTAACTCTCAGGTGGGAACCTCGCATTTTGTCCCTCGGAGACAAAATAGGAAAACCCGACAGAGTGATGCTACCAGACTAGTACTAAGGCCCTGGAATAAATTGCCCGACACACTGGCTGTATCCCCCGAGGGGCCGTACATCACATAAAATTTGTGATGTACGGCCCCTCGGGGGATACAGCCAGTGTGTCGGGCAATGGGGCTGTATCCCCCGAGGGGCCGTACATCACATAAAATTTGTGATGTACGGCCCCTCGGGGGATACAGCCAGTGTGTCGGGCAATGGGGCTGTATCCCCCGAGGGGGCGTACATCACATAAAATTTAGGTTTATCAAGGCGTTAAGCTGTCAATCGTGCATAAATCACATCCCTAAAACGTGTTTTAGAAAGCATCTAAATATTCCAATAACTATTGAACTAAAGAATTATTCGTTATTTTTAGTTAGCTTAAAATATATTCTATGCTCAATGACTCGAATCACTGTACATTTGTGCTTGTGTAAGTTTCACAATTCAATTTTTCCACAAACTCCAATTAAATAAATACTTTGAACTGTCCAAATACTTTTTTCACCTCAGTTTTACAGTAAGCCGGAGTACAGACAATGGATCCTGCGAATTGCAAGGTGGGAGATGCCAAGGCCCGCAAGACGCCCTGCCCCCGTGGCGAAAGATGCCGAGGCTCGCAAGACGCCCTGCCCCCGTGGCAGGAGATGCCGAGGCCCGCAAGACGCCCCCGCCCCCGTGGCGGGAGATGCCGAGGCCCGCAAGACGCCCCGCCCCCGTGGCGGGAGATACCGAGGCCCGCAAGTTGCCCCGCCCCCGTGACGAGAGATGCCGAGGCCCGCAAGACGCCCCGCCCCCGTGGCGGGAGATGCCAAGGCCCGCAAGTTGCCCTGCCCTCGTGGCGGGAGATGCCAAAGCCCGCAAGACGCCCAGCCCCCGTGGCGGGAGATGCCGAGGCCCGCAACACGCCCCGCCCCCGTGGCGGAAGATGCCGAGGCCCGCAAGACGCCCCGCCCCCGTGGCGGGAGATACCGAGGCCCGCAAGTTGCCCTGCCCTCGTGGCGGGAGATGCCGAGGCCCGCAAGACGCCCCGCCCCCGTGGCGGGAGATGCCGAGGCCCGCAAGTTGCCTTGCCCTCGTGGCGGGAGATACCAAAGCCCGCAAGACGCCCCGCCCCCGTAGCGGGAGATGCCGAGGCCCACAAGTCGCCCCGCCCCAGAGGCGGGAGATGCCGAGGCCCACAAGTCGCCCCGCCCCCGTGGCGGGAGATGCCAAGGGCAGGACGACAGCGTCACGCATGCCACCCAAATGAAGTTTCTTGCTATTGGCTACACTTCCCATGTTGGGGCGATACAAACTCGTTACTCTATGCTGCATGTACAAAAGACACTCTACTAGGAAGTAGAAAAAATTTGTGTTAGCTAGCTACGCTACGCTGGGATGGAACTGACTGATTGAGAACGATGGTGGTGAGACCAGCAGCTGAACTGATAACAGAAGAATGTGATGTGACTGATGCAGCAGAAGATACACTGCCAACCGACACGTAACTCTCATTATTTCCTGATATTGATAACTCAGGACCAATGTTGGTCAAGTGAGGAGAATATGAAGAGTTAGAGATTCGATAAGTGTTTTTAGAAGCACCCCCGGCGGACGCAGAGCTGCACACCGACAGCCCGGACTGGCCGTCGCAGAAATTGGAGCTGCGCTCCGCCTCGTGAGAGCTCACAGCTGCGCCAACCACTGAAGATTTCAAGGAAAAATTCAGTCCGTCACTTCTATTTGATCGAGAAGAGGATAACATTACAATAGGGGAGCAAGAATTGCTTTTCATATGATCCTGACGTAACATGGAATCTTGAGGGACTTCGGTGGGCTCGAGATCGTCTTGTGAGCTGTAGTTACTTATGTTAAACGCCGATGACGAGGTTGAATTTGAATTTTGAATTCTTAAAATGGAACGAGTAGTATTAACTAACGAGTGTGAGCTGTTGTTACTAATGCCTAGACTAAAGCTATTGCGAACTGCATTACAATTGACCCCAACACCAGCCGTGTTCGACACGACCGTCCCAGAAGTAAGCCCTTCCGAGTCTAACTCGTCATCACGAGCATCGACGCTGTTCAAAGGAGTCACCCCAGCAATTCCGCTCAATGAAGTATCAGATTCCATAAATTTGCTCGAATTTAAAATTGTCGGCAAATTTCCTTGCGTATACATATTAGTGGAAGTAGTATTGAAAGAATGCGAAGACTTTTGAGAACAAGATAGAGCTGAAGGACGAGAGGAAGTAGCATTACGCAATACAGGAACATGAGAAGATATGGAACACTCAGCAATACTGTTCACACCTGGACCAGAGATAGCGTACAGGGGGTCTTGAGGGGGCTGCAGTAGCGAACTACTATGAATGGACTGGTTAACGGATGACGGACACGATGAGCTGGGGATGTAGGTCAGCCTGGGATGGAGAGCCGTCAACACGGAGCAGGACGGCGGCGAGGCACCGAGCGCTGAGTCCCCGCAGCTGGCGAGCGGCTGCTGCTGCTCCTGCGATGTGGGGCAGCTGGGCGACCTCCTGACGGTAGTCCCACGGGCCGCACCCGCCTCTCCCTGCACACACCGCACACAGGGTATGGTCCCCTGCACACACCCCACACTGGGTATGGTCCCCTGCACACACCGCACACTGGGCATGATCCCCTGCCAACACCGCACACTGGGTATGGTCCCCTGACAACACCGCACACTGGGTATGGTCCCCTGCACACACCCCACACTGGGTATGGTCCCCTGCACACACCGCACACTGGGCATGGTCCCCTGCCAACACCGCACACTGGGCATGGTCCCCTGCCAACACCGCACACTGGGCATGGTCCCCTGCCAACACCGCACACTGGGTGTGGTCCCCTGCACACACCCCACACTGGGTATGGTCCTCTGCACACACCCCACACTGGGTATGGTCCCCTGCCAACACCGCACACTGGGTATGGTCCCCTGCACACACCCCACACTGGGCATGGTCCCCTGCACACACCCCACACTGGGCATGGTCCCCTGCACACACCCCACACTGGGCATGGTCCCCTGCACACACCCCACACTGGGCATGGTCCCCTGCACACACCCCACACTGGGTATGGTCCCCTGCCAACACCGCACACTGGGTATGGTCCCCTGCACACACCGCACACTGGGCATGGTCCCCTGCACACACCCCACACTGGGTATGGTCCCCTGCACACACCGCACACTGGGCATGGTCCCCTGCCAACACCGCACACTGGGTATGGTCCCCTGCCAACACCGCACACTGGCTATGGTCCCCTGCACACACCCCACACTGGGTATGGTCCCCTGCACACACCCCACACTGGGTATGGTCCCCTGCACACACCCCACACTGGGTATGGTCCCCTGCCAACACCGCACACTGGGTATGGTCCCCTTCACACACCCCACACTGGGCATGGTCCCCTGCACACACCCCACATTGGGCATGGTCCCCTGCACACACCCCACATTGGGCATGGTCCCCTGCACACACCCCACACTGGGTATGGTCCCCTGCCAACACCGCACACTGGGTATGGTCCCCTGCACACACCGCACACTGGGCATGGTCCCCTGCACACACCCCACACTGGGTATGGTCCCCTGCACACACCCCACACTGGGTATGGTCCCCTGCACACACCGCACACTGGGCATGGTCCCCTGCCAACACCGCACACTGGGTATGGTCCCCTGCACACACCCCACACTGGGTATGGTCCCCTGCACACACCCCACACTGGGTATGGTCCCCTGCCAACACCGCACACTGGGTATGGTCCCCTGCACACAACCCACACTGGGTATGGTCCCCTGCCAACACCGCACACTGGGTATGGTCCCCTGCACACACCGCACACTGGGTATGGTCCCCTGCACACACCGCACACTGGGTATGGTCCCCTGCACACACCGCACACTGGGTATGGTCCCCTACACACACTCCACACTGGGTATGGTCCCCTGCACACACCCTACACTGGGTATGGTCTCCCTCACACACCCCACACTGGGTATGGTCCCCTGCACACACCCCACACTGTGTATGGTCCCCTTCACACACCCCACACTCGGTATAGCCCTCTACAGGACGTCACAGCAGCACAAGAGACGGAGCGAGGCAGCAGCAAGTTGTAAGAAATGCATATGTTAGACAAAATATGAAAACCCGACAGAATGATGCTACCAGACTAGTACTGAGGCCCTGGAATAAACAGTGTGGCAGTGAAAGTCGCTTTGGAGAACTGTAAGCGTTACACTCGTCTCCAAAGAGGATTTTTAAAGCTATTGGCTTTCCAAGAGTCACGAAAAACATTAGCAACCTATGCCAATCGCAGATGAAAAGTTGAGATTGGAGGCTTCCGCCAAATAGAAACATGATGAAAACATAAGGGTGGAGAATGAATATATGGCAGGGATGTAGGAATGACGAGGACTGTGTTATGTAAAATCGATATGGGAAGAATGAAATTTGAGCGCCATGCAACTCTTAATCTAAATTCAAGCATGCAGTCATCCATGATTCAATATCTAGGTAATAGTTGAGCAATGAATACTCCCATTGAAGCTCCTCTACTTGAAGCAATACTACACCACAACACGACACTTCGTTCTCTGATAGAGGCATGGGAACGCAGACCCAGCGTTGTTCAGCTCGTACCTTGTAGAGCGCCGTTTGGCTGCTGCAGTGCACAACATGCACCACATATACTAAACTAATGTCTTCCCTTGAACTTAGGCATGGCAGAGGATAGTTGGGTATAAGCCTGCATAAATATTAGCACGTGTCTGACGAGAGCACTGCACAAGAACTATGACAAGACAGACAAAGAACGCAACAGGGTGCATCACTCAAGTATGATGACTGGCTCACATGAGGCACAGTCTTGTAGAGGCCTGCTCTGCCCAAGGTAACCAAATTTCTTCAAGGCATTGCACAGAAATGCCAGCGAACAGGGCCAAGGAAATTTAGCAGATCAATAGACATGCGTTTAACAGCACGTTCAAATTACGAGAAAGAAATGATGTAGCTGACAGGAAAGTTTTCAAAGGCCACACAATCGCACCATAACAACCCCAAAATGGCAGAAAGCTCACCAGAAATTTGGAAGAGCTGATGCCATCCATAACGATGAGCTTGCAGGCCCGCTGGTGCCCGCAGCACTTGCCGCCCCCACACGCAGCGCACTCGGCCCTGGCCAGCTGCTCCGACGCGTGCAGGTGCGGTGGCTCGAGGTGCACAGCGCACGAGAGGTCCTGGGCCTTGGCCTCCAGGTGCGCGGCCGCCAAGTCGTCCATGTGGCACGACTCTGCGCCTGCAGCGTCTCTGTAGCCGTCGTCCGACAGGCTGGTGCTGGCCGAGCAGCCGCCACCGTCGCGCTGCTTCTTGCGGCGCCGCGCCTTCATCATGACGGCGAGCGTGGTGCGCCGCAGCGCGCGCTGCTCAGGCGTCTCCTCCGCGCGGCGCCTGCGCATGCGCTCCGCCGCGCGCCGCCGCCGCACCAGCTTCTGCTGCTCGCCCTCGTTGAGGCGCCGCTGCCGCATGCGCTCTGCCGCCTTTCTCCGGTCCAGGAGGCGCTCGTTCTCGTTCATGGTGGCGCGTCTGAGGCGCGCCCGCTCTGCGGCCTCCAGCCGCCGCTGCGCCTTCTGCTCCTCACTCTCCATGGCTCTTCTGCGGCGCATCCTCTCTGCTTCCCTCATCCTCCGTCTCCTCTTCTGCTCCTCAGTCTCGCTCGCTCTCTTCTCCCTCATGACCTGAGCTAACTTCATTCGCTTCAAACACAAATCGTTCTCCGACAGTTTTGAGTTCTTGCTCTTTTTGCTCTTCATAGGACTGGCAGTTCCCGGCGAGGTGGGGACAGCGCTGCGAGCGGCGGTGCTGAGCAGGCCGTCCTCGCCCCCCATGCTGGCGAGCGAGTGCATGTTGACCGCACCCTGGGCGTTGAGGTCCATCACGCTGACGGACGTGAACACGGTGCCGGGGGAGAGGAGCCCCTCCACGCTCGGCTGGGAGGCCGCCATGATGATGCCGGACTCCGAGATGAAGTGGCCGGCCGAGATGAGGCCGCCCCCCCCGCCGCTCTCCGCCGCCCCCGCCAGCAGCTCGGGTGAGTGCGGGGCGCAGCTCGCTGGCATCATGATCACCGACGCGCCCGTCGCCGCGTCCACCACGTTCAGCCCTGCACCAACGCCACAAGTCTCAGCATCAGCAATGTCAAGCAGCCAGCAAATGACACCCGTTAAACCAATCCAACAAATAAACTACTAAATTACACCCATGAAACCAATCCAACAAATAAACTACCAAATTACACCCATGAAACCAATCCAACAAATAAACTACCAAATTATAACCATGAAAACAAGTCAACAAATAAACTATCAAATAACACCCGTGAAAACAAGTCAACAAATAAACTATCAAATTGCACTTATTGAAACAATTCTAGAAAAATATCGAAAATGAAGTTTTTAACTAAACAACTAAACAAAGTAAAACTCGTGCAGCAGCCTCGATCCTTCTATGAGTTAGATTCCTTGGTAGGTGGCATTTTAGGGCGCGCAACATTCTGCAGGTGCTACATTGATTTCTCAAGAGCAAGTGTATGTGGAAACTCAGCCTATGAATAATTTGTAGAATCTTATTTTTCATTTGAGTAAAAAATTCCACATGATACAAATTACAAGAATTAAACTTCACAGCCACACGCTTGTTGCTCTGCCTTGACTTTGACTTCAGTTCAACTTGCAGTGACAAGAGCGGTGCATTTGAACTGCACTGGAGGCACACAGCAGGTCCAGGGCAGGAAAGGATGCAATGCCAGTGAGCTTTTAATTCATTAGGGTAAGTTTTTAATTTACCAATACACCACTTTTGCGCACCAAGTTTTCAGACCCTATGAACTACATGGCTTTATTCACTCAGCAGAAGTGCTACACAATACATGTGAACTGCCTCAACCTCCCATCAGTGACCAGGTTTTTGTCTTTAGCACGTTCTCTAATTTTTAGTTTGCATGAGTAAGTTTGTTTTCACGTTTATTTTGTTGTTCTGACCCTCTAGCGCTCCCATCAACTGGTCCTGCCGAGCTCCCAACCCAACTGGAGATAAAGCCATGAAACTGTGAGGGAGGCAGTTTAGCAACGCTTGGGGCGTACCTCATAGAAGGAGGAACTTCCTCCATTCATCATTTTCTCTCTAA
The DNA here is from genome assembly GCA_030386875.1 of Morinoia aosen. Classification (NCBI taxonomy): domain Eukaryota; kingdom Metazoa; phylum Arthropoda; class Malacostraca; order Amphipoda; family Talitridae; genus Morinoia; species Morinoia aosen. The sequence continues at coordinate 34,498,542 of CM059558.1, read as the reverse complement.
AGCTCTGAACGGTATCCTTCCTCCTTTTTTTCTTCTTTTCCTCCTGAAGACCAACCCTCTAAAAAAGCACTCGCAGCTTCAATCGGGAAGAAGTTCCCCAGGTGAGAGATGTTAAGGATGAAAAAATCGACTGGTTGTAAATAGATCATAGCTTAAAAGTTGATTAATTCGTTGATACAAGTGGATAATGAACCTTTATTTGCTTGGTGTTCTTCAGAACGGAAGAGAAGTTTTATCGTGGAGTACAATGCAAAGACCCAAGGGTCTCGAATCATCACCAAATTTCTTTAGTTTTGTGCCCCTATGAAACCTCGTAAGTTTAGGCACTACTTAGGAGGTGCTAACTAATGATGAGTTACACATTGACACATTCACAGTTACCCACCGGTTGTTGAAATAAATTTGAGAATGTAATGAACTTTCTAATGCTGATCATTAACTTTGTGTTGGCCAGTCTCCATTAATTCCACGAGTTTCATTCCATTTTTCTACCTGTCATTTTTATCAAACCATCACAAGCTGGTCTCTTGAGCAACTTTCTGGACGAGGCCTGAAGAAGGGGGCGAGATTCCCCTTTGACCCGCAACCAAAGAGAACCTTATTTCGTCGCAGCCTCGGTTATTTTACTAAACTTTGTTGGGAGATTATTTTAGAGATTACTTTCTATGTTCTGGAGAAAAATAAATTAAACACTGGGCGTGAGTGATTTCCCAGAACAGTCCAATTTTTGTTAGCATAATCCGCCTAGCGGCCTCCTGTCTGTGTGGCGTGTCGCGCGTGCGCTCCGCCCCTACCGTCAGCTCGGCCTCACACTACTTGCCCGTACAGGCGTTTCCTACATCTGCACCTCTCTCCCCACTGCACCCAGCCCCGCAGTACTGGGAGAGCACCTCACCAGAGATGGAGGCAACATTGGTACCCGAAGCGCCAGCTGAGGCCGAGGTGAGGGACAGCGCTCCTCCCAATTGCGACATGTGCACGCTGCTGCTGCTGTTTGTTCCGTTGCTGCTGCCCCGAATGGCTTGCTGAACAGACGACGCTCCGCTAGCTATGTTCAGCATCAACAAATCTGCGAAGGATAAAATTTTTGAGACTCAAAATAACTCCAAGAGAGCCCAAGGTGGCAGTCATCACAAGGTTTCATCTAAATCGCCCATTTCACCTGTTGAGCATCACCATTTGAGAGCCAATGGAAACTCCAGAACATTGTTTTCTAAGTAAATTCAATCAATTTTAAAATGACAATTTATCAATGCATTTCTGTATTATTTTCCCTGAAAAACAAGTAAAATATGTATATATGATAATTATTGTTCACTTATATACTTATAATTTATTTTGTGCCCAATCGTCAAAACCTAGTCGAACAGTAAGAGCAACTCAACGCCCCAGTTAGAAATTTGGCAGTTTTTGGTGTGTTGCACACAAAGCACACCTTCTCAAAGCACATTTCTCTCCTCCATGAATGTTATAAATCACAGTGAGAAAACCTATTCACCAATGGTTATATCCCTCTGAGGAAGCTTGAGAGCATTAATGTCAACCGTATGTTTCAGATTTACTCCAGCACAAGTCCCTAAACTTGAAGTGGTGTAGTTTCTCGTTATGCTCTCGTGGGAGATGGAATTGATGACTTCATCTGAAATTTGCCAATGAGACAGAGGCAAGCGCCTCACATACGTAGGGCACGTATGTGAGGCGCTGAGAGGCATTTGGTGTCCGGGCGTCGTGGTGGTGGTGGTGGTGGTGGTGGTGGTGGTGGTGGTGGTGGTGGTGGTGGTGTCGACAGCAGCAGCAGCTGCGGCTGTATGAAAAAACCTGCTGCTCTTTGTGCCCTCAATTATAGCTACAGACACGCTCCATACAAACCTACAGAAATGCCACGAGGAACCTGCGGATGACTCGTTGAAATGCCTTTTGGTTTGGAACCTTACAAGTATTTTTTAGGTTGAATTTTGTTCCAAAATCCCTCTTCAATGTTGCAGTGTACTTGACTTCTCCATACTTCAAAATGATGAACTTGGATTCTTCAGCAGCAAAGGGAGAATCTTTCCTGAAGCTGAACTTCTGGTGTGCAGGGGCAGCCATTTCCTAAGTCGAGTTGCATAAATGACCCAAAGATAGCAACATATTCCCTGCATCCGGTATCATGTCTACAGAATAATAAAACCTCCCTAGTGGAGAGCTAGAAAAACTTTTGTGATGTTAGTTTTATTGTTTAGTTCACCAGATTTTGTACTATTCAAAATTGTCACTTATGTTTGATCACCCTGTAACGTATGTGGGAGGCTGAACATCGTGTTCCTGCTAGGATTAACTGACGTGACTTGCGTGTGCTCTCAAGATGCACCTTCCCTGTTTGATGGTTGACTTTTCAGTGTTGTGATAAACAACTTACAACCCACTAAAACTTTCCCTGTCTGCACCAGGAGCACAAAGTACACAGTAGAGCCTTGGGTGTCCAGTTCAGAACCTTGAACACAAACGTGAATGAATGAAAAGTGACACGCATGCATGAGGGTGTAGGAAGCCATTGCTCACCATGAATATCGCCTGCAGAGTAGCTGTACTCAATGAGCTCCTGCTCAGCAGACTTGGGACCAGCAGCACCACTGCCATCCACAGCAGCCTGCAGGGCCTGCCTCATCACGTCCCGCTGCTGCTGCGAGCCTGCCACACCCTGCTGCACAGGCAGGAACTGGTGCTGCACCACCGCAGCAGACCGCACAGACGCGCCCTCCTCCTCTTTCTTGATCCTCTGCTCAGTGACCAGTCCCAGCACCTGGCGGCAGAGGCAAGTCTCACACAACGCAGCAGCAGCACCTGGTACTGCCACGCAACACAACGCAGCTGCACGTGTCACTGACACGTACAACTCAGCTACACAAAAATAAAACGCAGTACACACTTGACCCACATTTCTTTCCAACACATAATGCTAGAACCACTCTACACAATGAAAAATTTCAGACAACATAAATGTATACAAATCATGTAAGTAAATGAAATAACTGAGCTGAAACAAATAAAGGGCTACAAAACAGTTGTTTTACTTCAATTTCAAACTGTGAGCTGTCTAGACTAACAGTATGTTTCATTAATGAGGGCTCATTAGATTAATTTAAGCCTCCCTAACCACAAAAAAAAGTTGTTCCAAAGAGAAAAGGAGGATGGAATCATTCAGAGTCAAGAAAATGTGTCAAGAAAATGTGAAATCAAAGTCAAGAAAATGTGAAATCTGTGCACAAAATGTGTTCCCACACAAGATCCCCTCCACAAAAGTAAGGAATAAGTACACATTCTCAACAGACAGTGAAATAAAAAGATCCTTGAAGAAATATCCTATTTCACCTAAGAGAAGGGCTACTAAGATTCAGCTCGTACATTTTCTTGCACATTTTTTCACATTTTCTCCAGGGAGTGCAAATTCTCATTGAAACAATAGTTGTCCCCTCTCAGGAAATAAAGAAATATTTTATCTGATCTTCGCTAACTGTAATCCTTCTGAGAAAAAGGAAAACAACATTGACTGAACTGACATGTATCCTGGACACCTTCATCATTAAAAAATTTGAACATATTGCAAATGTTTACCCCTAATGATGAACAAGCAATATTTTCAGAACCCCCAGTCTCATAAAACTTTTAACTGATCTTGTAAAAAAGACAAACTCTTTTGTTTCAACTTACAAAAAATTATCCTGCAAGGACAATTAAAATGACTTTCTTGTAATTAGCCTGCAAGAAAGAAATTAAGATGCAAGCACATTGAATAACCTAGGAGGTAAAGAATATTTTCCTCTATTTTTGTGTGCTTTCTACCTTTATTTTCTACGTAAGCAGAGTTCATTCCCACTGCTGCAGCAATGTTCCACAAGCATTAACCAATGGAGAACTTGTTGCTTGAATGCAACACTTTGCCTGTAAATCGGGAAAATATTTCGGGCAATTTTCTACCATAAAACATAATTTGGTAGCAACAAAACAGTTAATGAGCTCAAGGTAATACACAAATCAGTCCATATAAAGGTTACCTCTCCCATGATGGTGGATGTAGGTGGTAAAGCTGCCAAAGTAGTTGGACTGGAAGCGTGCTCAACATTTGGCTCTCCACACGCTACCAATCCTGACACAAGTATTGCCTGCGGCTGTCCCGTCAAGTTTGGAGAACCAGAGGTACGGAAGTAAGAATTATTCCGACCCAAAATACTTGGCAGCAGCGCAGCTTGTACCTCCCCAGCCACCGCATACACATTTTGAGAAGTTTTCTGTGGGCTCATGTTCATTGAGAAGTCACTTGATGCAACAGCTGAAGAGGAGCTTGACGAGATCATCTTAGACTCAGACGAGGCTGAAAGATCTTCAGGGTTGACTCTGGCCAGGTTGGTGAGAGTGGTTCTGACACTGTTGCTCATCCCACCCAGAGGCAGAGTGGACCGATCTTTCTGCATTATGGACAAATAACTGGACGAGCCCATTTTCCCTGGGGTGGAAGACTGAATCTCTTGTAACATTGAGCTTCCATTGCTAGTGTTCACTCTGTATGCTGCAATATCAGAAGTTGCAGAAATTGGAGACAACACTGCAGAACTTGCTTGCATACAACTCAAATCAACCAATGTTGATTGAAGACCAGAATTAGAAGTTAGAGGAATAGACTTGTGAGCTGCAATGTGCGGACTGATGTGAAGAGTTTCCTTGTGCGTTGATGCACTCGATGAGCTGACGTAACTGTTGCCAACAGAGCTCAATGAGTTGCTGCTGTGGCCCCCAAACATTTTGCACATTAAGAACTGCTGCTCCACAAGGTCCCTTGAAGATGCACAAAAATGTACCACTGACTTGAGACGATCAAATGAGGTAACATGTCCACATTTACATTTGGTAAGCACATTTCCAATACTAAATAATACAATAAAATATCAACAAACTCTGGAAGCTTATTACTCCTGAAAATCAATGGAAAACCCATAAACAAATTAGAAAAGGCATATAAAACCCAGTCTAGAATTTAAAATATCAATTGATAACTTATGGCATGGGAGGTAAAATCAAGCATTTGTCTAAAAATATTTAGTAACTATTTTAGAAAGGACTACCTGTTAGTGAAACCTTCCATAACAACAAGACAGTATTCTAAAGCAAGTAGTAAGAATTTACACATTCAACCAGACAAAGCAATATCTCCCAGACTAAGTTGCAATAATAAAAACTTTGTAACACTAAAAGTTAAATATCTGAATGTCTAAATTTTTGCTGGGCACACTGTTTACGCATTAAGGCAATACTTCCATTACGAGTATTGAGGCAATTACGCATTAAGGCAATACTTCCATTACGAGTATTGAGGCAATTACGCATTAAGGCAATACTTCCATTACGAGTATTGAGGCAATTACGCATTGAGGCAATACTTCCATTACGAGTATTGAGGCAATTACGCATTAAGGCAATACTTCCATTACGAGTATTGAGGCAATTACGCATTAAGGCAATACTTCCATTACGAGTATTGAGGCAATTACGCATTAAGGCAATACTTCCATTACGAGTATTGAGGCAATTACGCATTAAGGCAATACTTCCATTACGAGTATTGAGGCAATTACGCATTAAGGCAATACTTCCATTATGAGTATTGAGGCAATTACGCATTGAGGCAATACTTCCATTACGAGTATTGAGGCAATTACGCATTGAGGCAATACTTCCATTACGAGTATTGAGGCAATTACGCATTGAGGCAATACTTCCATTACGAGTATTGAGGCAATTACGCATTGAGGCAATACTTCCATTACGAGTATTGAGGCAATTACGCATTAAGGCAATACTTCCATTACGAGTATTGAGGCAATTACGCATTAAGGCAATACTTCCATTACGAGTATTGAGGCAATTACGCATTAAGGCAATACTTCCATTACGAGTATTGAGGCAATTACGCATTGAGGCAATACTTCCATTACGAGTATTGAGGCAATTACGCATTAAGGCAATACTTCCATTACGAGTATTGAGGCAATTACGCATTGAGGCAATACTTCCATTACGAGTATTGAGGCAATTACGCATTGAGGCAATACTTCCATTACGAGTATTGAGGCAATTACGCATTGAGGCAATACTTCCATTACGAGTATTGAGGCAATTACGCATTGAGGCAATACTTCCATTACGAGTATTGAGGCAATTACGCATTAAGGCAATACTTCCATTACGAGTATTGAGGCAATTACGCATTGAGGCAATACTTCCATTACGAGTATTGAGGCAATTACGCATTGAGGCAATACTTCCATTACGAGTATTGAGGCAATTACGCATTGAGGCAATACTTCCATTACGAGTATTGAGGCAATTACGCATTGAGGCAATACTTCCATTACGAGTATTGAGGCAATTACGCATTAAGGCAATACTTCCATTACGAGTATTGAGGCAATTACGCATTAAGGCAATACTTCCATTACGAGTATTCTCCACATGAGATTTGACAGACAAATTTTCAACAGACAAAAATGCCTTAAATTATTCCCTTTTACTAATGGCATAATTTCCTATGGTGAGAATTGGATTTATTGTATGTTGCTGCTTCTTTAGCTAGCCAAGCAATAACAGGCCGCAGCACCAATATTATGCCATTTATTGTATGTTGCTGCTTCTTTAGCTAGCCAAGCAATAACAGGCCGCAGCACCAATATTATGCCATTTATTGTATGTTGCTGCTTCTTTAGCTAGCCAAGCAATAACAGGCCGCAGCACCAATATTATGCCATTTATTGTATGTTGCTGCTTCTTTAGCTAGCCAAGCAATAACAGGCCGCAGCACCAATATTATGCCATTTATTGTATGTTGCTGCTTCTTTAGCTAGCCAAGCAATAACAGGCCGCAGCACCAATAATATGCCATTTATTGTATGTTGCTGCTTCTTTAGATAGCCAAGCAACAACAGGCCGCAGCACCAATAATATGCCATTTATTGTATGTTGCTGCTTCTTTAGCTAGCCAAGCAATAACAGGCCGCAGCACCAATAATATGCCATTTATTGTATGTTGCTGCTTCTTTAGCTAGCCAAGCAATAACAGGCCGCAGCACCAATAATATGCCATTTATTGTATGTTGCTGCTTCTTTAGCTAGCCAAGCAATAACAGGCCGCAGCACCAATAATATGCCATTTATTGTATGTTGCTGCTTCTTTAGCTAGCCAAGCAATAACAGGCCGCAGCACCAATATTATGCCATTTATTGTATGTTGCTGCTTCTTTAGCTAGCCAAGCAATAACAGGCCGCAGCACCAATAATATGCCATTTATTGTATGTTGCTGCTTCTTTAGCTAGCCAAGCAATAACAGGCCGCAGCACCAATAATATGCCATTTATTGTATGTTGCTGCTTCTTTAGCTAGCCAAGCAATAACAGGCCGCAGCACCAATATTATGCCATTTATTGTATGTTGCTGCTTCTTTAGCTAGCCAAGCAATAACAGGCCGCAGCACCAATAATATGCCATTTATTGTATGTTGCTGCTTCTTTAGCTAGCCAAGCAATAACAGGCCGCAGCACCAATAATATGCCATTTATTGTATGTTGCTGCTTCTTTAGCTAGCCAAGCAATAACAGGCCGCAGCACCAATAATATGCCATTTATTGTATGTTGCTGCTTCTTTAGCTAGCCAAGCAATAACAGGCCGCAGCACCAATAATATGCCATTTATTGTATGTTGCTGCTTCTTTAGCTAGCCAAGCAATAACAGGCCGCAGCACCAATAATACGCCATTTATTGTATGTTGCTGCTTCTTTAGCTAGCCAAGCAATAACAGGCCGCAGCACCAATAATATGCCATTTATTGTATGTTGCTGCTTCTTTAGCTAGCCAAGCAATAACAGGCCGCAGCACCAATAATATGCCATTTATTGTATGTTGCTGCTTCTTTAGCTAGCCAAGCAATAACAGGCCGCAGCACCAATATTATGCCATTTATTGTATGTTGCTGCTTCTTTAGCTAGCCAAGCAATAACAGGCCGCAGCACCAATATTATGCCATTTATTGTATGTTGCTGCTTCTTTAGCTAGCCAAGCAATAACAGGCCGCAGCACCAATATTATGCCATTTATTGTATTTTGCTGCTTCTTTAGCTAGCCAAGCAATAACAGGCCACAGCACCAATAATATGCCATTTATTGTATGTTGCTGCTTCTTTAGCTAGCCAAGCAATAACAGGCCGCAGCACCAATATTATGCCATTTATTGTATGTTGCTGCTTCTTTAGCTAGCCAAGCAATAACAGGCCGCAGCACCAATAATATGCCATTTATTGTATTTTGCTGCTTCTTTAGCTAGCCAAGCAATAACAGGCCGCAGCACCAATATTATGCCATTTATTGTATGTTGCTGCTTCTTTAGCTAGCCAAGCAATAACAGGCCGCAGCACCAATATTATGCCATTTATTGTATGTTGCTGCTTCTTTAGCTAGCCAAGCAATAACAGGCCGCAGCACCAATAATATGCCATTTATTGTATGTTGCTGCTTCTTTAGCTAGCCAAGCAATAACAGGCCGCAGCACCAATATTATGCCATTTATTGTATGTTGCTGCTTCTTTAGCTAGCCAAGCAATAACAGGCCGCAGCACCAATAATATGCCATTTATTGTATGTTGCTGCTTCTTTAGCTAGCCAAGCAATAACAGGCCGCAGCACCAATATTATGCCATTTATTGTATGTTGCTGCTTCTTTAGCTAGCCAAGCAATAACAGGCCGCAACACCAATATTATGCCATTTATTGTATGTTGCTGCTTCTTTAGCTAGCCAAGCAATAACAGGCCGCAGCACCAATAATATGCCATTTATTGTATGTTGCTGCTTCTTTAGCTAGCCAAGCAATAACAGGCCGCAGCACCAATATTATGCCATTTATTGTATGTTGCTGCTTCTTTAGCTAGCCAAGCAATAACAGGCCGCAGCACCAATAATATGCCATTTATTGTATGTTGCTGCTTCTTTAGCTAGCCAAGCAATAACAGGCCGCAGCACCAATATTATGCCATTTATTGTATGTTGCTGCTTCTTTAGCTAGCCAAGCAATAACAGGCCGCAGCACCAATAATATGCCATTTATTGTATGTTGCTGCTTCTTTAGCTAGCCAAGCAATAACAGGCCGCAGCACCAATAATATGCCATTTATTGTATGTTGCTGCTTCTTTAGCTAGCCAAGCAATAACAGGCCGCAGCACCAATAATATGCCATTTATTGTATGTTGCTGCTTCTTTAGCTAGCCAAGCAATAACAGGCCGCAGCACCAATAATATGCCATTTATTGTATGTTGCTGCTTCTTTAGCTAGCCAAGCAATAACAGGCCGCAGCACCAATAATATGCCATTTATTGTATGTTGCTGCTTCTTTAGCTAGCCAAGCAATAACAGGCCGCAGCACCAATATTATGCCATTTATTGTATGTTGCTGCTTCTTTAGCTAGCCAAGCAATAACAGGCCGCAGCACCAATATTATGCCATTTATTGTATGTTGCTGCTTCTTTAGCTAGCCAAGCAATAACAGGCCGCAGCACCAATAATATGCCATTTATTGTATGTTGCTGCTTCTTTAGCTAGCCAAGCAATAACAGGCCGCAGCACCAATAATATGCCATTTATTGTATGTTGCTGCTTCTTTAGCTAGCCAAGCAATAACAGGCCGCAGCACCAATAATATGCCATTTATTGTATGTTGCTGCTTCTTTAGCTAGCCAAGCAATAACAGGCCGCAGCACCAATATTATGCCATTTATTGTATGTTGCTGCTTCTTTAGCTAGCCAAGCAATAACAGGCCGCAGCACCAATAATATGCCATTTATTGTATGTTGCTGCTTCTTTAGCTAGCCAAGCAATAACAGGCCGCAGCACTAGTGATGCAAAAAAAAACGGTTTTATTTGATTGCGGTTTTTTTTGCAAAAAAAACGTGTTTTTTATGTGTTTTTTTTGTTTTTTTTGGTTTTTTTTTGCTCACCTAAATTTTGTTAAGTATATGTCTGGGTTTTATTTTGGACTCCTAAAATATATTAATATCCATGTTTTTTAATCATTTTATTGTTATAAAAACATCAAAAAGAAAGCATACAGTAAAAGTGGTGGCAGATAACCCACAATTACCTAGAGGCGTCTAAGAGGAACAGCAGGAGCCACAGAACTTATATTGATGGAGTCAAAATTCAAAGCTTACTATCTCTACTAAGTCTGATTTTATTTTCATGTGACCAAAAAAATCAGACATAGCAGAGATATATGCAGGCAGAGATATATGCAGAGATAACAATGGAGAACTGCGACGTTTACTGGTACGATGTTGTACAGGTAGGGATGCGGACCAAATGCGCGGGCCCTAAAGAGCTCACCGCTTATAAGACCTCTGAGCACAGGGGTAGGGAGGCATGCTCGCTCACACAGATAATAAGCTCTGAATTTTGACTCCATCATTATAAGTTCTGTGGCTCATGCTGTACCTCTTAGACTCCTCTAGGTAATTGTGGGTTATCTGCCACCACTTTTACTGTATGGTTTCTTTTTTATGTTTTCATTACAAAAAAATGACTAAAAACCATAGATATTAATATATTTTAGATGACCAAATAAATAAGTGTTTTTTTAAAAACATGTTTTTTTTACAAAAAATTCTGACTAATAAAAATGAATATTAATATATTTTCTGGTGCCAAATATAACCATGCTGTTTTTTTACAAAGAATCATAACTAAAAAACAATGTATTATATGTGACCTAAAAAGCCCCATGCAGTTTTATAAAAAACATTTTTTTTACTAAAAAATCATGACTGAAAAAACATGAATATATTTAGGAGACCAAAAAAATGTTTTTGTACTAAAAAATCATGACTAAAAAACATGAATATATTTATGAGACCTAAAATGGTGTTTTTTAAAAATTGTTTTTTTTTACAAACAATGATGTACAAGAAAACCTGGATATGAATATATTTTATGTGACCAAAAAACCATGCTGTTTTATTTTATGCATTTTTCATAAAAAATTGTCTTAAAATCATGGATATTAACATATTTTAAGTTACTAAAAAATCATTGTTTTATTTTTAAAATGTTTTTTCATTAAAAAGTTATTATGATTCATTTTTTGGTCACGACTTTTTTGTAAAAAAAAAACACCCCCTCAGGGGGATACAACTATTGTATCTATGGGAACTAGCGCTCCCAGGAGGACAATGTGAGGGCCCAAGCTGAGAGTTAGGTAGGCCTCCTTTTTGTTAAAATAAAATGCTTTTGTTATGTTGAGGACCACCTTTTTTTGATTAGTTAGTTTATTAGTTAGTTTAAGCCTCCCTATACTCAACAAATGAGATGTAAAGAGAGGAAGGAAATAGGCACCATTTAGTATGGAGCTAAGGGAACGTGGAATCTATGCAGAAAGGGCACAGAAACAGAAAGCTAAGAAAGAAGTTCATGAAACAAGAAAAAGTTGAAGAAGAAAGTAGTAGGCGGTGAAAAACAGGACAGCAGTGAACCGAAAAAAGATGGTCCGTAACACAACAAAAACCTATTCTATTTTAACAAAAAGAAAGCCTACCTAACCTTTAGCTCGGGCCCTCGCATTGTCCCCCTGGGAGCGCTAATTCCCATAGATACAATAGTTGTATCCCCCTGAGGGTACCTTTTTTCAATTCACTGCTGTCCTGTTTTTCAGCACCTAATACTGTCTTCTTCAACTTTGATCTTGTTTCATAATCTTCCCTCCTCTCTTTGGATTGCATTTGTTGCTGGGTAGGGAGGCTAAAACTAATGACTAATCTAATCTGTAAAAAAAAAACATGGATATTAATTTATTTTAGGTGACCAAAAAAACCATGCTTTTTGAAAAAAAATTTTTTTTTACAAAAAACAGAAGTGTTATTAAATTTAATCTGACCAAAAAAAACATGACATTTTAAAAACCATGTTTTTTTCACAAAAAGTCATTAATATCCATGTTTTTATGTCATGATTTTTTGGTAAAGAAAACACGATTTGAAAAAAACCAGCATGTATTTTTTGGCACATGAAATATATTAATATCCACATTTTTTAATCATGATTTTTCTGTAAAAAAATGTTTTAAAAGAAAACAGCATGGTTTGTTTATGGTAAAATAAAGTATATTAATATCCGTGTTTTTTAGTCATGACTTTTTTGTAACAAAAACATTCAAAAAATAGCATGGATTTTTTGGTCACATAAGATATATTAATATCCATTAGAATCATACCAGGTCTTAGAATAAAATATCCACAAAGAATCTATTCACTCTATAAAACCTTTCGGAGACTAGCTCCATCCTCAGTAAGTCATTCAGTCAAATGTTTTTCAAAGGAACAGTGAAAATTCATTGTCCATTTCACCAAATTTTACTGAATGACTGAGGATGGAGCTGGTCTCCAAAAGGTTTTATGGAGTAAATAGATTCTTTGTAGATACTTTATTCTAAGACCTAGTACAGTTCTAATAAACATGATTTCAATATTAACAGCATTCTTTGTTTATAAGTTTCTAAAGACAATTCGATTAAAGAAAAATAACTTTCCTGATATTTACATCCGTGTTTTTTTTAGTCATGATTTTTTTAAATGTATAAAAAAAAAATTTTTGGTCCCATAAAATATAATAGCCATGTTTTTTTAGTCAAGATTTTTTGGTTAAAAAACAATGTTTTAAAAAAAACAGCATTGAATTTTTAAGGTCACATAAATATATTATTATCCATGTTTTTATTCATAATTTTTGTATAAACATGTTTTTTTTTTTAAAACAGCATGGTTTTTTAGTCACATCCCTATCAATGACCATAAGTAAAGATATGTTATTATAACACACCATTTTGGGACTTGAAGGTCATTCACATGTGTTGTAAAATAAATGAAATATCAAAGCATGAAACCTCAGAAAATGAAAAATTTCATAAAACCATGGAAAACCACCAATTAAGAAGTATGTTGTTTTATTTTATAATCTGACATGAAAACACATAATGTAATGTGGTTCTTTTTCTTGCAGAGTTATTTTAAGACAAAATATTTAAAAAAAAACAAAATATGCACGTTTTTTTTTGGCCACGGTTTTTTTTTGTAAAAAAAACGTGTTTTTTTTAAAAAAAACGGCATGGTTTTTTTTGAGTCACATCTCTACGCAGCACCAATATTATGCCATTTATTGTATGTTGCTGCTTCTTTAGCTAGCCAAGCAATAACAGGCCGCAGCACCAATAATATGCCATTTATTGTATGTTGCTGCTTCTTTAGCTAGCCAAGCAATAACAGGCCGCAGCACCAATATTATGCCATTTATTGTATGTTGCTGCTTCTTTAGCTAGCCAAGCAATAACAGGCCGCAGCACCAATATTATGCCATTTATTGTATGTTGCTGCTTCTTTAGCTAGCCAAGCAATAACAGGCCGCAGCACCAATAATATGCCATTTATTGTATGTTGCTGCTTCTTTAGCTAGCCAAGCAATAACAGGCCGCAGCACCAATATTATGCCATTTATTGTATGTTGCTGCTTCTTTAGCTAGCCAAGCAATAACAGGCCGCAGCACCAATAATATGCCATTTATTGTATGTTGCTGCTTCTTTAGCTAGCCAAGCAATAACAGGCCGCAGCACCAATATTATGCCATTTATTGTATGTTGCTGCTTCTTTAGCTAGCCAAGCAATAACAGGCCGCAGCACCAATAATATGCCATTTATTGTATGTTGCTGCTTCTTTAGCTAGCCAAGCAATAACAGGCCGCAGCACCAATATTATGCCATTTATTGTATGTTGCTGCTTCTTTAGCTAGCCAAGCAATAACAGGCCGCAGCACCAATATTATGCCATTTATTGTATGTTGCTGCTTCTTTAGCTAGCCAAGCAATAACAGGCCGCAGCACCAATAATATGCCATTTATTGTATGTTGCTGCTTCTTTAGCTAGCCAAGCAATAACAGGCCGCAGCACCAATAATATGCCATTTATTGTATGTTGCTGCTTCTTTAGCTAGCCAAGCAATAACAGGCCGCAGCACCAATAATATGCCATTTATTGTATGTTGCTGCTTCTTTAGCTAGCCAAGCAATAACAGGCCGCAGCACCAATATTATGCCATTTATTGTATGTTGCTGCTTCTTTAGCTAGCCAAGCAATAACAGGCCGCAGCACCAATATTATGCCATTTATTGTATGTTGCTGCTTCTTTAGCTAGCCAAGCAATAACAGGCCGCAGCACCAATAATATGCCATTTATTGTATGTTGCTGCTTCTTTAGCTAGCCAAGCAATAACAGGCCGCAGCACCAATATTATGCCATTTATTGTATGTTGCTGCTTCTTTAGCTAGCCAAGCAATAACAGGCCGCAGCACCAATAATATGCCATTTATTGTATGTTGCTGCTTCTTTAGCTAGCCAAGCAATAACAGGCCGCAGCACCAATAATATGCCATTTATTGTATGTTGCTGCTTCTTTAGCTAGCCAAGCAATAACAGGCCGCAGCACCAATAATATGCCATTTATTGTATGTTGCTGCTTCTTTAGCTAGCCAAGCAATAACAGGCCGCAGCACCAATAATATGCCATTTATTGTATGTTGCTGCTTCTTTAGCTAGCCAAGCAATAACAGGCCGCAGCACCAATAATATGCCATTTATTGTATGTTGCTGCTTCTTTAGCTAGCCAAGCAATAACAGGCCGCAGCACCAATATTATGCCATTTATTGTATGTTGCTGCTTCTTTAGCTAGCCAAGCAATAACAGGCCGCAGCACCAATATTATGCCATTTATTGTATGTTGCTGCTTCTTTAGCTAGCCAAGCAATAACAGGCCGCAGCACCAATAATATGCCATTTATTGTATGTTGCTGCTTCTTTAGCTAGCCAAGCAATAACAGGCCGCAGCACCAATAATATGCCATTTATTGTATGTTGCTGCTTCTTTAGCTAGCCAAGCAATAACAGGCCGCAGCACCAATAATATGCCATTTATTGTATGTTGCTGCTTCTTTAGCTAGCCAAGCAATAACAGGCCGCAGCACCAATATTATGCCATTTATTGTATGTTGCTGCTTCTTTAGCTAGCCAAGCAATAACAGGCCGCAGCACCAATAATATGCCATTTATTGTATGTTGCTGCTTCTTTAGCTAGCCAAGCAATAACAGGCCGCAGCACCAATATTATGCCATTTATTGTATGTTGCTGCTTCTTTAGCTAGCCAAGCAATAACAGGCCGCAGCACCAATAATATGCCATTTATTGTATGTTGCTGCTTCTTTAGCTAGCCAAGCAATAACAGGCCGCAGCACCAATATTATGCCATTTATTGTATGTTGCTGCTTCTTTAGCTAGCCAAGCAATAACAGGCCGCAGCACCAATATTATGCCATTTATTGTATGTTGCTGCTTCTTTAGCTAGCCAAGCAATAACAGGCCGCAGCACCAATAATATGCCATTTATTGTATGTTGCTGCTTCTTTAGCTAGCCAAGCAATAACAGGCCGCAGCACCAATAATATGCCATTTATTGTATGTTGCTGCTTCTTTAGCTAGCCAAGCAATAACAGGCCGCAGCACCAATAATATGCCATTTATTGTATGTTGCTGCTTCTTTAGCTAGCCAAGCAATAACAGGCCGCAGCACCAATATTATGCCATTTATTGTATGTTGCTGCTTCTTTAGCTAGCCAAGCAATAACAGGCCGCAGCACCAATATTATGCCATTTATTGTATGTTGCTGCTTCTTTAGCTAGCCAAGCAATAACAGGCCGCAGCACCAATATTATGCCATTTATTGTATGTTGCTGCTTCTTTAGCTAGCCAAGCAATAACAGGCCGCAGCACCAATAATATGCCATTTATTGTATGTTGCTGCTTCTTTAGCTAGCCAAGCAATAACAGGCCGCAGCACCAATAATATGCCATTTATTGTATGTTGCTGCTTCTTTAGCTAGCCAAGCAATAACAGGCCGCAGCACCAATAATATGCCATTTATTGTATGTTGCTGCTTCTTTAGCTAGCCAAGCAATAACAGGCCGCAGCACCAATATTATGCCATTTATTGTATGTTGCTGCTTCTTTAGCTAGCCAAGCAATAACAGGCCGTAGCACCAATAATATGCCATTTATTGTATGTTGCTGCTTCTTTAGCTAGCCAAGCAATAACAGGCCGCAGCACCAATATTATGCCATTTATTGTATGTTGCTGCTTCTTTAGCTAGGCAAGCAATAACAGGCCGCAGCACCAATAATATGCCATTTATTGTATGTTGCTGCTTCTTTAGCTAGCCAAGCAATAACAGGCCGCAGCACCAATAATATGCCATTTATTGTATGTTGCTGCTTCTTTAGCTAGCCAAGCAATAACAGGCCGCAGCACCAATAATATGCCATTTATTGTATGTTGCTGCTTCTTTAGCTAGCCAAGCAATAACAGGCCGCAGCACCAATAATATGCCATTTATTGTATGTTGCTGCTTCTTTAGCTAGCCAAGCAATAACAGGCCGCAGCACCAATATTATGCCATTTATTGTATGTTGCTGCTTCTTTAGCTAGCCAAGCAATAACAGGCCGCAGCACCAATAATATGACATTTATTGTATGTTGCTGCTTCTTTAGCTAGCCAAGCAATAACAGGCCGCAGCACCAATATTATGCCATTTATTGTATGTTGCTGCTTCTTTAGCTAGCCAAGCAATAACAGGCCGCAGCACCAATAATATGCCATTTATTGTATGTTGCTGCTTCTTTAGCTAGCCAAGCAATAACAGGCCGCAGCACCAATAATATGCCATTTATTGTATGTTGCTGCTTCTTTAGCTAGCCAAGCAATAACAGGCCGCAGCACCAATAATATGCCATTTATTGTATGTTGCTGCTTCTTTAGCTAGCCAAGCAATAACAGGCCGCAGCACCAATATTATGCCATTTATTGTATGTTGCTGCTTCTTTAGCTAGCCAAGCAATAACAGGCCGCAGCACCAATAATATGCCATTTATTGTATGTTGCTGCTTCTTTAGCTAGCCAAGCAATAACAGGCCGCAGCACCAATATTATGCCATTTATTGTATGTTGCTGCTTCTTTAGCTAGCCAAGCAATAACAGGCCGCAGCACCAATAATATGCCATTTATTGTATGTTGCTGCTTCTTTAGCTAGCCAAGCAATAACAGGCCGCAGCACCAATAATATGCCATTTATTGTATGTTGCTGCTTCTTTAGCTAGCCAAGCAATAACAGGCCGCAGCACCAATAATATGCCATTTATTGTATGTTGCTGCTTCTTTAGCTAGCCAAGCAATAACAGGCCGCAGCACCAATATTATGCCATTTATTGTATGTTGCTGCTTCTTTAGTTAGCCAAGCAATAACAGGCCGCAGCACCAATAATATGCCATTTATTGTATGTTGCTGCTTCTTTAGCTAGCCAAGCAATAACAGGCCGCAGCACCAATAATATGCCATTTATTGTATGTTGCTGCTTCTTTAGCTAGCCAAGCAATAACAGGCCGCAGCACCAATAATATGCCATTTATTGTATGTTGCTGCTTCTTTAGCTAGCCAAGCAATAACAGGCCGCAGCACCAATAATATGCCATTTATTGTATGTTGCTGCTTCTTTAGCTAGCCAAGCAATAACAGGCCGCAGCACCAATAATATGCCATTTATTGTATGTTGCTGCTTCTTTAGCTAGCCAAGCAATAACAGGCCGCAGCACCAATAATATGCCATTTATTGTATGTTGCTGCTTCTTTAGCTAGCCAAGCAATAACAGGCCGCAGCACCAATAATATGCCATTTATTGTATGTTGCTGCTTCTTTAGCTAGCCAAGCAATAACAGGCCGCAGCACCAATAATATGCCATTTATTGTATGTTGCTGCTTCTTTAGCTAGCCAAGCAATAACAGGCCGCAGCACCAATATTATGCCATTTATTGTATGTTGCTGCTTCTTTAGCTAGCCAAGCAATAACAGGCCGCAGCACCAATATTATGCCATTTATTGTATGTTGCTGCTTCTTTAGCTAGCCAAGCAATAACAGGCCGCAGCACCAATATTATGCCATTTATTGTATGTTGCTGCTTCTTTAGCTAGCCAAGCAATAACAGGCGCAGCACCAATAATATGCCATTTATTGTATGTTGCTGCTTCTTTAGCTAGCCAAGCAATAACAGGCCGCAGCACCAATAATATGCCATTTATTGTATGTTGCTGCTTCTTTAGCTAGCCAAGCAATAACAGGCCGCAGCACCAATATTATGCCATTTATTGTATGTTGCTGCTTCTTTAGCTAGCCAAGCAATAACAGGCCGCAGCACCAATAATATGCCAGAGGAGAAGGCAAGAGGCAAAGATGGCAAGAGGCAAAGATGGCCAGAGGCAAAGATGGCCAGAGGCAAAGATGGCCAGAGGCAAAGATGGCCAGAGGCAAAGATGGCCAGAGGCAAAGATGGCCAGAGGCAAAGATGGCCAGAGGCAAAGATGGCCAGAGGCAAAGATGGCCAGAGGCAAAGATGGCCAGAGGCAAAGATGGCCAGAGGCAAAGATGGCCAGAGGCAAAGATGGCCAGAGGCAAAGATGGCCAGAGGCAAAGATGGCCAGAGGCAAAGATGGCCAGAGGCAAAGATGGCCAGAGGCAAAGATGGCCAGAGGCAAAGATGGCCAGAGGCAAAGAAGGCCAGAGGCAAAAAAAGGTTTAGTGATAAAAAAAACATTTCTGACATCACCTCCACATGGAGCAGCTTCAAAAAAATTTTCATGCGGCACAAAAGATAATCAACAGAGACAAGCATATAATAAGGCAGGCAGGGCCAATATCTATAGCCTGGTTTTGTATAAGGCTGCTGCATCAGGCTGAACAGGAAACAGCCACTGTTGCAAGTGCCACAACACACCTGTGGTTGTGCAGCAACACAACTCTGTCTGTTGTACCACAACTCTAGCTGTTGTACCACAACTCTAGCTGTTGCACCACAACTCTAGCTGTTGTACCACAACTCTAGCTGTTGTACCACAACTCTAGCTGTTGTAGCACAACTCTAGCTGTTGTAGCACAGCTCTGTCTGTTGTAGCACAGTTCTGTCTGTTGTAGCACAGCTCTGTCTGTTGTAGCACAGCTCTGTCTGTTGTAGCACAACTCTAGCTGTTGTAGCACAACTCTAGCTGTTGTACCACAACTCTAGCTGTTGTACCACAACTCTAGCTGTTGCACCACAACTCTAGCTGTTGCACCACAACTCTAGCTGTTGCACCACAACTCTAGCTGTTGCACCACAACTCTAGCTGTTGCACCACAACTCTAGCTGTTGCACCACAACTCTAGCTGTTGCACCACAACTCTAGCTGTTGCACCACAACTCTAGCTGTTGCACCACAACTCTAGCTGTTGCACCACAACTCTAGCTGTTGCACCACAACTCTAGCTGTTGCACCACAACTCTAGCTGTTGCACCACAACTCTAGCTGTTGCACCACAACTCTAGCTGTTGCACCACAACTCTAGCTGTTGCACCACAACTCTAGCTGTTGCACCACAACTCTAGCTGTTGCACCACAACTCTAGCTGTTGCACCACAACTCTAGCTGTTGCACCACAACTCTAGCTGTTGTAGCACAACTCTAGCTGTTGTAGCACAACTCTAGCTGTTGTAGCACAACTCTAGCTGTTGTAGCACAACTCTAGCTGTTGTAGCACAACTCTAGCTGTTGTAGCACAACTCTAGCTGTTGTAGCACAACTCTAGCTGTTGTAGCACAACTCTAGCTGTTGTAGCACAACTCTAGCTGTTGTAGCACAACTCTAGCTGTTGTAGCACAACTCTAGCTGTTGTAGCACAACTCTAGCTGTTGTAGCACAACTCTAGCTGTTGTAGCACAACTCTAGCTGTTGTAGCACAACTCTAGCTGTTGTAGCACAACTCTAGCTGTTGTGGCACAACTCTAGCTGTTGTGGCACAACTCTAGCTGTTGTGGCACAACTCTAGCTGTTGTGGCACAACTCTAGCTGTTGTGGCACAACTCTAGCTGTTGTGGCACAACTCTAGCTGTTGTGGCACAACTCTAGCTGTTGTGGCACAACTCTAGCTGTTGTGGCACAACTCTAGCTGTTGTGGCACAACTCTAGCTGTTGTGGCACAACTCTAGCTGTTGTGGCACAACTCTAGCTGTTGTGGCACAACTCTAGCTGTTGTGGCACAACTCTAGCTGTTGTAGCACAACTCTAGCTGTTGTAGCACAGCTCTAGCTGTTGTAGCACAGCTCTAGCTGTTGTAGCACAGCTCTAGCTGTTGTAGCACAGCTCTAGCTGTTGTAGCACAGCTCTAGCTGTTGTAGCACAGCTCTAGCTGTTGTAGCACAGCTCTAGCTGTTGTAGCACAGCTCTAGCTGTTGTAGCACAGCTCTAGCTGTTGTAGCACAGCTCTAGCTGTTGTAGCACAGCTCTGTCTGTTGTAGCACAGCTCTGTCTGTTGTAGCACAGCTCTGTCTGTTGTAGCACAGCTCTGTCTGTTGTAGCACAGCTCTGTCTGTTGTAGCACAGCTCTGTCTGTTGTAGCACAGCTCTGTCTGTTGTAGCACAGCTCTGTCTGTTGTAGCACAGCTCTGTCTGTTGTAGCACAGCTCTGTCTGTTGTAGCACAGCTCTGTCTGTTGTAGCACAGCTCTGTCTGTTGTAGCACAGCTCTGTCTGTTGTAGCACAGCTCTGTCTGTTGTAGCACAGCTCTGTCTGTTGTAGCACAGCTCTGTCTGTTGTAGCACAGCTCTGTCTGTTGTAGCACAGCTCTGTCTGTTGTAGCACAGCTCTGTCTGTTGTAGCACAGCTCTGTCTGTTGTAGCACAGCTCTGTCTGTTGTAGCACAGCTCTGTCTGTTGTAGCACAGCTCTGTCTGTTGTAGCACAGCTCTGTCTGTTGTAGCACAACTCTGTCTGTTGTAGCACAACTCTGTCTGTTGTAGCACAACTCTGTCTGTTGTAGCACAACTCTGTCTGTTGTAGCACAACTCTGTCTGTTGTAGCACAACTCTGTCTGTTGTAGCACAACTCTGTCTGTTGTAGCACAACTCTGTCTGTTGTAGCACAACTCTGTCTGTTGTAGCACAACTCTGTCTGTTGTAGCACAACTCTGTCTGTTGTAGCACAACTCTGTCTGTTGTAGCACAACTCTGTCTGTTGTAGCACAACTCTGTCTGTTGTAGCACAACTCTGTCTGTTGTAGCACAACTCTGTCTGTTGTAGCACAACTCTGTCTGTTGTAGCACAACTCTGTCTGTTGTAGCACAACTCTGTCTGTTGTAGCACAACTCTGTCTGTTGTAGCACAACTCTGTCTGTTGTAGCACAACTCTGTCTGTTGTAGCACAACTCTGTCTGTTGTAGCACAACTCTGTCTGTTGTAACACAACTCTGTCTGTTGTAACACAACTCTGTCTGTTGTAACACAACTCTGTCTGTTGTAACACAACTCTGTCTGTTGTAACACAACTCTGTCTGTTGTAACACAACTCTGTCTGTTGTAACACAACTCTGTCTGTTGTAACACAACTCTGTCTGTTGTAACACAACTCTGTCTGTTGTAACACAACTCTGTCTGTTGTAACACAACTCTGTCTGTTGTAACACAACTCTGTCTGTTGTAACACAACTCTGTCTGTTGTAACACAACTCTGTCTGTTGTAACACAACTCTGTCTGTTGTAACACAACTCTGTCTGTTGTAACACAACTCTGTCTGTTGTAACACAACTCTGTTGTAACACAACTCTGTCTGTTGTAACACAACTCTGTCTGTTGTAACACAACTCTGTCTGTTGTAACACAACTCTGTCTGTTGTAACACAACTCTGTTGTAACACAACTCTGTTGTAACACAACTCTGTTGTAACACAACTCTGTTGTAACACAACTCTGTTGTAACACAACTCTGTTGTAACACAACTCTGTTGTAACACAACTCTGTTGTAACACAACTCTGTTGTAACACAACTCTGTTGTAACACAACTCTGTTGTAACACAACTCTGTTGTAACACAACTCTGTTGTAACACAACTCTGTTGTAACACAACTCTGTTGTAACACAACTCTGTTGTAACACAACTCTGTTGTAACACAACTCTGTTGTAACACAACTCTGTTGTAACACAACTCTCTCTTGTAACACAACTCTCTCTTGTAACACAACTCTGTTGTAACACAACTCTCTCTTGTAACACAACTCTCTCTTGTAACACAACTCTGTTGTAACACAACTCTCTGTTGTAACACAACTCTGTTGTAACATATCTCTGCAGCCATAGTCATCATTTTAAAATTGTTTGTAAGCAACTTTTCACTTCTTTATAGGTGACTTCACTCTCTTCAATGAAATATCTTATGCTAAATTTTTTTGAGAAAAAGTCTCAGATTTATATAATGAAACACCCAGGAAAGTCTAGTAGTAATAAATTTTTTAAAAACCAATAAAGCTTAAAATGTACTTACAAGTTAGCTGAAGACTATTTCTCATATAAAGAGTTTTACAATTAAATTTTCCTGAAGATTCATTGCAGAGATTTCATTACACAAATTATGGTAAATGTCTAGGAGAAGACCATAATCAATTGTCGAGTGGCAACACTACAATGGACTCTCCCTTCCGATGCGCTCGATCATTCCCGCCTTCTAAGACAAAAATGAACATACCGCTTCAATTCATTATTTTTGGGTGATAATTTGGTAAATCTGAAGGATATGTCAGTTATCAATTTTCCACTTTTTGGTGCCTGAACCTAATTATGTGAATCAAAATTAACAAGTTTTCTTCCCTGCACTTTCCGTCTCAATCGATTTTCGAATTTTTGTTGCTTGAATCATGGTAATAACATCAAAATAAACAACTTTTCTTCTATACACTTTTTTCGTCAAATGAGTATTTAACGAGGTATAGCGGTAGGTTTAGTTTCGTCTTTGATGACGATTGCGCTGGAAGCGAGTGTGCAGTGCAGTGTTGCTGTCCGATATGCTCCTTGAATTACTGGCCGCTTCAAACACTGGAGTTGCGGTAAGTCATTTACCGCTATAACTAATAAAATACTCATTTGAGACGGAAAGTGCATAGAAGAAAACTTGTTTATTTCGACCTAATTAACTATGCTAAGGCATCGAAATTTACAAAATTGATAACTGACATATCCTTATATCCTTCAGATTTACCAATAATTTCTATTGTGTTATTAACTGAAAGATCCTAGAAGTGGGTTCAGGCTCTGCAGGCCATCAAATAATAAATTACAAAGTACCCAAACGTACTCTACCCAAACTAAACCTATTGCTACAACTCGTGTGAAGTACTCATTTCTGACGGAAAGTGCATAGAAGAAAAGTTGTTTATTTACATCTAATAAGCTATGTTTAGGCACCAAAAAGTGGGAAATTGATTATGGTCCTCTCCTTGACATTTACCCAAATTTTATAAACACAAGGTAATTACCCTTGAATTAGTGACACTTGCCACATTAAGCAGTCAGGAAAGGTTAAAGGAAATGATTACCAATTAAATGCCAGCTTTGATCTCTCTAAGGGCCTTGATTCTCTAGGCAAGAAACACAAGATCACAATAGGAAGAGTCAGGAAGACAACTAAGCTAAGCTAAGAATGACTTAATAATAATGATAAATGTGAGCACAACTGTTTCTCATACCTATGACTTATATGAGCATGCCAATTTAACTTCATAGTACTCTACTAAATAAAATGCTGCTATACTATGCCTCAGTGGATAATAATCCTTCTGAGCAGGTTTGGGATAACTATAACAGGTATGGGTAAATGTGTAGCGTTGGTCAGTAATCGATTTTCCACTTTTTGAAGCCTGAAAATAGGTAATTAGATCTAAATAAACAATTTTTTTCTATGCACTTCCCGTCGGAAATGAGTATTTAACGAGTTATGGCGATAGTTTTAGTTTCGTCTTTGATGACGAATGTGCTCAAATAAACAGCTACTCATCGCTTTTATAACTTTTATTGCTTGAATCATGGTTATTATAACATCAAAATAAAAAACTTTTCTTCTACACACTTTTTTTGTCAAATGAATATTTAACGTGGTACAGTGGTAGGTTTGGTTTTGTCTTCGAGGACGACCGCGCAGGAAGCAAGAGTGCATTGCAGTGTTGCCACACCACAGGATCGATGAATTTCTTTTCGCTTCAAACACTGAAGTTGCGGTAACTAATTTACCACTATAACTTGTAAAATATTCATTTCCGACGGAAAGAGCATAGAAGAAAACTTGTTTATTTTGATCAAATGAACTATGACTAGATACCAAAAAATGGAAAATCAATTACTGACCAATGCTACACATTTACCAATTCTTTTGCAATATAACTAGCCTACTAGTAATTTTTGCTTCTATTTTTATCACTTAAAATTCTATATTCTATATACAGAATGGAAAAGTAATTCTGTAATTTTGGTCAATGTGAAGTTTAATGCAATCACGGAAAATAAGAATTCCGATCTTAGGAATCACTATAAGAACCCATTTAAGAACGTTTTACAAGAATGACATTCTGCTCGCTGATGCGTTATTTTCGAATAATTGAACTTTGAAGTTGGCCTTGGCGCCAAAGGAAGCGAGCGCGTGAAACGGAATTTAATTAATAACGGAAGCTATTACAAACGTAAAGAGGTTGGGTCGTGAGGGGGAGGCACAGTTCTTCTAGTGAAAATTATAAATAAAGCTTCTAACCCACCCATTAGGGTGACGACCGCAATCTTGTTGACATCGGGTCCAAGATGGCGGCGCCCATGGTGGTCGCCATGTTAGACCCGATGTAAACAAGATTGCGGTCGTCACCCTAATGGGTGGTTAAGAAGCTTTATTTATACTTTTCACTAAAACTACTGTGGCTACCCCTCACGACCCAACCTCTTTACGTTTGTAATAGGGGTTTAGCTTCCGTTTTTAATTAAATTACGCTCGCTTCCTTGGGCGCGCGACGGCCAACTTCAAAGTTCAATAATTCGAAAATAACGCATCAGCGAGCAGAATGTCGTTCATGAAAAACGTTCTTAAATGGGTTCCTTTAGTGATTGTTTGGAATATAATTATCAATTTCAGTGATTGCATTAAACTTCACATTGACCGTAATTTTTTTTATCATTTCAAGGTAAATTATATTTAATTACCTAATCCATTAAAGAGAAGGAAAATCACAGTGAATTTCATACCAATCTAGTAAGTGATATATCTTTCCAATATTTTTAATTGTTGAACCTATAAAGCAGCATAGGATAACAAATTGGTCGAAGTACATCAGCTGTTCGTGTAATACAGACTGACTTAAAGGCATAATTACGTTGAACAGATCATACAAGCTCATATGATAGAGCATAGGCAATGAGACCAGGTGCAGAGGGTATTCAAGTTCAACACAAATTTAATAGTACCAAATGGTATTACAGTCAAATTACGCGGGGAAAGAACTTCTCACCATTTAGCTAGAAATGGCATTTCTGTTCTCAAATCTAAATCTATCGCTTAGACTACGCCATACATTTTAGAAAAGTAAGTCGATCACCCTTTAAGTTTCATGAACTTTCATTGTGTATCATGCTTTGTTTTCCCCTTTAATATATGTTGAGCATATGACCGAAGTTACGTGAGTTCGTATGTTGCACATCGTCGAGCACAGCTGTGTTTTGGTGGTTTGTTCGTAAATGCGTATCTCTTCTGTTTACACAGGGATCTCTTGATCCATTACACTCAATAGAGAAACTGATGTAAACTGTAAAGAGCCGAATAATTTTAAAGTTTTTGAATATTCCTGAAGCAGATGAACATTTATCCCTCGGAAGCAAACAATTTTCGTACAAATAAGCTTTAACGCTTATCATTATAATATAGACGATATGAATGTTGCTTCTCTCTTAAAATCAAACAGATGACATTAGAAAATTAGTATGTAGTATCAAATGCTTAGCTTGGTCTAATCCTATCTTTTCTTAAGACGTCGATCCATTGGCCTCAAAAGCACTAAAAACTATCGTTTGTACAAACTAAACGCTACTTCTTATGATATTTAAAACTCCTGTGAACACCTTGTTGTGTTACCGTATATCCTTTGAGGTAGGTGAATTTGTTTTTTGTTACGTCCGCAGGAAAATGTATTTGATTTTTTTCATTTCGACCCTTTAGTTCTGAATATATATTGTCTACAAGCACTGCTAACATTATTCCTTGAGATAACAATCGCCAAAGCGCAAAAGTCAATGTACGTGGAGACGGTGAATGGCATTTTACCCCACGTTTTCTTCTTTTTTAAATTCATTAGAAAACATTATCAAACTTAAAAAATCTTGCTATGGGTTGCATTTTTATGTTTTTTTAGCCTTTTGTACAAGCATTGACATGGTCGGTCATAGCGCCCATAAATGTTTATCAACCAAGGACCTTCATACAGGGTCTCTCAAAAACTGAACTCGCTCCTCGAATGACGAGGAAAATACTATTTATGAACATAGAGTATAAGTAAATGACTTCAGATACAAAAAACAAATGTTTTTGAAGAATCATTTTGCAAATGTTCAAAAACGAGTATATTATGATAACACTAGTGTGCACAGCCCATAAAAAATGGTGGGATTCAATATCTTTCTTGAACAAATTTTCCAGATGTGAATGACAAACAAATATATCCATCCTAACAGTACCCGTGATAAAAATATTTTTGTACTTGTGCGCTGGTGAAATTCGTATCACAGATACGGTCATTATAACTATCCTTATGAGCGCGACAGAGAAATAGAAGAAGCAGGCTTGAAAGAAATAAACCAAGGATATTATTAGGTAGTAGCAGGACCCGTGGAAATTCCACGGAAGATGTCATCGTTAAGCTAGGTGGACCCGTGAAAAATTTCCGTCAACATTACCTAATCTATGCTAACCTCAGACTCAGACATCCGATGTTTCTTAAGAAGCGGAAACCAAACAATTATATAAATAAACACACGACGGGTATTGTTGGGTTAGATTATTTAAGTAGTTAATCTCTTGTATTGCTGCAACTAGGTAGTAAACGCATTGATTAATGTTGTACGACAATCTTTTTCATGTCTCTGACTCAGGTGAACTCTTTTGCGCCAGTATAACTAGCGTAAGAAATATCATAAATTTGAGCTGTGGTAAAATAGTTTACGGTTTTTCTTTCTTTTTCTTTCTCTCCGAGCTCGTTAATTGGCTTACTATTTGTAGGAGTGAAAAAATTGCTCCGAATGTCGACCTCATAGTCTTAGAAGCAGAATAATTTAAATCCTATTTACTTTCAACATTATTCCTTTACATCATAAGTTAAAAAGCTCGTATTTCAATGTAAGTGTGCACTAATAATGAGTGTTTTCAACAAGGTGTCTCTAGTACTATGTTTTCTTTGTAACTTGTATTTATATGCATTATCAAAATTAGATTAACACAACGAAGGAAATCCATTTTTCGCGCTTTTCTCAATCATTTGTTTCCACGATTGAAATCGGTATTACACTACCCATGTGTGAATATCAACTAAGCATCTTAATGAAGAAAGGAAGCAAATGGAGAAGAAGAATCGTAAAAGCATTAAAATCTTAATCTGAACGTTTCGAGCCAAGGCTCTCTTAGTCCCTTGACCTCTAATAATTATACTGTTATTAACTCTCATGAATTTGTTCAATCTATTTCTAGTCAAACGTGTGCAAATGACGTTTTTATGGCTTCCTTGGACGTTGAAAATCTTTTTACCAATATACCATTGACCGAAACAATAGATATTTGCCTTAATTCTCTGTTTTGTAGTCCTTCCAATAGAGTCATAGGTTTGTCGGGTTTTCGGGACCGTTGATTATTGTGTATGTGAATACTGATTTGGAACGGCCCATGAAACTCGATCGAATCTCGAAGCGTACTGGGTAATTACGAGAGTGATAATGAAACACGTTCGTGGACTCAGCTTAGTTTCCGTGGCGGAGTTTATTTTGGAAGCGGAAACCAGGTGAAAACTGGCTTCTTTGGCTCTTGATCTCGGAGAGCTTGTCTAGGTGGGCAATCCGTGCCGGAGGACCAGGCTGGCGTTGACGAAGGCCGGCACGCGGTGGAGTAGGCACGGTGAGTGAGTGTGATTTGGGAAGTTTAATTTGGCGATTTGAGATGATTGAGCGAGGGTCAATGACGTAGTTCAGGCAGAACTAATGACTCCAAAGTAAGGGGAGGTGCGCGTGATCAATTTAAATCCAGCTCATGTGAGCAGACGCAAGTCGGTGCCTTCGCACATTAGCACATTAGCAAGAGCTGGTTAAGTGACGTGCTCGTTTTAGTAGGAGGCAAGTTTAATCACAGGTTATGCGAGAATAGCATTTAGCAATCAGCATGGGCACTCAAGAAACCCCATAAAAATAAACCCAGGGAGATTTGACTGTGAGGTTGTGTATGGCGATGATGTAGAGGTCCTGCACAGGAGTCCAGGATGCTGGATTAGGCGCTCCAGGAGAGACATTAAGACATTCCCTACTGAAAATCCAACATAATAATGACAAATCTTCCCACACGGAGAAGTCCGAGAAACTCCTACAGGTTCGACTCCAGCTAACTTGAGAAGAGAGAGGAAGAATTTAATCAAGAAAGTCTGATACAACTGCTGTTGCTTTAAATGCAAGGCATGAAATTTAAGATTTTTTTGTAGACTATTTTGATTTTTCAAAAGGCAACCGGGGAAAATTCCCCTGAAATCATGGAAGGCACATGATTTAACAAGGCATGGCTTGTGAAGCACAAAAAGGAGAATTACATCAATTAAGTAAAATACGTAGCATGTGGATTTAGACTTTTTATGTACTCTAGAACATCTCGATAACTGCACGAGAATACAGGGAGAAAACTTCCCTAAAGTTAGTTGATAAAGGTTTTACTGAATTTTTCTGATAAATATCGTTGGCAAGAATGAAGGAATAAAAGGAATAATATTCCCTCTGATAAAAGAAAAAGGAAAACTGCGTTTTGGATCTCACAGAAGGAAAATACGCAAAGAAAACGAAAGCATGAATATTTCGTGCGGCGGTGGACCCAGCGGCTTCACGCGTTGGCATAAGCCAAAGCCGCCGGCGTCTTGCACACTCTCAATGATAGGCAGATGGTAGTGGGTGTTTGTCACACGAATACGATGAAGTAAATTAATTTTATTGAGATGATTGATATCGAATTAAGTGAGGTTACGTAAATATATGGAATTAAGAATGAAGTTCCAAACTTTAGCAAGTAGACATGAATAACTTCGTAATTTATTAAAAGCTATTTAAAAAAGACATCTTTAATGATTATTTTGAGTTTAAACAAGTTTAAGAAAAGACTGCTAGATATGATTTGTAAAAAAAATAAGAGAAAATACTATTAGAACACATGCTTAAAATGCAAATAAAAATCACGTAGTAGTGACAGAAGACGGCAGAGTTTTCCGCCATTACGCAAGACGCTATCGGCAAATGAACGCCGGCAATTCGGCCGCGTTCGTCCACAAGTAGTTTATGAAAGATTCGTGATATGATACTGGCAAAACCCGCAATATATGTTTGCGGTGAGGAGAAAAACCAGTACGTTAACTGAATATCTAGTATGAATTTACGCGGGAGTTTGGGAAATGACACTCAATATTCACTCTATAAAACACATGCTAATCTCAGAATCTTAACACTAATTTCTTTATCACTAATTCACGACACTGAGCAGATCTTTAGATTAAGACACACAATACACCGAAAAACACATGGCACATATTCTTACCCGGTTTTACTCTTATTTTAACCCTAAATATCACTGCACTTACGAGATGTTCGCGCAACCACGCCACAAGCAAAAGTGAGTGGACTAGGCGACGCGCTTGTATGTTGCCAGACGGGCTGCTTAACCCGCGCACTGTAACTGGTCGCCTCATTTACCAGGCTCACTGGTTGCCAGACGTAAGGCATAACCCCAAGTTGTTATACACCAAAATGATCGTCTCAGCGAGTGCTACACAGCTGGAGCCAGAAACCCCCACATTGTGGGGGTTAAGGCAGAGCTCCAACCACTTGGAAGTTGGGAGGGGTAAGCACAGTCAGTGTGGTAAATGAGGCGACCGTGAGAGGGTGTGCGTGCGAACAGTCAGTGGCAGCCTCAGTTACCAGCGAAACTACTCAGGGCCTTATTTCGCCTTATTTCGTAAAAATGGCAAATAAGACAAATCTGAAGTCAGTAGCGTGTAGAGCAGTATTTTATTCATATTGTGTGAAAATTACAAGTTTCGAAACACTATACTTACAGTAATATAACCAGACATGCAAACATGCATTTATGTAGGAACTAAAACGAAGAATGGATAACACCTAGTAGACATGAATGGTCATAACTTTTTTTCTAATTGTTGTAGAGGAAAAATAAAAACATCAGCAGGTTTGGAAGGATTTTCTGCATAAAATAGCAGTGAAAAACATTACATTGTTTCCAAAACACAAAAATGGCCATTGATCTCTTTGAAGCAATGTTGTGCAAAAATCGACGGAGTTTGACTCCATATTACAAAGAAACGGTTCAAGTTATCAAAAATCTGACAACATCAAAGTGTAAAGCAACATTTTTTACTCATTACTTCATATTTTTACATCTCTGCCTATTACGGTAAGTGAACAGGGAACGGCAGAGTAACGCGGGTAAATTGACTACTTTTCTGAGGGATGCGCGACCGTGCGCGGGTTAAGAACTCGAAATGTCGATTGATTATTTGATCTCTCATGTATTTACACAGAAATTTTAATGATTACGAATTAGAAGTAGAAAATAATTAATAATAAATTAGAGTAATATTTTTAATGCTACTAATTAATATATTTAAGTATGAATAGCGAATTTCTAATTTTTACGCTGATGTAGCGGTATGCTACATTACCCCCCAAGGCGCAGACCGAAAGGTCCACCCGCTGCAATCATCTGTAGCGGGAAGGAGGGCGAACTACGCGACCCTGCCGAGTTCGGCAATTGGCAAATGATACTGAGCGGGGAAGTTTCACCAAACGGGTCTGCAAGTTTAGATCGGCAAGAGTCCTAGGAACAGGAGTTACTGCAGCGGGCTCGTCTGGTCTCCCCAGACTTGTCGCTGTGTCAGTAAGAGGACTAGAGTTAGAATCTACGACAGGGTTAGAGATAGGGTTTAAATGTACAGGCACATAGAAAGGGTTACACTCAAGTTGACTAGGCAACAAGGCAGCCAACTGAGGAAGCTGAGATGGTAGATATAATCGAGTCTCAGTGGAAGGAGAAATCTGCGGAGAAGATGATGAGTTATAAGTAACACTATGATCAGAAGTGTATGCGACTTTTAATCTGTCTATGCTCACAGGGTCGCTCGAGCCGAATCTGTCGAGGATGAAATATTTTTGCTTGCGTTTGAGTACTTTGAATGGGCCATCATAAGGGCGCGTGAGTGTAGGTTTCATAGCATCATTTCGGACATACACATGTGTGCAGTCTTGCAGGGCAGGATCTAGCTTGTCCTCAGTCTGAGGCATTCGCGGAGCCACATACTTGATCTGGCGCATGCAATCTTTCAGGCAGGTTACGTAAGCGGAACGGTCAGCGGATGAAAATTCAGGCAAAGGTTTTGGATCAACAATGTCGCCGGGGAGACGAAGCGTCTTCCCGTACAACATTTCAGCCGCTGTGCACTGCTGATCTTGTCTGTGCAAATTTCTGATGCTAAGTAGTACTACTGGAAGTCTATCAGTCCAATCGTGACTGCAATTAAGGCAGCGCAAGGCAGACTTGAGGTCTCTGTGGACTCTCTCAATAAGTCCATTTGACTGCGGATGATAAGCTGTAGTGGATGTATTTGCACACCCTAAGGCGGTGCTAAGCTCACTCCAGAATTTGGAGGTAAATTGTGATCCCCGGTCATGCGTGACCTTTAAAGGGACACCAAATCTAGATATCCAATTTGATAAGAAGGCGCGTGCTACAGTCTCAGTTTGTGTATCAGGAAGAGGGACAGCCTCAACCCAACGCGTGAACCTATCGATGATGGTCAACAAATAAGAATAACCGCGCGATACAGGCAAGGGACCCACTAGGTCTAGGTGGACAGAGTCAAACTTTTGACCTGTGAATGCGCAACTCTGCAGCGCTGCACGATTATGTTTCACCACCTTACTACTCTGACACGCATGGCAATTTTGCACAATTTGCTTGACCTCCTTACGCATCGCTGGCCAGACGTAACGATCAGAAATCAAACGCAATGTACGGTTAATACCAGGGTGACTGAGGGAATGGTAGTGCAGGACAGCTACTCTGCGGAGAGTCGCAGGAAGATACAAACGAGAAGGTCGCTCGGCATCACGATACACGCCGTCAACCAAGGTTAGTTTTGGAAGGGAAGGGTTAGAAGATTTGAGAAGGTCCTGAAGTTCAGGATCCTCCTTTTGAGCATTACAAATGTTGCCGAAGGTGATTTCGCCACTGGTTTGGACAGTATTGATGCGGGACAAGCAATCGGCCACAGTATTGTCGAGACCTTTAATGAAACGGATGTCAGTTGTGAACTGACTTATAAAGGAAAGGTGTCGAGCTTCTCTAGGCGAATGTCTTTCAGAAGGCATTTTTATAGCCGAGGTCAAAGGTTTGTGATCTGTGTAGATCACAAACTCCCTTGCCTCTAGAGCATAGCGAAAGTGTCTCACAGATAGGTAGATAGCAAGAAGTTCCCTACCGAACGCGCTATAAGCACGCTCAGTGGGCGACAGCTTTTTTGAAAAGAAAGCAAGAGGAGAGATATTAGTACCTACTTGCTGTTGCAACACAGCACCTACGGCGGTACTGGATGCGTCAACAACGAGGCTGAAATCAGCATTAGCAATAGGGTAGGATAGTTCAGTCGCGGATGCTAATTTTTGCTTGATAGTTTCAAAAGCTTCGCGCGCTTCTTCTGTCCATTTTACCTCGATAGATTTGCCTTTACGTTTCGGTTCGAGGAGGTCGGACAAGGGCGCTAAAGTTTGAGCACAGTTGCGTATGAAACGATGGTAGAAGTTAACAGAACCTAGGAACCTTCTTAGTTCCTTCTGGGTCTGTGGAAGAGGAAAGTTTCTGATCACTTCTACTTTGGAAGGCAAAGGTTTTAGACCTAGGCTAGAGATTTCGTGACCTAAGTAAATCAGTGATGACTTTCCGAACTCACATTTCTCAGGATTTACGAGGAGTCCATTGTCGGACAATCTTTGAAAAACGACCCTAAGGTGGTCTTTGTGCAACTCCGGGGTTGTGGACGCCACAAGGATATCGTCTAAGTAGACAAAAGCGAAAGAGAGATCAGAGAAGATTTCAGCCATGTGTCTCTGGAACGTTTGAGGCGCGTTCCGGAGACCATATGGCATTTTTAGAAATTCAAAGAGACCAAATGGAGTGATGACAGCGGTCTTGGGGATAGCGGACTCATCAAGAGGGATTTGATGAAAGGCGGACTGCAGGTCAATCTTAGAGAAAATTTGTGCTCCTTCCAAATTTGCACTGAAATCGTGCAGGTAAGGAATAGGATAGCGATCAGGTAAAGTAACGGCGTTCAACCTGCGGAAATCCCCGCACGGTCTGAATTCACCGTTAGCCTTGGGTACTAGCAAAAGAGGGCTAGCCCAAGGACTTTTGGAGGTGCGGATGATGCCACACTCCTGCATGCGCGCGAATTCTTTCTTGGCTAACGCCAATCGATCAGGCGGCAATCTCCTAGCACGGGAGAAGACAGGCGGTCCTTGCGTCTCTATGAAGTGTTTCGTGCAGGTTTGCATATTTTTAGAAACTAAGTTAGGGTTGGTTAATGCGGGAAAACTTTTGAGGGTTTGTGCGAACATGCACTCCTCCTTGAAAGCAATAGAAAAGGAATGCAAGACATTTTCTTTAGTTATGCTACCAGCGGGAATTGAGATCTGTGTCTCCTCGTCCCTAATACATCGGTTTTTAACATCTACGATAATCCCATACTTCTCTAGGAAATCCGCGCCAATGATAGGCTCTTGGACTTCCGCGATTAAGAAGGTGAAAAGGAAAGATCGCCTCAATCCCAGACTGCACTCTAAGGCTCGTTCACCGTAACAAGGTATTGGCGTGCCGTTTGCGGCGCGTAATGTAGCCACTAATGGCTGGTTTTTGACTTTTGCCGTGGCTGGGATAATTGATACGCTAGAGCCAGTGTCGATAAGAAATCGATATTTGGTAACGGGATCGAGGATTGTCAAGAGGCGAGTAGTCTGGGAATGAGGCAACGCAGTACTCGCTACTGTGCGTTGCTGGTGGCGTTTCCCGAAGTCATTTGTTCGGTATAACGCGGGCAAAAGCGTGAGGCGCATTTACGAGCTTGGTCACCAAATTTCTGGTGATACCAGCATAAATTGCTACTGGCATCACGAGAGCGTGACCGAAAACGGGGGTTTTGATTATTTGACCTATCATAAGATCTACCTCTATCAAGGCGTTGAGGAGGAGGAGGAGGATAGTGATAGTTGGAGGGATAGTCATAAGGATAGTTGTAGGCATTTTGGTGGCTTTGGAATCTCCCTGGGTTTTGCTGAATGTGAGCCACACTCTGACCTATTTGAAAATTTTGGAGAGCTTGCTTTATTTCAGCAATGTCCTGCTGCAGCTTATCTATTGTGGCTGAGGATTGATTTTGCGCAGTATTTGACGGGCTAAAAGTTGTAGCAGCTACATTCAGGGAAGCAACTTGTGATTCTCTTGGCAAATTAATATTGCGGATCACCGTCTCTGCGGCTTCCGCTAATTTTTCTAATGTTTGCTCGGGCCCCGCTAACGAGAGGAAAGGACGCACATTAGGAGCGAGCTTCGTCATGAAAACTTCCTTCAGAAATCCCTCAGCTACGGCAACACCTGTAGCGAGTTTCCGCAGCTCTTTAACTAGCGAGGTGGGAGAGAAGGAACTAGAGACAGAAGGAATAGCTGAGGCGTCTACCAAACTGCGGAATTTGTCCGCATCTGACATCTGAAGCCTTGCCAAAATTTTTCTTTTTAAGATTCCGTAAGGATCGCGGTCTGGAGGGTTTTCTAAGAGCTCATTGGAGTCATTAAGGAGTTGTGTGGGCGCGGCGCTAACAAGCGCGTAAAATTTGTCTATCTCACTACGTATTTTATTATACCTAAATACGGCCTCCACTTGGTTAAACCAAGTGTGGGCGTCCCCTGGAATGAAAGGAGGGAGCCTAATGGGATTTGAGTGGGCTCGATCTTCATTATCTGAGTCAGGCATGCTAGCAATCTCTTTTTTTTTTTTTTGGGATGCGCAATTAATGATATCAGTGCCTAAGACTTGGGATGAGGTAGCAAGGGTTTGCGTTAATTCTTTACCTACTCAATCATTCAAATTTAGTGAAACAGAAGATAGGAAATGTGAAATTGGAAACGAAGAGAAAAAATTATTATGCGGTATGCGGCAATTTGCGTAGGCACAAAATTAAGCAGGTGAGAGAAAAAGGTTATTTTCCTACCTACTCAATCAATCAATAACGTTGAAGATAACGGAAAGAGAGAGAATGGAAGCGAAAATTTTTACAGTAGTCAGAAATAAATGCACAGCACGGAAATGGGAAAAAATTTTTCCTACCTACTGAGGCACATAAAACAAAAAAAGGACAGTAAAGTGCTGAAAAAAAAAACTTCGTTAGAGCTGCTCAGAGAGATATTAGCACGGACAAACTCACAGGAAATTTCTCAAACTACCACGAAATGGGAAAACTTATCACTACAATGATACGCCAACATTATCCTCTCACAACCCCCAGAACACTTCGAGTTTAGTTCTTTCATTTATTTTTAAAAAATAAGGCCAATGCACCAGTGTCGGGTTTTCGGGACCGTTGATTATTGTGTATGTGAATACTGATTTGGAACGGCCCATGAAACTCGATCGAATCTCGAAGCGTACTGGGTAATTACGAGAGTGATAATGAAACACGTTCGTCGACTCAGCTTAGTTTCCGTGGCGGAGTTTATTTTGGAAGCGGAAACCAGGTGAAAACTGGCTTCTTTGGCTCTTGATCTCGGAGAGCTTGTCTAGGTGGGCAATCCGTGCCGGAGGACCAGGCTGGCGTTGACGAAGGCCGGCACGCGGTGGAGTAGGCACGGTGAGTGAGTGTGATTTGGGAAGTTTAATTTGGCGATTTGAGA
This sequence comes from Morinoia aosen, assembly GCA_030386875.1. NCBI lineage: Eukaryota > Metazoa > Arthropoda > Malacostraca > Amphipoda > Talitridae > Morinoia > Morinoia aosen. Next base: position 34,462,296 of record CM059558.1, on the reverse strand, counting down.
TGATTGAGCGAGGGTCAATGACGTAGTTCAGGCAGAACTAATGACTCCAAAGTAAGGGGAGGTGCGCGTGATCAATTTAAATCCAGCTCATGTGAGCAGACGCAAGTCGGTGCCTTCGCACATTAGCACATTAGCAAGAGCTGGTTAAGTGACGTGCTCGTTTTAGTAGGAGGCAAGTTTAATCACAGGTTATGCGAGAATAGCATTTAGCAATCAGCATGGGCACTCAAGAAACCCCATAAAAATAAACCCAGGGAGATTTGACTGTGAGGTTGTGTATGGCGATGATGTAGAGGTCCTGCACAGGAGTCCAGGATGCTGGATTAGGCGCTCCAGGAGAGACATTAAGACATTCCCTACTGAAAATCCAACATAATAATGACAAATCTTCCCACACGGAGAAGTCCGAGAAACTCCTACAGGTTCGACTCCAGCTAACTTGAGAAGAGAGAGGAAGAATTTAATCAAGAAAGTCTGATACAACTGCTGTTGCTTTAAATGCAAGGCATGAAATTTAAGATTTTTTTGTAGACTATTTTGATTTTTCAAAAGGCAACCGGGGAAAATTCCCCTGAAATCATGGAAGGCACATGATTTAACAAGGCATGGCTTGTGAAGCACAAAAAGGAGAATTACATCAATTAAGTAAAATACGTAGCATGTGGATTTAGACTTTTTATGTACTCTAGAACATCTCGATAACTGCACGAGAATACAGGGAGAAAACTTCCCTAAAGTTAGTTGATAAAGGTTTTACTGAATTTTTCTGATAAATATCGTTGGCAAGAATGAAGGAATAAAAGGAACAATATTCCCTCTGATAAAAGAAAAAGGAAAACTGCGTTTTGGATCTCACAGAAGGAAAATACGCAAAGAAAACGAAAGCATGAATATTTCGTGCGGCGGTGGACCCAGCGGCTTCACGCGTTGGCATAAGCCAAAGCCGCCGGCGTCTTGCACACTCTCAATGATAGGCAGATGGTAGTGGGTGTTTGTCACACGAATACGATGAAGTAAATTAATTTTATTGAGATGATTGATATCGAATTAAGTGAGGTTACGTAAATATATGGAATTAAGAATGAAGTTCCAAACTTTAGCAAGTAGACATGAATAACTTCGTAATTTATTAAAAGCTATTTAAAAAAGACATCTTTAATGATTATTTTGAGTTTAAACAAGTTTAAGTAAAGACTGCTAGATATGATTTGTAAAAAAAATAAGAGAAAATACTATTAGAACACATGCTTAAAATGCAAATAAAAATCACGTAGTAGTGACAGAAGACGGCAGAGTTTTCCGCCATTACGCAAGACGCTATCGGCAAATGAACGCCGGCAATTCGGCCGCGTTCGTCCACAAGTAGTTTATGAAAGATTCGTGATATGATACTGGCAAAACCCGCAATATATGTTTGCGGTGAGGAGAAAAACCAGTACGTTAACTGAATATCTAGTATGAATTTACGCGGGAGTTTGGGAAATGACACTCAATATTCACTCTATAAAACACATGCTAATCTCAGAATCTTAACACTAATTTCTTTATCACTAATTCACGACACTGAGCAGATCTTTAGATTAAGACACACAATACACCGAAAAACACATGGCACATATTCTTACCCGGTTTTACTCTTATTTTAACCCTAAATATCACTGCACTTACGAGATGTTCGCGCAACCACGCCACAAGCAAAAGTGAGTGGACTAGGCGACGCGCTTGTATGTTGCCAGACGGGCTGCTTAAGAACTCGAAATGTCGATTGATTATTTGATCTCTCATGTATTTACACAGAAATTTTAATGATTACGAATTAGAAGTAGAAAATAATTAATAATAAATTAGAGTAATATTTTTAATGCTACTAATTAATTTATTTAAGTATGAATAGCGAATTTCTAATTTTTACGCTGATGTAGCGGTATGCTACAGGTTTGAGCAAAAAATATTTCAAATCACTTTTAGAATTGTGTGTTCATAATTCATTTTTTCTTTTTAATGGGTCAATTTATAAGCAGATAGAAGGTTTAGGAATGGGATTACCTTTATGACCAAGTTTTGCTAATATTTTTATGTGCCACCATGAGCAGAAGTGGTTAGATCAATGTCCAGATGATTTTAAACCTGTCTTTTACAAACGTTATGTTGACGACACTTTTGTTCTTTTCAAGCATAAATCACATGCAGACCTTTTCCTTAAACACCTGAACGATAAGCATCCTAATATTAAATTTACTTTAGAATTAGAAATGAATAAGGAGCTGAATTTTCTAGATGTTACTGTTTGCCGCTCCAACAATATTTTTGAAACATCGGTTTTTAGAAAACCATCTTTTTCTGGGTTAGGTTTAAGTTTCTTTAGTTATTGTTGCAAAAGGTTCAAATTAAATAGCGTTTCAACTCTAGTTAACCGTGCATATAACATCTGTTCTAATTATACCAACATGCATAATGAATTTAAGTTTCTTGAAACCTTTTTCACAACTAATGGCTACCCTAAAGCAGTAATATCCCGTTCAATTAGTAAGTTTCTGGCCAAAAAATTTACCCCAATTGCCGGTCCCGCCAATAATGATTTCATCTACTGTGTTTTACCATACTTTGGACATCAGTCAGAGAAACTAAGAACCGATGTCTTAAAACTACAAATTATTTTCCTCTTAGTTTTCGTGTTATTTTAGTGAATAAGCGCACCATTGGGTCATTTTTTAAATTTAAAGATGTGCTGCCGGCCGGCATGCGTTCGTCCCTCATTTATAAATTTAGTTGTGTGCATTGCGCATCACAGTACGTGGGGTCAACCCATCGTGCTCTTTACGTGAGGGTATCGGAACATGCCGGTCGTAGCCATCGAACAGGTCGCATTCTATGTTCCCCTGCACATTCCAGCATTAGACAGCACACTTTGGAGGGTACATGTCATCAGGTTATTAATATGGACAAATTTGAAATTTTAGATTCATGTAAAGCTAGTTTTGACCTCCGTATATTGGAGTCCTTGTACATTCATAAACTCAGGCCCTCCCTCAATGAAATGCAAAGTTCTTATCCGCTGAAAATAGTCAATCGGTAACCCATTATAACCCACCTTTTACTTAGTTTTACTTGTTTTTTCGTAAGCTGATTTACTTTCTAGATAATATCTTTTATGTTTGCGCAGCTCTCTTTTTACAAATGTTTTCACCCGTTGTCATTAGGCTCTCAAATAATTCAGTTCTTCCATACCTAGACATTTGATTTTTTAATTGTGTATGATAACTTTGTTCAAAAAAAATTTTTCTTAAACTTGGCAGATTTCCTGTTGAAAATGAGCCTTGGCTCGAAACGTTCAGATTAAGATTTTAATGCTTTTACGATTCTTCTTCTCCATTTGCTTCCTTATAAATTTGCTTCGCAAAAAAGATGTGGTTTTAGCATCTTAATGTTCTTATATTTTTGATAACCATAGGTAAACATTTCATGTATCAAATTTATTGGAAGTAAACAGCTTTTCTTCTCTAATTTAGGGTTATTCCGTATTACTGTCCCTTAAATTGCACTGCTTCTCCCTAAATTAGGATTCTTTCACGTTACCGCCAATCAATAGAAAGTTAAAATCTCACTTTGGACGCTTTTACTTAATCCAAACATTTATAGTAAGAGCTTGTTGCATCCATCCAAGTGAATTTGTGCACTTCCAATGCTCGAAATTTGATCAGCTGCGAAAGCAAAACCAACGTGGCTAAGAATATCACGGTAAAAAATAAACGTTTAGTATTATAAAAAATTCATCTTGAGTGCTCTGAAATGCAACAAATCGAAGGATTAAAACATTGTAACTGTAAATCTTCTGAATAAACCGGATGTAAGATAATGAGAATAATTGGAATAGTTCCGGCACTTCTGATGTTCAGCAACAGACTAAATAATTTAAATCTCCCTATGCAGGATGTAAAATTTGGACTGTTTCAACTTTCCATTCCTAGATCTAGGTTGAGGCTTTTCGAATGCACATCATAGATTTGGAATTCTTGCTATTTTAGTTTTCAAGGTCAAAGCAATCATTTTTTATAATCGAATGGTTGAGTGGACACTCTCCTACGTTACTAACTTTTAGTTCAAGCTAAGGTTTATTCAAATATCATAACTGAGTTTGAATTCTTCGAATATTCCCATGTAAAATGTAGGCTAAAGCCCATTTCCTGTTCAAGATTGAGCGGCCCCACCGAACCTGCACGATACGAGTGTTTCTGTTCTGATGAAAGCGCTCGGTGACTCAACTTTTACGTAATCTGAGCAACACGAGCACAGCGCTGCAGGTGTTGGACGAAGCCGTCCTGAGTCACAGCATCGGTCAAGTTAGGCTGCTTTGTTGCCTGGTTGTGTGTGTGTGACGTGTCACTCACAGCCGCGGGCTGCAGGAGGGACGCGGCGACGGGCGTCGCGTCACACCCGACCCTGGCAACTGAGGTGAAATCAGGTGATGCCTTCGTTGAAGTTCGTTGCTGCCTCGTAGGTCGTGTGACCTTGGTGACAGCCTTGGTTGTGGTACCTTACGCTCTTGGTTGCGAGCTGCCGTTGTGCAGCAGATGAGCCAGGCTGCTGGACGGTGCTGACGTTTGCACGGCCCTGGTCGAGGCCTGGAACATGATAGGGCGCCTGGAACGACGTGCGCGATCGCCGGAGATGGACTGCCCAGCAAAGAGAGCCTCCGTTGTCACGTCAAACTCGCTGGAGATTCGAACAAGCGGGATGTCTTCTATAATAAATGTTTTCAGTAGTACACAATGATGCAAATGAATGTTAAAAATGTTATTTTACGTACACACTACTCTAGAGAATGTATCTTCATTAAGCACTTTTCTCCAAAATGCTAACAAATAAACATTTTCGGCAGTTTTTAGTACAATATAGCAGCACGACATCTGTTTGCGGGTGAACTTGTGGATCATGCCTATATAGACAGCAAACTGAAACCAATTTCTCGGAATGAAGCCGGCGTAGCAATTCATTTTTGTCCAATGAAGAAGCGCTCACAAGATAACCTACTCTTTGGTCCAACTGTTCTCGAACAAAATGACTTATTGAAACTCGTTGCATTTTTACCGTTTCAAATATTTTTGTTTCGTTTTTAAAGCAGGTTTGAACGCATTTTAAATGAGTAAATTGGTGGTCGCACTTCATGAAAGTGGAGGTATGCTCAAACTTTCCATATTCGGTACGCCACGCTACGCTTCATAGCACTCACGGATGCAGGCCACAACTGAACAGAGCCGCCTGCTCTGCTTGAACAACATCACAAACGCTAAGCAACCCTCAGAATTAGTCCTGCCGTTTTCAGTAGTAAAATGAGTGAGTCTGCCAAACCACTGCGGACACAACGCGTTCACAGCCCGTTTTGTCGGGGTTCACACGCACGTTCAGACGCGTGCGCAGATTTAGCAAACAAGGCGGATTTCCGCTCGCCAGTGAGAGGCTCGGACGGCCGCAGCAGTTCCGAGGTCGCTCGGCTGCGTCCAGCAATTTGCCGCGTGCCCTACGTTGCCGGCAGGAGGTTAGCCACGGTAGAGGAAACAAGGTAGAGTCATTTCTATGGGGGAAAAACACTTCCTCTTGTTCGGCTAGCCAATAGAACGGCTTTATTCCAAACAAACTTTATGTCGTCAACATTGCAACATGTCGGTATGTCAATAGTGGTGGCAGATTTGGGGCCAGCAGTGTTGCCAGATGCAATATGAGCGCTGCTATGGGTTCGTTGCCAAGACGTCAGCGTTGCCACACGGTCGATGAAAAAAAGACTAGTTTGATCCTACCTTGTTTCTTCTACCGTGAGGTTAACTGCAGGAGGAAAGGCCTCATTTCAAGCGGGGGTGTGAAGGCTTTCTCGAAGTGGGATAGAATACACGCTAATAACTCACCCAATAACACACGGTTGGGATCGGTCGAATGTATAGTATCAGAGCGTACGCTTTGTTGAGTAAAATGACTGAATAATCAAAAATTTAACTCATAGGTGTGCTACGTATAGGTTAAACAAAATGAATTTTTTATTAATATTTCAATGAAATCATGATCAATAATAATTTTAATAATTTGATAAATTTTTACGTCAATTAAAAAATTCAAATAATGCTAATCATTTAAAAACTCTAATGCATTCGTAGTTTGGTTGCGTAGGGTCCGCATGCAGAGGGCCTAGAAAATAATTTCCTGACATTGTAATGAACACTTCTGGCATTCTATTCCCAGTTGGATAACGTACTTCAGCTTTTTGCATAGAAATGTGTTTTAGCTATGAACTGTTTTTGGACATGTTAATTATTTCCTTGCGTAACAATATCCCTGCATAACAAAATCCTTGCGTAACAATAAAGCATCACTCTCTGGGAATTCAAACCGCTGAAAGTGTCTGAAGACCGTATCTGTGATACAGCCTTTGGTATCTCTCAAAATTTGCCGTCATTAATAATTCAGGTGCGGATACGAAACTCAAACAGTTGTTGCTACTGAACACTGGAAGGCATTTCGGCCCGTGCATAGGGCCTCTCAAAACAGGTGCGTTTATTAAGGCCTTCATTTGTTTCACTGATTAATGTCCAAATCGTGTTCAACCGATTTCCTAAATTTTGAGCATGCATAAAAAATAATACTTCGTTCCGATCTAAAAAAAATTGCACTACCGAAAAAAGTCATGTGCAATTGAAAACCTCGTGTATGCAGCAAGCAGCTGACGGCACACGTGGTATTACCTTGCCAAACATGTGCTATTAAACGTTTTGACCAATCAATTTAAAATAAGGTACGGTTGGTTAGGCCGCGCTTCAGGAAATGAGGCCCTACAATTAATATCCTCCAACAATTTTTGGACACCAGCTCAAGGGAATTAAGCCCTCGTAGTTTAACCCAACCTAAATTTATTAATTAAAACTATTAATATATCTTTTTAATCGTAAAAATGAATATTAGCAAAACTTTTCAAACCACCTATAATGATCTACTTGATGAGCGTATCTGTGATACGGGATTACTGCCTGGAGGGTTGCTCTAAACAATGATATGTGCTTGATTCATGGGTTTTAGTAGGGTATTTAAAATTGTTAGGTGGTCGTTTGTGAAAGATTAATGTATTGAAATTTGTAAAGGTAGTAACACCCGTGCCCAGATGCACTCATTGCACCCTTTTTTTTTGTCGAAGGAACCAGAGAAAAATGAGTTTTTATGTTATTACCAACCTAATGGAATGATATACGTACTTCACATAACATTTTTAAATCCCTTCATTTTTTTTATTTTTACTCTGCTCTTTAAATTCTGATTCTTCGATTCGTAAGTCCGTGTGTTGCGCTTTGAGCTTCAAACAGTATCTTAGTTGGAGTCTTGGGTACGGTTGACAGACGTTACCGGGACAACTGTCGTTAAGTTAATTACCTACTTTGTTTTGGGTTATGTAAAGGGGGTTACAGTAGGAAAGGTTAAAATAGCACAGGTAAGGCTAGGTTAGGTAATTCCGATATTCAAGATGTGAGCAATACATTGGGATGATGTACATCTCACTCCGATGTACAGGAAGTGAGCGAACAGTGTACCTATCTCATCTTTAGTCGACCAATAACGCATTCCTGCCTGCTGGAGGGAAGTACAAACCATGGTCTGTCGGCAGGATTCTTCAAAATATCTGCCAAAAATTATGCCTTTTAAAGTTTCTACAACTTCCACTGTCTCCTCACTGCCGCGCAGCTGCTGTAGAGCCGCGCTCCAACCACACGGGCACTGGATTAATCCAACGAGATTTTTTCTGAGGCGATTTGTGCGAGGCGGCTATCACAGATCCTTTTATTTTAGACTCAATTCAACAGAGGACGTTAAAATTATACTTAATCACAAAAGTTTCCACAAAAAGATTACCATCTCAGCAGAAAGGTAACTGAATTCCGGCAGAACAATGATTTCAAATGGAAAATATCGACGTTTAGACACACCCGGTCATTTCTGAAAGAGATGAAGGCGTTTGTGATTTAGTGCTTTCAAGTTCATTATTAATAAATCTCAAGTATTATGCTAAAAATACGGACTTAGAGCAGAAAGCCGAAAAATGTGTTCAATTGCATTCCCATAGTACATTAGTAATTTATCCAATAAAACTTATTTACAGCGCAAGTTAAGAGGTACATTTACACCTCAATAGAGCAGAAGTACATTTTTTATAATCAAAAGTTTACGATTAATAAATGTTACTCAAAAATGGACATGTCACTGACGGCGACACCTCGTGAGGTACGTTAGCAGTACTTTTGTAAAAAAAATTCAACAGTAATATGAAGCTCGAACATTCGATGGTGCGAGTTTTGTTTTAGCTATGAAAGAGTCTCAGAAAATAATTTTCTATCTTATACGGGTTTTTGATTTATTTTAATGTTCTCCAATGGGACGCAAGAGTAAGTCGTTGCACGGTCGGTAACACCCTAATCTGTTCAGCTTTTGCATGCCATGAGACGGGCAGTGTTGCGCAGGCCACGGGCAGTGTTGCGCAGGTCAGACGTCAACCCTACAGTGTTCCAGCAACTTATGCTCTCGAGTGTTATGCTCTCACTTATGTTCTCTCACTGAAATTCTGTAAATTCTCTTCGTTTATCCCTTTGAACAGAAGACGGTTTTGGTGCCTGATCAACTCTCGAGCGTTTTGATTAGAATTACATTGGTGTTCGGCTGCCAGACGAGCGACGTGCAGGACCAGAAACCCAGGCGAAACAAGGATGAGAGCAATAATTTAAGGCGCGGAATGCTGCCAATAGCGAGCGAAAAGAGCCGCGTCGTGTCAGTGAGGCGAGCTGCATTGCCGGGTCGGAAATTCCATCCCTCTGAGTCCGGCTGCTCCGGCCGCTGCATTGCCAAAAAACTGCAGCCCTGAGCCTGGTGATCGGAAGCGTCGCTGCGATAATCTCCATACACGAGAGGTCACACTCAAACAAACCCAGACGTCATACAGTGAGAGCTCAGCACTCCCTACAGGCCTTCCAGGGGAGCTCTTTCTTCTTCCTACATGAGGGGTTTGTTAAAACGAACACGACGACGTGACAACGTGAAATTACTGAGTTTAAAAAAAACATACAACTGCTTCTAGGCGACTTAGAAACACGTGGGCTACATACATTAACAATAAAATTGAGACCTGGAACAGGCACATGTGAACTCTCGAGGAATATAACAAGTAAATGAGGAGCTTTACCTCAGAAAGGAGCCGCAACCGAGGGAAGGGAATGAGCTGCATTGATCAGTGTATCTCCTAGAGACTTGAATCTTATTTTGTAACCTCGGTTGAATTCGAATCAAGCAGTAATACTAATATTAAAAAATGAGTCTGTGAAAACATGTCAAACGTAGTTTAACGCCTTCACTAGACGAGAACCCTTGTCCTCTATGTACACCGGAGTTCGAGTAAAACGATCAGCCCGAGTTAGCGGCGACGACAGCACCTGAACTGCGCCTGATCTTGGGAGTCAAGCGGGGCGTCGATCTCAAATTAAGCGAGTGTCAAAACCATCATTTGATAGAATTAATCAAGAGTGTTTGTAGACGTTACTTTCTCGCAGGCTAAAGTGAGCATATTTTAGTAGCAAGGGATGAGTAATTCTTTTTTCATTTCACTCTTGCCAGTTCGTCCAGATCTGAAGACTCGTTCCTTGCCTGCATTACCCAGTTACCGACTTGCGTAACGCGCAGCCTAGGAATACCTCGATGAAGATGTCGCTATAGCAAGCCTGCGTTCCATCGGATGAAGTTAGGTCTTTGAAAAAATGAGAGATCACTCAACACGTGTGATTTTAGTGAAAACTTTATTCAGTGACCCCGTTTTCCAGTTCTGCTACGCTCAAATAAGTTCAATATTTCAACCAAGCAGTTGTGGCAATTTAGTTCATTTATGGAGAAAAATGTAGTTTTTCAGTACATTTTCCTACCTACAGGAGCCCGAAATTAGGCTTCACATACTTCATGCACGCTTACTCAAGAACACAAGGCACTAGAACACAAGTTACTCAAGAGCACAAGGCACTAGAACACAAGTTACTCAAGAGCACAAGGCACTAGAACACAAGTTACTCAAGAGCACAAGGCACTAGAACACAAGTTACTCAAGAGCACAAGGCTCTAGAACACAAGTTACTCAAGGTTTGCTAGCGAAGACTGCATATTCTCGGAGTAGAGGGCCCCAGCAGCACTTCCCTCGGAATGGTGTGCAGCAGCACTAGCAGCTCTGGGCGATATGATACGGACTGGGCTACCGTCCTCAACCAAGGTACAGGGAAATGAGTAAAATTCAGTTGGCATCTAATTTATAAAATAATTGAAATAACAATGATATTTTTTAGTGACTCCAAGAATCATGGTTCACCGCATATTTTAAATAAGTATTTAAATGGATAGCGGTGCGTATATATAACCATGCAAACCCGGGAGTAGATATTGTGTTTTGGCACAAATTAAACACGAACAATCGACATTAGCGTGGTTTGCAGATATATAGAGTGATTCCCTCTAACTCCTCTGTGAAATAATTGGATTCATTGTCTCTTAGCCACATGACCACTACCGACAGCTGCCCTGCGTCACAAGAAATTGCCGCTATCAACCACATTCAAATCGCAGATCCATTAGACCATCACTTCCAGAAGCATCAATTACAAGCGCAAAAATCCCTAAAGTTGAGCAGTGTGGCGAATTCCAACAATCAGCGTATACACGCGGAACAGAGCTCTAGCAGAATTTATATTAAAAATTTGAAATTCAGCTATGGACAATTTCGAAAAATTAGTTTGTACGTGTGTACTCGTACATGCTTCAGAAAGTTCTAGGAGACTACAATGTTAGCATCATAAATAATGTATAACAGGCTGATGTTCTCCTCGTTTTTAATAACCCATGGGTTTATCTCTCGTTGTACAGTTTTATAAATTCATTTTATTTCTGCAAATTCATATCCAAAATGTAATTTCAACTACAAAGTTTTTCTATAATTTATATAAAAAACTTGTTAAGCATAATTTATTTATGTGTCCTTAATTTGTCATATAAACTTGTTTAACGTTCTTTATCCAAGAACGTCCTTATTTTTAACTCGTTTCAAAAACTATTTTTAATATTATTTGTGAAAGATGGTCGCTTACAAGGAGAGTATGGATTCTTATTTTAATGTAGATAGCTTTCCACTAGATTCGGACATTCTACAGGTTCTGTTGGACCCCGCAAAGATGATTTGGTGGTTCGTGTAGTTCTGAACGCCGGGTTGCCTGCAGTTAGGCCGCCGTCACACGGAGACCAAATGGAAACGTTTCGTCACAATCGTCTGCATAGCGGCACCGTTCGGTCTGTCTAGCGCTACGAAACCGTCAGATTTTAGCCATGAGCTACGGTGCATTTTTGGTACGGGTATCGTCACCATTTGGTAACCAAAATGCCGGAGAACTGGGTTGGTGCGTACTTATTTACTTGTAATTAGGGACTATTTCGTTTACCTGATGCGCGAATAAAGTGCTTAATTTTTGTTATTAATGCAGTATCTTTAGATGAGCGTATTTTTTCAGTACTCTCTCGCCTGGAGTCGCTAAAAATTAGTCCAGCCAATTTTGATTACAGAGAAGAGTTTGGAAAATGGATCATCAACGTGGGACTGGTAGTTGTGATTAAACTAGTCTGACAATACAGAAGAGAAATGAATTATTTATGTACTTAAATTATAAATTTGTATGAGCCATTACGCGTATCTTGCAATGAATTAATGATTCAATGAGTGGCCACGAAAGTAGATAAACATGAGGGCTATGAAAGTAAATAAACCAAACGGGCAGGGATGGCTACAAAATCCTGAAGCGAGTACGGCAGCTCTCTCCATATTCGGTTCGGACGGACAATTCGGTTTTCGTTCTAAGAAATCAACGACACAAGCTGTATTAAATCATTTACAGTACCTTTACTCTAATATAGATGAAGGAAAGCTTGTTTTCTCCGTTATTCTTGACTTTCGAAAAGCATTCGACTGTGTGGACCATAAGATATTACTCTCGAAACTACACTGTTATGGCATTCGAGGAATTGCCCATGATTGGTTCAAATCATACCTAACAAATCGGAAGCAATACGTTGTCGTTGACGACGCAAAATCGGACCCACAGACAATTAGCCATGGAGTTCCACAAGGGTCTGTCCTAGGGCCTCTCCTATTTCTGATATTTATAAATGATATTATCAAATCAACAACATTTTTCAAATTCATACTTTTTGCCGATGACAGCACGCTTTCTACGGTCCTTCCGAGCCAAAATCCCGCTATGATTGCGGAGAGCATAAATAATGAACTCCATAAGGTTTCATTATGGCTTAAAGCTAATAAAATAAGCCTCAACATCGAAAAAACAAAGTATATTACATTCTCATACAAGAAAAGCATATCTCTCCCACACATAAAAATTGGCGAAGGTGAAATCGAAGAAACCAACTCATGCAAGTTTCTGGGCATCATAATAGATAAACATCTGACCTTTAAAGAGCACATCGCTAATATTAGTTCTAAATTATCGAAATCCATCGGAATCCTGAATAAAGTTAAAAATTACCTGCCTGAAACAGCTTTACGAATGCTCTACCGAACGCTCATTTCACCATACTTGCAGTACGGAATAGAAGCATGGCACGGAACTGATAAAAATAAAACCAATATAATTTTTACTCTGCAAAAAAGAGCAATCAGAGCGGTAAAGAATCTAGAATATAATGCTTACACAAATGATTCATTCAAAAATTTACAAATACTTAAACTTCCAGATCTCTATAAAATCTCCATTTGTAATTTCATTTACAAAACATTAAGAAATGATGGCGACAATAGCATGAAACTATTATTAAGTGCGCAAACTGGTCATCACGACCATTTAACCCGAAATAGAAGTAAATTCATGCTTCCTTATTATTCAAAGGCCCGGTCGCAACACATTATCCTCTTCGTTGGAACTAAAACTTGGAACTCAATACCTGCGGAGATCCGTGATAGTAATTCTTACAAGTTATTCAAAAGAAATCTCGAGACTCACTTCCTATCGGAATATTAGTCATGTAAGATCACCAAGTCAAATCTTGTCTCCAACATGACTGTTTCCAATAATGAAATTTGCCATGGGTAATATATAATTCGCCTTCAGTCTGCTGTTAAATCTTTTATCGAATGTACTGTTAAATATAGTCCACATAACCTATATTGTAAAATGAAATATCTGATATCGATTGAATTATCTCACTGATCAGTCTGATGTGAAACTAGTTTAAGTGATTTAGGTTAAACATTAATGTACACCTTAGAATAATGTTGATGGTAGGATGCCCCAGAAGTCGCTGAACTTATTCGGGCCCACAGGTATCTATATTCAAACTTGTCCATTGTACTAGACTTAAGAAACATTCTACCTCTGTATCTCCTGTGGTAAATAAATTGTTTAAATTGTTTAAATATTGCCGCCAAGCTGCCCGCTCAGTTCGGTAACGTAGCACTATACGGGCTGGTCATCGTGTGACGTCGCCTGATAACGCAGCCTTTATCAGACGATGGTGGCATTTTAAGTCTATTCGAGAGGTGTGTAGTAGTTTTGATCATTGGGCTCAGAAGGCTTATAAATAATTTAAGCTTGCAGTTTTTATTAGATTAACTTCAGTTAGCAATTTTCAATGCAATGGCAAAAAATGAGTAGTGGATACGCATGATCAAAGGAATATGACTTTAACAAGCTGCCAACAGTATGTGTCTTGAAATATCCTTAAAGATCTGTATTGTTAGGAAAAACTCGATCCAAACTAAGCCCAAATGCCACCCTTGGAATTTCGATGCGTTGCCGCTCTGAACTATGTAGTGCAATTCATTTCATTAAATAAATTTTATACTGAAATGTGCATACATGCATCGTAATTACACGGAAGCCACAATGAATCGCTGCCAAAGACAGAACCAGTCTATGTAGTAGCAATGCCCCGTGTAACAACTCATAGTTGGCATAGCCAGTAGTCGCTGCCGCCTCTGACCGCGCCTCCCACGCCAGCCAATGGGAGAGCGCGGGCAGCTCGTCATGAACTTGTGACTCTGACTCACCACAACACCGGCCGTCACACGTTGCAGCCACACAGAAATTTCAGCTGGCTTCTCTGAAAGGTTTACATTAGATCCCAAAAAGAACGAAGAACAAACGTTTAAGGAGTAAGAACTGGTATGCATTGACTAATAATCCTTGAAGCGATTTAGAAAAGAATGTTTCAATTGAGTAGACTTTTACGGAAAGTCTGTAGATGAACAGGAACTTGCCATGGTGGCAACAGTGATATGACGTGACCCCTTTCGACCTTATTAACATTTGTGCTATGCAGGTGAGTTGAGCCATTTGAAGCTTGCTTGGAAATGCTCGGTAATTTCTGCAATCGATATCTACTGTAAAAAACGTAGTCAGTTGCAAATCGAGGTCAATTATAGAATTATCTGAAGCATATGTCTCCTCTTTTACTCGAAAAAATGCCTGTACTGCATTTACTTTCTGATACTATTCAGAACGACCTTGAACCTGAGTTAGAAAGATAAGGCAAATTTTGCCACAGAAGGCAGTTCAGATATCCTCGACATAAACTCAAATTATTATATGTATATAGCTTTAAAACATCACTTTGCCATTGCGAAATCAACTAGATTTTTGGCAAAGCTTCTTGTACATTTTTCTGAACTAAATGCAATTGTAGGTAGGATTCCTAGTTGTTGGTGGGTTGTGGTTCACATCAGTTCCGGAGCGAGCCGTTAGTTCCACTGGAGTTCGTGGGAGCCTCGCATGCTGAGATCCGGGTTCTGTTTGTCCCATATTTTCGTTCGGAGGTACATGACATGTGTGTTGAGTTGAGATTATTTAACAATAGGCTCATCACTTGCTGGAAAGTTGCAAGTTTATACCGAAACAAGTAAATATCGTTTTGATAATCTAGTTTTGATGTACTGCCAGCGGTTGTGCATATGATCGTCCGACCCAGGCTGCCAGTCAGTTATGGCAGAGAGCACGAGTTATGTCTTCCTTCTATAGCCTCACTGTTCCATTTGGCGGTCAATGTTCAGCGTGATGCAATCAAAGGAAATGGGAATTTTATTCCCAAGAATCACTAAAGGAACCCATTTAAGAACGTTTTACATGAATGACATTCTGCTCTCTGATGAGTTATTTTTGAATTATTCGACTTTGAAATTGGCTTCCGCGTGCCGAAGGAAGCAAGCGCGTTAACCAGAATTTCATTAATAACGGAAGTTAACCCCCTATTACAAACGTAAAGAGGTTGGGTCGTGTGGGATAGCCGCAGTTCTTCTAGTGAGAATTATAAATAAAGGTTGAAAGCAACCCATCAAGGTCATGTTAACAATTGTGTTTACATCTGCTCCATGATGGCGGCGGCCGTACCGGGTGGCGCCATCTGTGAGCTGACTGTAAAGGTGACGACGTAACAATGACGAGTAAAGAAAAACGTCAAAAGCACCAAATACGAGAAATAGTACGTAAACTTTTTGTGTTATTAACTGATAACAATATTTCTTACTATTTTATTAACAATTTCTATCATTCTTTTATTTCTACGAAGTTCTGGCGAAAACTTTAACACCTCATGATCCGAACTTTGCCTTTCCCGGCCCAACCTGGTCGTATTCTGTGTTCCACATTTTGCGCGGGAAAGCGATTTTACGTATAACTTCAAAGCTAAATAATTAAAAAATAACGCATCAGAGAGCAGAGTGTCATTCATGTAAAACGTTCTTAAATGGGTTCCTTTAGTGATTCTTTGGAATAAAACTCCCATTTCATTTGATTGCATCACGCTGAACATTGACCCATTTGGCTATTATTTTCCCCGTCTCAAACGGCGAAGTGCGACTTGGCACCTGACATTGGAGCTGTGGGAGGTAGTTGAGTGTCGCACAACGTAACTTGGGCAACCACTGGCTTTTCTGGAGTAACAAATGGAGAGAGATACTATACTATGCTATGTTACTATATTTTAAAGCAAGTGTTGAATTTACTACGTCAAGAAATGAAGGGTGGTGCTTCGTGTTTCAGATTAGAGAAGTCATGGTAATCTTATCGATCTCTTATAATGTATCGCATGGGAGCTCGCGTTCGCAGGAGAGTACAGTTAGGTTACCCGGGCTGTAGACAGCCTTCGAAACTTCTTTCGTGCTCACTTCACTTCTTTCAGTATTGAAGCCTTCTTCGCTCTCTCATTTTCGCCTTTTGTTCCCCTCCCTTCTTAACTTGGTCTAATGAGCGAGGCATTCTGTGTTGGAACACACATTGTGCATAGATTCTCCGTTTTCTATAGTTTGACATATGGTCCCTATGGTCATGTGATTTCTTAATAAGGAAGCATATAGTACGAACGGGTAGAGCAAGTCCATGTGAGGGCAAATAATCGGTATATAGTAATTAGCTGTAACGAGCCTGGTAACGTGAACATTCAGCATCGGTGCGATAGCTGCGAGCTAACATGTTTCAGTGAGAAAGAGCGGAGTTAACTAAATGAATGTAAAGACCGAGGTGGTTTGTTCAGCACGTTTAATCAAGCGAGATTTCACCAATAAATAGCAGTGACTCTCGTAACTCGGCGTAATTTACAATCATGTGGCCACGTTGTATTACGATGTCCCCTTGGGGGGATACAACTATTGTATCTATGGGGATTAGCGCTCCCTGGAGGAATATGTGAGGTCCCGAGCTAACAGTTAGATAGGCTTTCCTTTTTATTAAAATAGAATAGATATTTTATTTTGTTACGGACCATTTTTTCGATTCACTGCTGTCCTATTTTTCAGCATCTACTATTTTCTTCTTCAACTTTTATCTTATTTCATGAACTTCTTTTTCAGTTTATTGTTTCAATGCATTTATTGTATAAATTCCGCTTTCCTGAACTCCATACTAAATGGTGCATTCCTCCTGCCTCTCCTTGGAACGCATTTGTTGCAGTTAGGGAGGCCTAAACTAACATCTAGTCTCGTCACTCTAAATTGCGATGTATTTTAATTTCAGGGCTATTAGATCTTACTATTCATCCTAACTTGCTGTGATATTTAACCAACGTAGTAACGTAGAGGAATTAATTTGCCTTCTGTGACTTGTTTTGCCTTATTACTCTGACGGTATTGAAGAACTTTTCTTTTTTGTTACGCATTGTGAACCGCGTGTAACTAAATAGACGACTTAGTCAAATTTTCATAGAATTTGTTGTTACGGTGGCACAATTGTAAAAATCAGAACTTTTTTGATGCGATGGAGCTGTGGGTAAAATTTTTGATCTTCAGAAGTTATCTTGTTTTCCAAAATCATGTAAATAGCTACTCACATTTCATTTATATAAGCAATATTTTATTCATTCTTTCGATAGTGCACTCAAGGGGAAGGTGTGAAATCCCGAGCTGAAAGTTCGGTAAGCCTTCCCTTTGTTGAAATAGAATAGGTTTTTGGTATTGTTACGGATAATCTTTCTTCGGCTCACTATAGCACTTTTTTCAATGCTTATTACTTTTATCTTCAACATTATCTTGTTTCATAATATGCTTTCCATTGTACAGTTTCTATGCGCTGGATGTGGTGACATGCCTTATGCATACGGCTCCCGTTCCTTGAATTCGAAACAAAATTGTGCCTCCCGCCTTCCTCTCGTGGGAACGCCAGTTTTGTTGTTGGATAGGTTTAAATCAACTTATAATCTCATCCAATCTGGCATCCCTTCGAACTATGAAACAATCTCGGTAGGAACTTGGATGTGTTTCGCACTTAGTTACTAGTGAATGACTATGGAACAAGGGAAACATTATTCCGTCTATTGCCCTGAAGCTTCCACGAGCAGCAGTCCAGGAAGCAAGGCTGCGGTGTTTGTTGTATGCAGCGCAAAGAGTTCACTGACTACCAATTTAGAGTTGCCGCTGGAGACCGGAACGTGCAGCAATTTTTCAACAATGGAGCTATGTGTGCCGCGAATTAGTAGTAAAAAGGATGACACAGACCTTAACGACCGCGATCAATTGTAAAATGTTCCCAGTGAGTAACAGGATATGCCAACCGACCAGGACCGCAAATGCGGGTACAAACGGGGACAAAACTTTTTGAGGTGAATTTCCTGGCTGCATATTGAGATTTGTTATCGCTCCCTCCTTCCGGAAATAGGTTCGAAGTGAAGGGTGTTGTGGTAGTTTGTGGACTGTAATAATTGACTTTCCAGACAATTGCGTAGTGAGATGCCTTATCCTATAGCATAACCTGTCGAGTATGTTTCCGCTCATAGACAGTGTGCTCAGTTTTGACAACTCGCCGCACTTCGTAAGGCATCGTTAGTCTTTGCGATAGCCTGCAGGGTTACACTAGCTGACCTGTAACTTATTACTTGTCATGAACTTGTCTAAAAAAGAGATCCCAACTCCACTTAATTATTATTCGTACGAATGAAACAATATTGTCTGAACTTCACTCTTGTGCGCAAAATTTATGATTGTACGTGTAACTATTTCAAGTAAAAGGTTACTTTCGATTGTCCTGACTTCGGTTATCTTCAAGTGTATAACTTAATACACATTGATTTGACGTTCGTATTTTTATTAGGAATGGTTTTACAGCTTTATAATATTGAGAAATAATTATTTCTTTTGAGTGATTTCCTTGGTTCATTGCGAGCTGTTTGAGTGTGCGGCTGCGTAGTCCCGCAGCGGTACACAACCTAGCCACATTCTAAACGTTCGCTCAAATTTTCTGCGAGGCCAACGTTAAAGAAGTAAAAAACACGTTAGGGTAAAACCTGCTCTCTCTATGTAATCAGTTTACCTAGTGTAATTTATTTGCCTAATGTGATCAATAGCCTAATGTGATCGTTTGCTTAAATGTGATCGATTGCCTAATGGGATCCGTTAATTAAACTAACATAATCTAATCTTCCTTCAGCCACCGCTGAGCAACGCCACCCTGTACACACAGAGAAATTGTGACGCATTTCAGTGTTGAACGGGTATTCAGGGAAATCTTGGGAGATCTGGGTGTATCACCTTAGACTAATTACTTAGACGAATTACTGAAACAGTCAGTGAAGTTGATCATGCATTCTCGCTTCATTTGATGAAAAACTTCCTGCTAAAAAATGGCCAGGCTCTGAAATTTGTAAATGGAACGTAAATCTCTCCAGAAACCTACGATATTTGCAATTTTTATTGGATTCTTAAATATTGTCAGTTAATACGTGTATTCATAGGCTAGTCAGAGAAAGCGAAAAATTTATGTAAAGTAGTGCTCCCTTCTGTGTTTCGTAACAGCCCGTGGCAAACAAAAATGCATCACAATACCTTGATTTGTGTTATTTTTTGAAGATGCACTTTCATGTCAGTTTTATGACAAGAGGACTCACAAAAGTAGGTCATTTTTTTGACAAAATTTTTCTCTACGTAGTTTTTCTAACGCCACTCTATTGATGGAGTTTTTTTATAATTCTCAGGGCCAGGAAATTCCGCTTATGTCGGTAGTCTCCTCTCGCAGTGAAAAGTATTTGACAAAACCTTGCCGCGAGAGCTGTCCCACAGTAGCTACCCTCTCTCTGCGTGGCGAGATTTGGACTTGACTCCCATCGGGTCGCTTATTTTCTTCCCGCTATTTCGAGAGTATTTTTACCATCGTCGGTCTTGTCAGCTCTCAACTGTAAAATTTTAGAATTGTTCTTGAAAAAAAGTTACGCCAGCTTGGTTCTATAAAATTAGTTGCAGCGCAATCCTGTATTATAACCTTATGATTCGTGACAAATGATCAATAGTAATAAATGCTATGTTTTAAAAAAAGAAACAGAAACACAGGTGTAACAGTTTACTTCAAATAAAGATGTATCTCATTGGTCTTTAGAGTGTCTTAACTTGAGGATCCCCAGTTAATAAACATACATAAGGGTCATATTACTTATGTTTATTGTCGAAGGAATTGTTGAGAGAAAAACGGAAATGTGTACCCTATGTTAAATTATTCTATGTTAGATAATGCACATAAATATAGTCAGAAACAGAGTAAAAGTTAACGTTACATTGCGCATTTCCAATATAAAAACCATAAGTAACATAAAAAATGTTTCTCATCGTCCAATGATTTGACATCGTTTTCGTACTCCAATATATTTTCGACCATGTAGACACACTCACCTTCGTCCACGCTCTGCAGTAAAAGCCTGGCATGGCACGCGCCATCAGCTGTGAGACCTCCGTTTACGTATCATGAAGCAACATCAGATGTGTGTGGGTGGAGGAAAAAATGGGTATAGTCGACTCGTTATGACTTGAAGAAGGAAGAAAAATTATTTGTGTAGGACCTCACAGTGGGATACAACTGTTGTATCTATCACAATTAGCGCTCCCAGGGGGGAAAATGTATGGTCCCGAGTTGATGGCTAGATAGGCTTACTCTTTATTGAAATAGAATAGGTTATTTGTTTTGTCTTGCACTTCTTGTTTTCGGTTCTTTGGTATTCTCTTTTTCAGCACCTACTACTTTCATATTTTATCTTATGTCATAACCTTTATCCTCAACTTACTGTTTCTATGCACAGATGAACACGAGCTGGAACCCACCTCGCGTATAGATTCCTCGTTCCCTTAACTCTATGCAATTATTGTATCTATGGGAATTAGCGCTCCCAGAGGGACAATGTGAGGTCCCGAGCTGAGAGTTAGGTAGGCCTTTTTTTTGTTGAAATAAAATGTTTTTGTTATGTTAAGGACCACCTTTTTTCGGTTTACTGCTGTCCTGTTCTTCAGCTCCTTCTACTTTCTTCTTCAACTTTGATCTTGTTTCATAATCTTCTTTCCCAACTTACTGTTTCTATGCCCTTTCTGCGTAGATTCCGAGTTTCCTTTAACTCCATACTAAATGGTGCCTTCCTCCTTCCTCCCATTGGATCGCAATTGTTGCTGGGTAGGGAGGCTAAAACTAACGAAAAATCTAAAACCTTAACTCTATGAATGGTGCCCTAATGTTTTCACTCTTTGAACACCTGTGGTGTAGTCAGGGAGGCTGAAACTAACTCGAAATCATTTTTTTTCTGCGAGAAATCCAGAGCTATGAACTATTCTAACCATTATAAAATGCAGCCGAAAATTGGAGTGATAGAAAACGTTTTCAACGTTGTTTGTAAGCTCCTTATGTAGTCACCTTCCCCTGGGACAAAGGATTAGCTGGTGTTGTGCGGACACGGTGTGCGAGTGAGAGCCTGAGAGGTCTACTATACCCAAGTGTGAAGCGTAGATCTTGAATGAATCGAGAATTTGGAAATGTAATGTCATTACTTCAGAACATCTTCTATGCTATACTGAAAATGAAATCAATCATTCAATGATGATTTAGGTAAAAAAATTCAGAAACT
Source organism: Morinoia aosen (assembly GCA_030386875.1). Lineage (NCBI taxonomy): Eukaryota > Metazoa > Arthropoda > Malacostraca > Amphipoda > Talitridae > Morinoia > Morinoia aosen. The sequence goes on along the minus strand of CM059558.1, from coordinate 34,440,876 downwards.
TTCGCAAACGGCTCCACCATGTTAAGTTTAATTTATTCTAATGGTAGAAATGCCTAGTTTACACTTTTGAATTTTAGCGTGCAATTCTACCCTGTGACAGCACAAATCGTACTCAGGTGATGATAAACATGGATGAGATAAACATGCGTGAGATTTTAGTACGTTCCTACCCGAATTTTTTTTCTCGGCTCCTGCGTGGCGCGAGCGGAGGGAGCATCGTGATCTGCGGGGGGACCGGTGGACGGTCTGCATGCTGCGTTCACCGAAAATACCCCTGAATTTAGGTGAGAATAGCTTTATGATTTACTTTAATCAAGTATTTATTATTTTTGAATTCTTCGTCAAGGTTCTTCGTTAAAGGGGAGTAATCTTTGTCCTTTAAAAAAGATTATTAATCCCATTATAATAGTTAAGGCTTTTTGTTTGTTTTCATTTTGCAGCATTTGCCGGCCACTTTGAAATTCAGACTTATTATAGGCCAGTATCTTCCTTTAGGCCCTTATCACCTTCTCATGCAGACATCTTCATCCAGGTCTACAATCCAGCAATGTAAGACAAAACGTGGTGAAATAGAGTATGCACTTATGTAAATTTACATGTTACCGGATAATAAAAATAATATAAATCGTCTTGGCGAGTAAACCAACACACAGTAAATTTTCGTAATTCTACTTCGCAACGCTGAATTACTCTTTTAAGCAAATCTTTAGCTTGAGTCATTTAAGTGAGAGAAAAGCGCTCTGACGCTTAAAAGTGACTTAGAGGATGCACTGCCTGCCTAGCGAGGTGACGAATTTTTAAGACAAGGTAGTCTCTCGGTGATGGTAGATATAGGTGGGTGATGCGAGAGTAGCTTTCGTTGATAATTTCTTAATTTCTTACCTTTGTTATGACATGAACTTAGGAAGCAAAGAGTGGCATATTTAATACGAACACAGTAATGAGGATGATTTTGTCCAAGAAATTTGTACAGTACAAAAAATTTAAATTTCCTGGGTTATGGAAGACAATGATAGAATTGTTATCCAAAAGACAATTTTTCTACGTCGCATTTAAACAAAAGTTGTAAAATTAAGAAACTGCTCATCATTGTGTAAGCCACGTCTTTGAGCCCTCGGTTGTGTTTAGAGGCTAAAAAAACTTCATTGAATAAGGTTTTTCTAAATCTCTCTTTCCCGCTAAAAACCGTACATGCTGACACCATCCTTTGTAATAATTCTTATCGAACGTATTATAATATGTATATGATAACCCCTCGAATTAAAACTCATCTATCTCTGGGAATTATCACTCCCAGAAGGGAAAATGTGAGAGCCCGAGTTCAAGGTTAGGTACGCTTTCCTTTGGCTGAAATAGAATAAATTGTTATTTTGTTTCGGACCATATTTTTTTTTTGGTTTACTCCTGATTTGTATTTTAGCATCCATTACTTTCTTCTGCAACTTTTTTAACTTCAACTTCTTGAATCTTGCCGTTTCTTTGCGCAGAGTATGCGGACATACATTGAGCATGGTTCACTCGTTTCCCCAACTCCGTACTAATTGGCACCTTCCTGTACTAATTGACCCACACTGCCTGGACATAAGCGTGATATTAACACAACTCTTCTTTCGATGTGAACTCTTGGCAACACCTTTTTTGGGATTAGGATTGCTTATATGAAATAATTATCAAATCTAATGTTTATGAGAGAGTAATTAATTAAATTATCCTGCTACATATATTGAGGATTTTAAAGAAAAAGGACATGCATTATGGCATGCGAAAAAAAGACTACGTAAAGAGTACTGAAAAGTGTTGAATGTAATGCTGTAATGTTCATTGTAATGTAGTACATATATGTATATATGTGTATATGTGAACGTATGTGTATATGCGTGTATGTATATTTATATAAATATATGTACATATGTGTATGGGTATACATCTATGTGTATATATGCATATATATGTATATATGAGTGTATATATAAATGTGTATATATGAGTGTGTGTATGTATATAGATACATATTGGCAATTGTTATTTTGGATACAATCAGCGTTTTCAATTATGATAACTTTCGAACGAAATTTACTCGTTATCGTGAATGAATTGCAGTAAAAAAACTAGATAATTTCCAGACATCGAGGTGTGTTGAGCTGTAGCGCACTGCTGTTCAAATTGAGCCGTCCAGTTTGCCGAGAGAAAGTCGCAGCAGAATCTCCTACCAAGCGGAAACAAATTGTGTAGTATTGTATCTGTAGGTGAGATGATGTATTTCCTACTACATTTACACAATGAATTGTGAATACCGTTGTCGATTTCGATAAGTTTTTACACATGCTAGAACTACTCTATCGAATCTCTTTCCATCGATGAACTTGCTGAGCTACTCCTTCACTCTTCATAGGAGAGTAAAATGGAATTTTGGTACCACAGTGCGCTTTGCAATGATAGAGTAATCAATAAAAAAAAAGTTGGCAAGATTTTCAAGTTCAAAACAGTAGCCGCTGAGAGTTTGTAGAAAGTATTAAATGTTGAAGTTTCTCACGAGTTCATTCCTAGTGTTATTACGTCGGAAAAAGTTAATTCTCTGAGAATTTATTGTAAGTATTGTATTGAATGATGAGATTTTGAAGTACTGTATATGATTATGAAATAATGGCGGAAAACATATCAGTAAATCTAGCGGCATCGGGCAACTCCTTCACCAGCAGTACCTGGTATCGTCGTCGGCGAACAAGGATGAACGTGTTTATCTGCAGAACGTTTGAATCACAAAACCACATATCCAGTGCTTTCTTACAGTTAAGCACACCTCTTTAATGGCAAAGGTACGCTCACTTCAATGAAGTATATACGTATGGAAATAAATATCAAGCCAATTACCCGTTATCACAGTCTGATGCAACAAATATTCCAGAATATTCTCTACTGAGCTTGTAGAACGCGTTTCGTTGCGAGAGCGAGGTTGATTAGTCGCCGTTATAGCTGTATGAAACGTTTAGTTTTCAAGTAAGCGCTGTATTCAACTTCTTTCGTCTACTCGTGAGTGAAAATTACGATTGATAAATGGATTTAGTTTCCCTTGCTTGGCATGAGAAATATATCTGAAAAAATATACGCAAATGTTCTATGTACAGAATTTAGCTTTAGTTCATGCGCATAACTTCGATTTGGAATGCTTCTTTGATTACAAGTAACATTGGCACTTTAATTTTTACTTCAGCGTAAGATTATACCATAACTGCATCGGTAGTGCACCAACAGAAGATGTGTACTCCACCTGACGCAACAGCCTATCGTATATAAAAACGTTCACGTGCTGTGGCGATCATTGTGCCGCTGGTCGTGTCGAGTGTTGGTTGCGGTCCGCGCAGCTTATCGAGAGTGGAGTTAACCTCGTTTGTTCGAAGTGATCATAGTTCTGTTTTTTGACGAGCTCACCGAGCTATCATGATGGATCATTCAAAGGATTTGTGTACCATAATTAAAGACATCATGGATGACTCCTCTATGGAGCAGTTATTTGCTATACCAGAACTAGACATGTTGTACGAGAAGGTGGAAGAAAAGCAACGAGAAAATCCTGGGTTGGAAATTGACGATGCTTTGAAGTGCTTATCCTGTGATAACAACACAGGGCAACAGGAGGATAAAGAGGAAAAGTACGAACAGGCGCTGTATTTGTTAGCTGACAATGACGACTTCTTGTATGCGGACGCGCCGATGGATGATGTTTGCCCCTACGGAAGTCCTCTGGCTAATAATGTCAAGTGTGGCAGTAACTTGCAGTTCTCAGCAAATGGACTTGGTGTGCGTGATGAAGTCACGTCAATTGATGTTGACGCCGCTCCTCGAGAGATCTTACTACCGCAGCTGCAGCAGTCAACTCACGTTAAAGCAAAGGTAAAGAAAAAAAGAAAGAAAAGAAAAAACGTTTATTTCCAAATTGTCACATGAGATACATGCCAACATATTGGCTTTTAAAAGTTTCTTAAATATAGGGCATCCTAAAACAAATGTTCCATACGAGGAGTACTAATTGACAAACCATCCGAGGTGTACAAGTAGATGAGCCATACGAGGCATAATAATAATAGACAAACTATACGAGGTGTACTAATAGACAAACTGTCAGAGGTGTACAAGTAGATAGACCATACGAGGCATATTAATTGACAAAATATACGAGGTGTACTAATAGACAAACCATTTGTGGTGTGCTAGTAGTCTAACAAAAGTTCTATAAAGCACATCATCTGAAAGTTTTATTGAATTAATAGAGCATTGTATCACTTATTGAATTTATCCATTGCTCTTGTTTCTTATAACCTAGTATTATTTGAATGTTTTGGAAAATGAAAATTTTGAGATAATGTTGGGAAATTTCCTTAACTTCATTTTGAAATTAAAAGAAAGATATAGTGGTGAAAAATTTTTAAGTTCAAGCATTTCTTCAATTTTTTGTAATTAAAAGAAATAGAAAATATTGAGTTGAGACATAGCGAGTTCAGCTCATCCCAGAAATTACTTGAAACCACTCAAATTTTGGCTATCAAAAACGCGGTTATTTGACATGCACTAATTTGCTCTGAGCAACGTTTGACCGTAAATTCTTTTGATGGTTTATTTCAGGTAATACCTGATTTATGTAAACATTCCTTGTTCAAGTTCACTATGGAAAGTATTTCATTCTAATAATCTGTGATCATTTGTGAAGAATTTTCAATGCTAACTAACGACAACGTTAAAACGATAATTTGTCATGATACTTGTTTTTATTTGTTTTAGTGATCAAATGTAGGCATGTGTATGTTGACAAACACATGCGGCCACCTAACAAATTTGTTTTCCCGCTTCTGGTAAATTGTTGGCAAAATAATTCTTATTCTCATTTTGCTCCTCAGGTCTAGTGTAGGTTAGGTCAGTTGCTGTTCGATTTGACAAAGAAAATATTCCAATGAGTAACTTCGTTATATTTTAGCAGCTATTGCTCTCAATTTTCTATCTATAATACAAGTTTTATTTTTCAGTCGTATGAGCTTTCATTATGTTGTGCACTTTGATGCACATTTTAACAATTGAATCTTTGAAAGTAGTTTTCACTGGTGACTAGGCTTAAATTGCTCTAGTTGATGTATTTAATATATTATTATTATTGCTGTTCGTGCTCGTTTACTAATAGTTCTTGCTGTTTGTGCTCATTCATTAATATTTAATAATTTCCTTGTGCAGCTGACCACAATGAGCACGAGTGAGCGGCAGCTGGAGGCCGCAGGCAGCGAGGGTTGGCGCCCGCCGCAGCGATCTCGCCGGCACCGCGAGGCCAACACGCGGCACGGCGCTCACACGCCTCACCTCGTTCCTCAAATCTCTCATTCCCAACAGTCAAGTGCTTCTTTACCCTCTAATTATTATGTCCCCGTTAATGAGCTCACAACTAGTCCATCTTTGCTAGGTAACTTTAATTCTCAAGAATCAGAAGAGATCATTAAAAACCAAACTGAATGCCGAACGCAGCAACGCTATTCCATGTCGCCTGGCCCAAATTCTAGAATTTGTCGCCCTTCCCGAAATTTTAGCCATGGGGACCAATACTGTAACATGGGTGCACAATATGCTCTCAGTGACGAAGTGCAAGTTTCCAGTCCAAGCTCCCCATCAGGAAGCCAGGTTTGGTCTCCCTACGCCTCACCACCGCCGGCTCTGGAGGGCGGCTCACCAATGTCCAGTACTAGTGACTTCCAGTCGTCCAGCTCGTGCTACTCTCCATACACTGCCAGCCCTCGCTCGGACCTCCTGAGCTCATCAGAAGACGCTCATGTGAGGAGCACTGGGTCTAGGTCTAAAAGAATGCCTCGTATGTCTCTCTCGGGACTCACAGAGGAAGAAAAAAAGACAAGAGTCAGAGGACAGAATAATAAAGCCTCACGTGATTATAGGGAGCGGAGGAAAGAGAAAAATTCATTTCTTGAAACTTCAGTGAGATCACTGGAAAACGAAAAAAGTGAAAAACAACATCTGTTACGTGATCTACAAATGAAAATTTCAAGTTTGAAGTTTTATTTCGAGAGCAGGCGTAAGCAAGGACTGCGTGACCCTGCGTACGAGCAGATGAGAACGCGAATTTTGAATATTGACCAGATTTTTAAATCTCTTAAATGAACTATTTTCATTTAATTTAATTGTTAATTTTAACTCACTGAAAAATTTTAGTCACTCGTGAAATATTCAAGGTGATGTCATTAATTTCTACGTCTGCGGTGATAAATTCCAGGATCGTTCTAGCGAAGTTGAAAGAATAGGATACAATTTATTACGCTATTCTTGTAGCTTGTTCATGCGCTTCTTGTTTTGTTATTTGTCGGGTCGAGTGTATTTTTGTACATTTTTCGTACGCTTGCCTTACAATTGTTGTCTGAACTTCGCGCTAGTGTAAAACACAATTTCTTTGTTTACAAATGTTTGTTCGGTTTAACTTGTCTTGAAAATGGACTAATATTCCTTTTCTTTTCATTCAGTCATTTTTTTCACTTTAACCTAATTTCGAACGTGTATTTTAATTGCCTTGAACTGGTATCGTTTCATTCTTAATGGAAGTAAAACTCGGTATAACTGTTCTTGAGTTTTTGTTGAGAAAATAATGTAAGTATATTGTTCGCATATTTTTCATCTAATTTGAACTGGATTATTGCGAGTTTTGCAGTCCAAGTGGTTGCATTAGTCCAACTTGGACCGAGTGGAGTCCAACTTGGCAAATTGTAACTCTGTTAGATTTCTTAAGATGGAATATGAAGGATATGTCAAGGGTTTAGTTGTAATTCTTTGTCAAATGTTCGTTCACTGAAAATGTCACTTTTTTATTTCCATTATCGTATTCTATAATTTATTGTTATTTTGAAGTTTGCTATTATAGTTTCGAATGTTTTATTATGCTCTTTGATTTTACTTTTTTATTTATGTTTGTGTGTAAACATGTCGGCATGGAGCATATCGCTAGAAATGGGTGACTCTTGAGTCCTCGAATTAGTTTTCGTTGGTGAGATCTTGTTCATTTTCTTCGACAGTGTGACATATACTGCTGCAGATATTGAGAGTAAGAAGGTTACCCGTACTACTTTTGAATACCTTAAAACAACTCAAATTCAGAGTTGTTCAATTATCCAAAAACACGTTCGTCATTTTTGTTAGTTTATAAAAGCTAATGTGGTTTTCCTATTTCTTGTAACCACGTACTAGAAATATCCTAAATGAATACATATTTGCAGCAACTTGCTACCTCCTTGGCGCTTTCCTAAAATGATCTAAATGAATACAGGTAAATTAATGAACACTCCTAAAGTGTCCCCTAACGAGATACAACCATTGTCTCTATGGGAATTAGTTTTTTATTGTTCTTCTGCGGGAATACACCTTGTGCATAGATTCCACGTTCCCTTAACTGGTGCCTTCATCCTTCCTCTCTATGGACATCTTTGTTGTGGTAGGGTATGCTAAAGCTAACTTGTCAATGTTTATAAATTAGGAAGGTTTTAAATTACTTGCATTTGTTAATTTCATTTGAGACTTGGTTAACTTTCCTTACTTCCAACGAACGTAGAGTAAAGGTACATGGATTTTTTCATCCCCTGGAATCTCCTTTAGCAATTTATACCCATGCCCAAAATATTTCCTCTCGCATTTTATAGAGTTACCTGTGCCCTGAAATTTGCGAATAATTTATTATAAAAATTTTCACAAATGGTTATTGAGGAATGTTTCCTTTTTGCCTTGGGTTTTCTCAGATCCAAATTGAGTTCTGGCCAGCGTGACCAGCGTGACCAGGGTGTCGGGGGTGCGATGTGTGGGATGCGCTGCTGGACACGACCGTTGCTGTGAAGTTACCGATCAGCATTTTGCGATTATATTCTATCAAACCTTTCTGCTCGATGATCTCAGACTTGAGCGTTGACTGTTATCGTTAAAATGAAAGTTTAGAGTGGTTGCGAGAAATTTGAAATTTTATAAGAATTCGTCCTGTTGTTCAAATGAGCCATTTTTTAGTGTAGAATGTGCATGTTACTTCATAGCTTGTTGAATATCCTAAAGAATTGTTATTTTATACGATGCTCTTATCTCTTATTTCTTTTTTTCTTTTGCTTAAGAAAAAAGTATTTTGTTAGTTTTAATAATAGTGTTATTGCTAAGTCATCATAATTTTTATGTTTTCAAATCGCTAGGTACACATTTGGCTCGAGAGTTCTTGACGTGAAGGAGCGATCTATTTGTTAATATCGGTCAATTTATGGTTTCTTCTTGAGTTGCGTGTCAAAACCGGCCATGATCTGAGAAAAGTTCAAAGTAGTGCGTGCGTTGAGATAGCTGAGCGCACAACTACACCGTAACTCTGCGATGTTTCTTCCATTATATTAGGTTCCTGTGAAATTGCTCTCTTCATGATGTAAAATAAAGTTTCTCGTCAAACGGAACGATTTAAAGGATTTTTCATTATTCCTTCAAGCAAGGGGATGTCATGTGCTACAGGAAATTTGACATACATATTCATACAGCGATTTGTAAGTCTGAAATGCAATACGAACAGAACTGCAACGGATGCCACATGCGCTACAAACACACGAACTGGAACAGTGTGTATTAATTTGAGCTTCAGGTCGCGTTTGAATTAAAACTTGTCTAGATGGTTGTTTTCTGGCATAGGAAAGCTAGGGAAAACAACTATATTTCGTAAGCAAGCAAACTGCAACACCGAAAATTGTGTATGTTAGTGGATTCAAGCGTGAGATCTTGATCGATCTCTTTACGAGAGTTCGGCCCGACAGCCTCCTCAACGATGTGGGTTGAGTTTGACTGCCACCAGAGATACGAATCTGGTCGATGGATATCAAGTTATGTACTTGGGAATGTTGGCGCGTAGAATTCCACCTTTACATCCAGATTATAAACCTCATTCAAGTAATTCCTGAATGTTGGCTTTACCCTGCTGTAACTACTGTAAATGTGCCTCGGTACTCACCGACAGCAAAAAGCAGTCGGGCAATGCCCGCTCTGTGTGTATATCCGTGTGGAACCTCGTCCTTTTCGGGGCACAGCATTGGTGATTATTGCATCAGCCATCTATGTACATATGTATATATATCTGTATATAAAGATGTGTGTATATATATATACACTCACACATACATTGATTTATACAGATATGGTGCATATAAATACACATTTAAATATGTATTCATGCATGTAAATATATTAAAATATATAATTAGCGCTCCCAGGGGAACCATGTGAGGGCAAGAGCTAAAGGTTAGGTAGGCTTCCTTTTTGTTGTAATAAAATAGGTTTTTGTTTCGTTACGGACCATCTTTTTTCGGTTCACTGCTGTCCTGATTTTCAGCACCTACTACTTTCTTCTTCAACTTTTTTCTTGTTTCATGAACTTCTTTCCTAGCTTACTGTTTCTGTGCACCTTGTGCATAGATTCCGCGTTCCCTCAACTCCATACTAAATGGTGCCTTTCTCTTTCCTCTCTTGGAACATCTTTGTCGTGGTTAAGGGAGGCTAAAACTTTCTTATATAATAATAATAATAATAATATATTTATATATACTCACATGTAGATATATATTCATTTACGGGACGTGGGTCTTTCTTAAGAGATTACGAGAGATGAGTCACGAGAGAGGAAATGAAATATGTAAACAAAGACAATAGAGCTGAAATTAAACACTATGGAGAAAAAGGTTAAGAGACGTAATTCAAGAGCTTATTTGGCCTCGACCGGTTCGGAAAAATCATTTATAAAACCGTACAAAAAATTTATACTGAAAAAGTACACATTCAAAATACGACGCACAAGACAAGGTAATAATATCATGAACGCAAAATAAAAGAAACGCGAAGTGCTAACGTATAAGTTGAAGTGAAAAATGCGTAAACATGAGGGTAGCACTTGGAAATCGTAGAGAACATTTTTCTTGAATGCCACCACAAAGAATGAAGACACTGAGGTACATGTCAGAAACATCTCAAAACTTATTACATTATTACGTGACGAAACGACATTGTTGGATCAGGTCAATGCGACACAAAGCATTTCAAGCTTACCGAGAGATAAAAAAGTACATGGTGATTCTTTCACAGGAATCAACAGTACGTATTAAAAAGAATTGCAGTCGATTTTCACTTTCCTTGTTTTCTTTCTAATTTTATTCTTCTTTATCCGCTGAGGTGAGACCTGAAACTGAACCTCAACTGCATTTTATCGGCAGAAATGCTGCGGTGTCTCAGTGATTACGGTGCACACGCGGCAGGAAGCGTTGAGGCCTTGACGACACCTTCAAATAGCCTCATGAACTCATCACATGTTGGTCTCACAAGCCATTACATAAGCTCATGCCCTCTTAGCTCCACTCTGTCCTGGCTTCTATCAGCAGAAGATCAACCAAAGAAAAAGAAGCCGACGGAGTCAGTGGATTTTGTGCTCTCGTATGTCATTTTGCATGTCATCCCCGTCTCATATATCTGTGACTAGTTGGCGGACGTGATCAAGAATATTTGGAGCGGAATCGGTTGACGCTGTGTTTTTTCGTCATCCTGAATTTTATCACCGTCATATGTATTACCTGTTACGAGTTGAACAATTTATAGGGTAGTTCAGGCTGCGAGGTTTCTTCTCAATAGTCTGACAAGCAGGTATGTCATGAAACAAGCGTACTTGCTGGTACATACTCGAGTTGTTCACATGCCGATAGAACTACTATAGTTCTGACTCATGAGGGAGTGGATACTTGGATTCTGGTATTGACAAGTTGTGCGCCAAACCAAGCATACGCGTGCAGCCTAAAGCGGCCCATAGACGATCAATTTAATTGTCAATATCATTGACTCAATATATTGATGAAATTTTTTTTGGCCCACCAAGTCAATTATTTGACGGTCGTCAATCAAGCCAACAGACGATCAATTACATTGTCAATATTCATTATTGACAATTATATTGACAATAAAATTGATCGTCTATGGGCCGCTTAAAGATTTTGTCATAAATGATTCGTGTCCTTATAATTACGCCCTTTGAATTATATGGTTCTTTCATTGATGAGGCAGCCATCTAAGTATTGAGAAACTAGTTTTTTGAAGTAAGGCCTCAATTTTTATTCTTTACTTTTTTCTCTCCTGTGAGGGGGAGCGGTGTGTCGCGCCACCGAAATTGTTAAAAGCGTTTTAGTCAATTAATTAGGGTAAATCTGAAGGTTATGACAGTAATCGATTTTCCACTTTTCGGTGCCTAATCCTAATGAGTTGAATCAAAATAAACAAGTTTTCTTCTATGCACTTTCCGTCTGAAATTATTATATTACGAGTTATAGCGGTAGGTTTAGTTTCGTCTTTCATGACGAATGCGCTCGAATAAACAGCTACTCACTCATTGATTTTTAAATTTTTATTGCTTGAACCATGGTAATAATATCGAAATAAACACCTTGGTAAATCTGAAGGAGATGACAGTTGTCGATTTTGCAAATTGTAATGGCTAAACATGGTTAATGACACCAAAATAAACAAGTTTTCTTCTATGCACTTTTCGTCTCAAGTGAGTATTTTATTAGTTATAGCGGTAAATGACTTATCGCAACTCCAGTCTTTGAAGCGGAAAGAAATTCCTTGATCGAGTTGTATGGCAATACTGCAATGGCGTCTCGCTTCCAGCGCTCTTGTCTTGAAAGACGAAACCAAACCTACCGCTATACCTCGTTAAATACTCATTTGACGAAAAAAGTGTATAGAAGAAAAGTTGTTTATTTCGATGTTATTACCATGTTTCAAGCAACAAAAATTTGAAAATCGATGAGTAGCTGTTTATTCGAGCGCATTCGTCATCAATGACGAAACTAAACTTACCGCTATAAATCGTAAAATACTCATTTGAGACGAAAAGTGCATAGAAGAAAACTTGTTTATTTCGATTCAATTAATTAGGTTCAGGCACCAAAAAGTGGAAAATCGACAACTGTCATCTCCTTCAGATTTACCAACACCTTTTCTTCCATACCCTTTTTTCGGTAAATGTTGAGGACTTGACCATAATCGATTTTCCACTTTTTGATCAACAAAGATTGTTGATCAGACCAAAATAAACAATTTTTCTTCAATGCACTTTCCGGCGGAAATGAGTATTTTAAAAGTTATGGCGTTAAATGAGTTACCGGAACTCCAGTGTGCATCACCCTATTACAAACGTAAAGAGGTTGGGTCGTGAGGGGTAGCCACAGTTCTTTTAGTTTTATAGTTTTCACTAAAAGAACTGTTGCTACCCCTCACGACCCAACCTCTTTACGTTTGTAATATGGGGTGTGCTCTTCGTCGGCTTGGTTGGCGTGCGGGAACGCCTGTTTACTTTCACGTCGGACCGCGCGGTGTATTTTTCTCCGCCTCAAACACTGGAGTTACGGTAACTCATTTAATGCCATAAATTTTAAAATACTTATTTCCGCCGGAAAGTGCATTGAAGAAAACTTGTTTATTTCGGTCTCATCAACAATCTTTATTGATCAAAGAGTGGAAAATCGATTATGGTCAAGTCCTCAACATTTACCCTTTTTTCGTCAAATGAGTATTTAACGAGGTATAGCGGTAGGTTTGGTTTCGTCTTTGATGACGATCGAACTAGAAGCGAGACGGCATTGCAGTGTTGCCGTCCGACGTGCTGTTTGAATTAGTTCCCGCTTCAAACACTGGTGCTGCGGTCAGTAATTTACCGCTATAACTTGTAAAATATTCATTTACGACGGAAAATGCATAGAAGAAAACTTGTTTATTTCGATCTAATTAAGTACGATTAGACACCGAAAAGTGGAAAATCGATTACTGACCAACGCTACACATTTACCATTTTCATTTAACTTTTTTGCCTCGTTAGATAGTGCCTTCTATTTCATAAGATAGTTTAAACAATACCTAGGCAAAAAACATCTAGGCCCCAAGAATTTTTTTTAAAATTCCGTGTAAGAGTTTCTCTCAGATGTTGGAGAACATCGATTTCAAAACCATAGTTATAGTGAAAAAGATAATGCTATGTGGTTGGGTTTAGTTAGAGTTAGGGAGTAGGAATGGTCAATATTGAATTTAATGGGTCAATATTTACTTTAGGTCAGGCAGGCGACCATTATGGGCGCCGCCATCTTGGATCCGATGTAAACAAGATTGCGGTCGTCACCCTAATGGGTGGGTTAGAAGCTTTATTTATAATTTTCGCTATAAGAACTGTGGCTAACCCTCACGACCCAACCTCTTTACGTTTGTAATAGGGGGTTAACTACCCTTATTAACTAAATAACGGCTCCGGCGCGCGTGCGCCGGCGCCAACTTCAAAGTACAATTATTCAAAAATAACGCATCAGCGAGCAGAATGTCATCCATGTAAAAGGTTATTAAATGTGTTCATTTATTGATTATTTGCCCCCAAATTATTAATTTCCTTGCCTGACAAAAAATAAATATTGTCCATTTAATGTTGTCAGCGACTTTCATTACTTCATTGCGCAATTGAAGTAATTGGAAACAGTTTAAGACGTTTTACATATACAACATTGTGCTTGCAAATGATTAGTTTTTCAGTTATAGCATGAATAACCTTGAGGTAAGAGCAGCATTAACGGCAGTTTCGATATAGCTCTTGCGGTGGGAGGTGCATGCAAAGGGTGTTCTACAACCTATTTGAGTGCATTAAACGTTATTACAATGACGATAATGCTAGTTTAAAAGTGTTTATTTCGCATTCTGTTATTCATTCAGATAAAGAAAGTGAAATGGCTCTCCCGGTGTATGGCGGATACGAAACATGCGCAGTCATTTTGGCCGGAAAAACCATCGGTATTGATATCGGTTTGGCTAAATGAAGTTATTTTAGGTTTACTTGGGTTAGTTGATTTAACTAATCTATCTTTACCTAACCTAGCCTCAATTATCGTTATGCCAATACCGTATTTCAGCTTAAAATTTACGTGTCCGTTTGTTTACCTTTATGGTATTTGTGAAGAAGAGAACAATAATCCATTTTTCCATTTTTGGTGCTTGAATAATGGTAATTAGATCGAAATAAACAATTTATTTCATGCAGTTTCCGTCGCAAATGAGTATTCAACGAGTTAAAGCGGTAGATTCATTACCGCAATTCTATTCTTTCAAGCTCTCCGTGGCACAGTGGTTAAGGGATCAGCCTTGTATGTTGGAGACGAGGGTTCGTATCCCGGCGCTGGCGCGGAGATTTTCCCCGTTGGGCATAAGGGAAAGCTCAAGCACAATACCCCACTCAACCCAGGTGTCGGAAATGGGTACCGGCTTTACGGGGGAACCGTCATGGTGTCCTATATATAGGGTTAGTTATAAGACATTTGAAAAACCAATGCTTAAGATCATATGTATCAGGCTTGATTGGAAATAAAGTATCCCAAAGATATCGATGTTTGTTTGTTTGTTTGTTTGTTAAGCGCGGGAAAATCGTTTTGAGGGGTGACTCCGATAGAATCTCTGTTTCGACGGCTGTAACGCACTCGAATGATCGTTAGGTTACGTGGTTACACCAAGTAAAGTTAGGTTAGGTTACGTTAGGTTACATTGAGTTAGATCGGGTCAGGTTAGATTCAGTCACGTTACGTTACGTCACCGCTATAACTCGTTAAATACTTATTTGCGACGGGAAGTTCAAAGAAGAAAAGTTGTTTATTTAGATGTCATTAACATAAGACAAGCCACAAAAATGGGAAAATCGGTTATTGTCCTCTCCTTCGCACTTACCAATTCTATATACAACGTTCCTATAACTTGAAAGTTAAATATCTCGAAAACTAAGCATTTGCGAGTACAATGTCATTCATGTAATACGCCTTCAAATGTACTAAATTATCTATGTGTGGCAATGAAATTATTGGAATCGTTGACAACATTAAATTCAAAGTTGAGCGTGGGACTTCTTTTTTTATTCGAATAATCACCGTGACCAGTGTGAGGAGATACATATAGTGATTGATATCATTATAGCTCTAACTTCTTTCTGGTTTTCCTCTCTGACTTTTTTTTCTCTTTACTTCGGGGAGTCTATCCGTAGGATATAATGTATGAGAACACACTTTGTGCATACGTTCTCAGTTTCCGTAAGCTTATACTAGAGGTCGCTTCTCATCGATTTCTTGGAATCGCGTTCGTTGTAGATAAGGGAAGCTTGAACTAGTGCCATTTTAAAAATATGCATGCTATGATTAAAACGCTTTGAAAATATGTTATATTTGCTACATTAGTTAGATTTCGAATTGCATAGTCGAAGTTTGTTATATCAATGCATTATTCATTAATTATATTTAAGAAAATGTTATCTGGTAAAAGGTTCAGCACTTTTCTTATATGAAATTTGAGGATCGATGTGCTAAGGTTTAGCCAGCTAGTACAGCGCAGGCAGTAAGATTATTTATTTCAGCTATAAATTACTGAAATGAGACGTTAATGGTCTTGGAAAGGATATCGGTTGGATCAGTCAAGACTATAATATCGAAAAGAGTGGCAGGGCCTGACAATATACATGCAGGCTTCAAGGCCTTAGAAGAACATATTAGGAGTGCATAATGTATCAAATAATGTATCTACGGGAATTACCGCTCCCACGGGGAATATCCGTGGGAGCTTCAGTTCCACAGTAATGGTTTGATCGCCCTTCCTTATGGTGAAAATAATTGGTTTTTGTTTTGTTTCGGACCGCCTTCTATCGGTTCACATCTGTCCTGTTTTTCAGCACCTACTACTTTGTTCTTCAACTTTTATCTTGATTCATATACCTCTTAACTTATTGTTTCTGTGCCCCTTGTACTAGATTCCACGTTTCTTCAAGACCACATGAAATGGTGTCATCCTCCTTCCTCTCCATGGAATGCCTTCGTTGCGGTTTAGAAGGCTTAAACTAACATCTAATCTAATCTCAAAGCGATGCTTACGGCTTCTTTTGCTAGCACAGTGATCTGTGCCCATCCAAACCCTGGTTTTGCACCTTTTATTTAAAATTTTACCGAGTTTCTCATTTCTGCTCGAATAATTTGATCTACCCAGATGGCACAAGTGCCCATTTTGCATGTCTCGCCAAACGCTAGCCAACTCGACACAAGATCTGCACGCTCAAGCATCACTTGCCCCTCCTAACTTGGGATTGCATTTCAGAGAGAAGCTCTGCGCTGCTTGAGGCCGGGAGAGCTGAACGCGACATGTGGACTTGGTGAGAGGCGCTGGAAGACGGTCTCCGCTGTGTGGACTTGGCGCTCACCGTCCTCGGCCAGGTAGGGCTTGTGTGTGTGGGACGTGAAGTGTGAGAATCTCTTCCCACTTGACTTGGTTGCATTTGCTGTGTACATTTCGCTCTGTTTTTTCTCGCGTCTGGGAAACGCTTCACTTTCCTCTGCCCCACCAGCGGCGGCAGCGGCGGCGGCGGCTGCACACAGCCTCACATGCCTTCCAGGTGTAGCTCAACTCATGTTTAACACGTTAGTTGCGATGGGTTAAACCGAAGTTCAATATTCAACTTGAATTTAAAGTCAAAAGTGATAAGCAAATTTGTAAATATCAAACATTAACTGGGCCTGTTAAATACCACTAATTTAGAAAGGTTGTTAGAATTTTTCAAAACGACCCATCGATGGGTCGTTTCGCAGCAGGAAAAACCTAAGCACGACCCACCGGTGGGTCGTGTCGCAGTCAACGTGTTAAGTTTTTTCTTTTTACTCGAAGTGTACTTGAATAGAAACTGTCCGTGACACTAATTTGGACTGGTCTTCATGCAAATACCATAGGGAAGAAATGAGGTGCCGAACTGAAGGTTATGTACATATTTTTGATATAGGTTTTTTTTTGTGGATCATCTTATTTTGGTGAGCTGAATAATAAGTATAATTCAACTGAACCTCTCGGGGGATACTATTATTGAATGTAAGGAATTAGCTCTCCCACGGGAAATTGAGAGGTCCCGAGCTGAAGGTTAGGTGAGCCTTTTCTACTGAAAAAAATAGTTTGTGTGTGTTGATGAGGTTCATCTTTATTCGGTTCACTGCTGTCCTGTTCATGAGCACCTCTAATTGCAACTTTTATCTTGTTTCATAATGATCTTTAACTCACTGTTTCTATGCGTTGGGATCCCGTTTAGGAACTGACCTTGTGCGTATATTCCGAGTTCCCATAATTCCATACTAAATAGTATGTACATACGTCTATCTATCCTTTTTGGAACGCCTTTATTGCGGTTAAGGAGAACTAAGCTAACGTACCTAATCTAAAAGCCCAAAGGTAAGTTTTGTGAGGAAATATACATGAATAAACGTATACCATGCAAGTTTAAAGGGCTTGATTGAGTGAACTTCAAGGTTTAATGCAGGTTGAAGTATTTCTAGCTTGAAAATGATGGCAACCCCACCAAGATTCCCCCAGTTATTTGCAGGAAGCCAAACAACAGCAGTAGTAGTTGGTAAGAGTTCCTCCCATTATAAGGTGTCGTAAGAAAGCTTCAGGACTGAATTGACTGCGTTTTTTTTTGTCATAATGGCTCGCATCTCCTCCAAAGTAGTTCCCATGAGAATTGTTTAATAAATCCAGTGTTTTCCCTGTTCACGAAGCATCTGAAACCCCATTTCCTGTAAGCCATCTAGCAGCTTCGTTTTTAAAACGAAATTATGCTAGTATCTAAACGGTAACTTTCCAACTGAGTTATTTTTGAGAACAGCTCTAAAGCACGAGGCTATCTTGTGAATATCAGTTGTCAGACGGTGGTTATAATGTTTCTAATTTAAAACCGTGCATGTATATAGCCACGATTAATGACAAGAATCTTTAGTCTGTTCTCGAGTCTTTTCTGGAATATACTTTTCACTCATGATCTAGCTCATATGAATTATTATTGTAAATGTAAGCATCGAATTCTGAACGCACTAATTCATTAATCAGTCCAGTGCACAACTAGGTTCAGTGAATTAGGTTCAATATAATTGTACCCCTTAGACTGGCGTTGATGATAGGATGCCCTAGAAGCCTCTGGAGTTGTTTGGGCCCACAAGTAGCTATACTTGAATCTGTCAGTTGTACTACACTTGAAAAATAATCTAATACTGTATCTCTAGTGATAAATAAATTGTTTAAATTGTTATGGAAGCCTTAGGAGGTCGGAATTTACAGCAATGCAAAGCAAGCTCAACTTTTCGCGTTGGAATTCTTTGCCGCTTCTAAAGCTTACGACGCAACTAAAAACTTTGTATATTCAACGACAGCCATCTTTAAAGAGTAGTTGAATTTTTCCGACATTTTCACGCGTTCTACTTATGGACTGTGGTCTCGATCGATGATGATCTGCTAGTGAAGTTCCGGGGTCTTTATTAAAACGAGCGTCTCCCAAAACTAAAGTTACGTACTAAATTACTCATACCACTCGTCGTTTTCTAATATATTTGAATGAATCATTCCATACGCTACTTATCCTCGAAATGATTGCATTGAAAGTTTTGATGGCTTTCAAAAAGAAGATTCTAATTGAAAAAACTAGTAAAAAATGAACAAAACGCACATGTACATCACGTTCTTGTTTATTTGTACCATTTTCTTTTAGTGTAAAATAACTAATTTCGATTAAACCAGAGTAACGATGTAATTTTAGTTTAACCTGTAAGGCCAGGTGTTGTTGCGTCACCTATTTGAGTCACTCTGCGGTTATCATTGTAGAGGCATTGGCCCGACAGTGATCCCCTTCGGTCAACAGAGCTGAGACTTTCAGATTTCGTTAAAGTTGAATCTTTATGTTAGATAAATTTATATTGAGACATTACAATTACTGAGCACAAAAAGATTAGAATTCGGATTTGAAGGGTGACTAAGGTAAGGCACTAAAACCCTTTGTTTACCCTAACTCGATTAGTTCAGGGAAAAGTTTTCAGGGATAAATTTCAGTACCCGGAAATATTAGAAAAAGTGCCCTTTGCGTCGGTCTTTTCCATTTAAGCAAGAACCTACTTCTTTATTTCGAATTAAAAATTCTGCTTCTTTCAACAGGTTCTAGTAAGAAACAGTTTGATATAAAATATGAAGTCTTTATATTAAATAAAAAATCGTCAATTAAGTTTTTGCCATAACTTATCAGCAAACGGTCTGGTAAACTGATGAATATCAAACGTGTATGAATAAATCCGTTACACAACCATGGGGCTTAAACCTCTTGGAAATCAAGAGTAAACTGCAAATGCAATGGCTGAAATGCTTGAGAAAATAGTTTCATTAATCCTAATAATCGCCCTAATTTTATTTCTTTCACAACATCCCCCTCAGGGGGATGTAACTATTGTACCTATGGAAATTAGCACTCCCAGGAGGAAAACGTGAAGTCTCAAGCTGAGTTAGGTAGGCCATCTATTTGTTTGAATAAAATGTTTTTTGTTATGTCAAGGACCATCTTTTTTCGGTGCACTGCTGTTCTGTTTTTCATCGCCTACTACTTTCTTCTTCAACTCTTATTCTGTTTCATGAATTTCTTTCTCAACTTAATGTTTCTATGCACCTTGCGCAAAGACTCTACATTCTCATAACTTCATACTATATGGTGCCTTCCTTCTTCTTCTCCTCTTTGAAACACCTTTGTCGCGGTTAGGGAGGCTTTAACTAAAACCTAATCTACCATCATTAAATCAAGAAGTTAAATGATATCCTAGTTTATTTTACAAAATTCTACTACGCTTAGGTGACGTTGACTTTCGTGAAATTTTTCATTGCATCACGAGTTACGGTCGAGAAAAGGTGAAGGAACGAGCTCAGCATCGAGTCGAAAGAAAATTATAACGTTTATAACGTTATAATTTTCTTTCGACTCGATGCTGAGCTCGTACCTTCATCTTTTCTCGAACGTAACTCGTGATGCAATGCAATCTCACTCATGTATACAAGAGTGAGATACTTACAAATCATTATCGATGAAATGTAGTGTCCACAGTTCGAAGTTTTAGGCAGTGGCATCAGTAGTTTAGCGCCTTACAGGGCGGAAAAGAAAGCTCTCACCCCGATCGACTACATAAGCAGTGTGAGTTGACAAAAGCCCGATAATCACAGGGAAAATGTTGCAGAATCTAAGTACGGAGGGAATTGAAAATTCAAGATCAGTAGTGCTAAGTACACTTCAGAAGAAAGGACTGAAAGGTTTCTGATTAAGAAAACGCATTTTTTTACCGCTACACACATTGATGCCCGAGTAGCATTTGCCACAAAATATTTTGATGCGAAAACTAGCTGCTACAATAGTAACGGTTTTGTGGTCAAACGAGGCGCAGATTAAACTCTTCAGATGACGTTCTTCTGTTTGACGGGACAAAAAAGGCAAATCTTTCAAGCGAAAAAAAGTGTTCCAACTTTGACTCATAGCGGCGAAAGTCGTGCGTTTTGCGTTTCTTTTCTGGAAAATGAAACGGAAAGCATAGCGAGGGCTTTATGAATGATGGTGCAAGGTTAATACGTAGAAATTATGAGTGAAAATGTAACATTTTATCGTAGCTCTTGATTTTGTGTCCGACACGGTCTTTTAACATCACGACCCCAAGCATACTGCAAAATCTGGGGAAAAAAATATTTAAATGGCAACCAGTAGAATGTTTTGAAGAGGCCAAGCCTAAGTCCGCATCAGATTTCTATAGTAAATTTTCGGGGAATCGTTCAGGAAGTCAATGCACGTAAACACGCGAATTTGAAAAAATTGTAATGGAGTGGTCGAATTATTTTTGTTGATGTTTCAAGGACTTGGGAGAACTACAGAAAACGTCTGAAGGCGGGCATTGAAAAATGAATGCTTTAACAGTAGGTTAAGATGAGTACGAATCAACATGGAATTATTTTGTATGTTATCTATAATTTATTTGAAATATGTTATATCAAATTTGAATTTGAATTTCATTCGACAAAACTTTGAAAACTGTATGAATGCGTTACGACTGTCTGTAGGCTAATAAATGTTCTGTTGGAATACGTTCAAGAATAACACGTAAAGTACGAATAATTTTGTGTATTGCAAGGTCAATAAAATAAATGACTCAAACGTTTTTGGAAGTAGTATAGAAAATTTCAGTGGATGACTTGGCAAATTGAAACGAACATTTTGATAAAGCTCGTTCGAATTTGACAGCTATCATAAAACCGTAAATGCGTGCTAAGATACCTCAAAAAGAACAGGAGTCAGTACGGCGACTAATTAAATATCGCGCATTTTCTACCATCGCGCATTTTCTACCATCGCGCCGTTTCTACCATCGCGCCGTTTCTACCATCGCGCCGTTTCTACCGTCGCGCCTTTTCTACCGTCGCGCCTGCATTTTCTACCGTCGCGCCTGCATTTTCTACCGTCGCGCCTGCATTTTTTACCGTCGCGCCTGCACTTTCTACCGTCGCGCCTGCATTTTTTACCGTCGCGCCTGCATTTTTTACCGTCGCGCCTGCATTTTTTACCGTCGCGCCTGCATTTTTTACCGTCGCGCCTGCATTTTTTACCGTCGCGCCTGCATTTTCTACCGTCGCGCCTGCATTTTCTACCGTCGCGCCTGCATTTTTTACCGTCGCGCCTGCATTTTTTACCGTCGCGCCTGCACTTTCTACCGTCGCGCCTGCACTTTCTACCGTCGCGCCTGCACTTTCTACCGTCGCGCCTGCACTTTCTACCGTCGCGCCTGCACTTTCTACCGTCGCGCCTGCACTTTCTACCGTCGCGCTTGCATTTTCTACCGTCGCGCTTGCATTTTCTACCGTCGCGCTTGCATTTTCTACCGTCGCGCTTGCATTTTCTACCGTCGCGCTTGCATTTTCTACCGTCGCGCTTGCATTTTCTACCGTCGCGCTTGCATTTTCTACCGTCGCGCTTGCATTTTCTACCGTCGCGCTTGCATTTTCTACCGTCGCGCTTGCATTTTCTACCGTCGCGCTTGCATTTTCTACCGTCGCGCTTGCATTTTCTACCGTCGCGCTTGCATTTTCTACCGTCGCGCTTGCATTTTCTACCATCGCGCTTGCATTTTCTACCATCGCGCTTGCATTTTCTACCATCGCGCTTGCATTTTCTACCATCGCGCTTGCATTTTCTACCATCGCGCTTGCATTTTCTACCATCGCGCTTGCATTTTCTACCATCGCGCTTGCATTTTCTACCATCGCGCTTGCATTTTTTACCATCGCGCTTGCATTTTTTACCATCGCGCTTGCATTTTTTACCATCGCGCTTGCATTTTTTACCATCGCGCTTGCATTTTTTACCATCGCGCTTGCATTTTCTACCATCGCGCTTGCATTTTCTACCATCGCGCTTGCATTTTCTACCATCGCGCTTGCATTTTTTACCATCGCGCTTGCATTTTTTACCATCGCGCTTGCATTTTCTACCATCGCGCTTGCATTTTCTACCATCGCGCTTGCATTTTCTACCATCGCGCTTGCATTTTCTACCATCGCGCTTGCATTTTCTACCATCGCGCTTGCATTTTCTACCATCGCGCTTGCATTTTCTACCATCGCGCTTGCATTTTCTACCATCGCGCTTGCATTTTCTACCATCGCGCTTGCATTTTCTACCATCGCGCTTGCATTTTCTACCATCGCGCTTGCATTTTCTACCATCGCGCTTGCATTTTCTACCATCGCGCTTGCATTTTCTACCATCGCGCTTGCATTTTCTACCATCGCGCTTGCATTTTCTACCATCGCGCTTGCATTTTCTACCATCGCGCTTGCATTTTCTACCATCGCGCTTGCATTTTCTACCATCGCGCTTGCATTTTCTACCATCGCGCTTGCATTTTCTACCATCGCGCTTGCATTTTCTACCATCGCGCATGCATTTTCTACCCTCGCGCATGCATTTTCTACCCTCGCGCATGCATTTTCTACCATCGCGCATGCATTTTCTACCATCGCGCTTGCATTTTCTACCATCGCGCTTGCATTTTCTACCATCGCGCTTGCATTTTCTACCATCGCGCTTGCATTTTCTACCATCGCGCTTGCATTTTCTACCATCGAGCATGCATATTCTAACATCGCGCATGCATTTTCTACCATCGCGCATGCATTTTCTACCATCGCGCATGCATTTTCTACCATCGCGCATGCATTTTCTACCATCGCGCATGGATTTTCTACCATCGCGCATGGATTTTCTACCATCGCGCATGGATTTTCTACCATCGCGCATGGATTTTCTACCATCGCGCATGGATTTTCTACCATCGCGCATGGATTTTCTACCATCGCGCATGGATTATCTACCATCGCTTATGCAATTCAGCATTTACCACGTAAGGAAATGCAATTCATTTTTGCATTTTTGTTCATTTTTGTTCATAGAAACGCGGCAAACGCCTGTGTTGTGGTTAGGGTGGATTGAGTTAGTATATATAACAAGAACGAAAGGGCAAAAACCAGGCGACATATCATTTTTAGAAAACTGTATGTCAAAATTAGAACGTTTCGGGCCTAGACCCATCTTCAGCTAAACAATCTGAAATGACAATAGTGAAAACATTAATAACCTAGATTTTTACCATCGCGCATGCATTTTCTACCATTGCGCATGCATAAATGAAATATTTTTGTTGAATTACTAATGTTACTGTCTTCGTTCTTTCCGCGTATTTCTTTTCAAGTATTGTTAGTAAATAGGTTCACTATTGGGTCAGTTTTTCATTTTAAAGACAAACTTCCTGAATGTCTCCGCTCCTGCCTTGTTTATAAATACAGTTGTGCACAATGTGCATCTGAATATGTGGGCTCAACGAGCCGCACATCGCGTGTAAGGCGGTCGGAACATGCAGGAATAAGTCATAGAACAAGTGCACGCCTTTGCCATCCTTCCCATTCCTCAATTAGGTCTCACACAGTTTCAATGCAATTCATCAATTTCTGAATCAGACTTTTCCATATTAGGTTATTCCAGTAATTCAGTTAATTTTAGAATTTGAGTCCCTCTACATCCACAAATTAAAGCCTCAGCTTAATGACATGCAGAGCGCTCACCCTCTTCACACAGTTAGTTAGAACCTTTACCCATCCTCCTGTCACTTTCTTCCATTATTATATGCAACTGTCGAGATACCAACAGTTTCTCTAGCATAGGTTTTCAATATTTAAATATTGTCATTTCAGATTGTTTTAGCCAATGATGGATCTAGGTTATTAATGTTTTCACTATTGTCATTTCAGATTGTTTAGCTGAAGATGGGTCTAGGCCCGAAACGTTCTAATTTTGACGTACAGTTTTCTAAAAATGATATGTTGCCTGGTTTTTGCCCTTTCGTTCTTGTTAAAATTGCGTTGCACGCAGAACTGGCTGATAATTATATATATATATATATGTATATACATATATATATATATATTCCCTTTGTTACCAATCCGTTAATGATTAAAAACTGATCCTTAAAAGTAATACTCTCGAAGAAGCTAAAGGTTGTCAACAGGTTTCAGTTAGGTTTGCATATCCTGTGCTGTGGGGACTAGTGCCCGTAGAGAGCACTTTTAGGTCACCGCAGCTATTATAGAAAGGCTCTCAGGTTCCTGAGCTACATTGAGGGAGTTCACTGGGTCTGTTCTCGTCAGACGTAACACTAACCCCCTCATGGGGATGCAACTACTGCATCAATGGGAATTCGCCCTCTCAGGAGGAAAATGTGAGGTACCGAGCTGAGAGTTAGGTAGGCCTTATTTTGCATAAATGAAATATTTTTGTGTTAAAAATCATCTTTTTCAGTTCACTGCTGCCCTGTTTTCCAGCACCTACCACTTTTTTCTTCAACTTTTCTTTTTTATGAATTTCTTTCTCAACTTACAGCTTCTATGCACTTAGTGCATGGATTACGCGTTCCCTTTTCTCCATACTAAATGGTGCGTTCCTCCTTCCTTTTTTGGAACTTCTTAGTAGCGGTTAGAGAGGCGGTTAGAGTGACGGTTACGGTTAGAGGCTCAAACAATTATCGACCTATCTCCATGCTACTAATTATTAGCAAGTATTGCGAGAAAATTGTGTATAAAAAGTGTACTCTTATTTTGAACAAAAATCATTTCTCTATGATAAACAATACGGCTTTCGCTCTAAAAAATCTATAACACAGGCTATATTAAATCACTTAAAATTCCTTTATTCTAATATAGATGAAGGAAAGCCTATCTTCTCTGTTTTTCTTGACTTTCGTAAAGCATTCGATTGTGTGGACCATAACAAATTGCTCTCGAAACTAAACTGTTACGGCATTCGAGGGATTGCCCATGATTGGTTCAGATCATACATAAATCGGAAGCAATACGTTGTCATTGACGATGCAAAATCGGACCCACAGACAATTAGCCATGGAGTTCCACAAGGATCTGTCCTTGGGCCTCTCCTATTCCTGATTTTTTATCAATGATATTATTAAAATCTACATCATTTTTCAAATTCATACTTTTTGCCGATGACAGCACGCTTTCTGCAGTCGTTCCAGACAAAAATCCCGCTCTGATTGCGGAGAGTATAAATAATGAACTCCATAAGGTTTCATTGTGGCTTAAAGGTAATAAAATAAGCCTTAATATAGATAAAACAAAATATATTACAGTCTCGTACAAGAAAAATATCTCTCCCACGCATTAAAATTGGCGAAGGTGAAATCGAAGAAACTAACTCATGTAAGTTCCTGGGTATCATAATAGATAAACATCTGACCTTCAAAGAGCACATCGCTTATATCAGTACTAAATTGTCAAAATCCATCGGAATCCTAAATAAAGTTAAAAATTTCCTGCCTGAAAAAGCTTTACAAATGCTCTACCAAACGCTCATTTCACCATACTTGCAATACGGAATAGAAGCATAGCACTGAACTGATAAAAATGAAACCAATGTAATTTTTACTCTGCAAAAAAAAAAACATTAGAGCGGTAAAGAATTTAGAATATAATGCTCACACAAATGATTCATTCAAGAATTTACAAATACTTACACTTTCGGATCTCTACAAAATCGCCATCTGCAATTTCATTTACAAAACATTAACAAATAATGGCGACAATAGCCTAAAACAACTATTAACTGCACAAACTGGTCATCACGACCATTTAACCCGAAATAGAAGTAAATTCATGCTTCCTTATTATTCAAAGGCCCGGTCGCAACACAGTATCCTCTTCGTTGGAACTAAAACTTGGAACTCAATCACTGCGGAGATCCGTGAAAGTAATTCTTACAAGGTATTCAAAAGAAATATTGAGTCTCACTTTTTATCAGAATACTAGTCGTGTAAGATCACCAAGTCAAACCTTGTCTCCTACATGACTGGTCCTAATAATGTAATCTGCGTAATCTGCCATGGTTAATATCGCCGATCTTCTGTCTGCTCTTACATCGTTTATCGAATATACTGTTAAATCTAGTCCATATGAACTATATTATAACATGAAGCATCTAATATCAAGTTAAATTATTTCATTGATCAGTCTTAAGTGAAACTAGGTTAAGTGAATAAGGTTAAACATTATTGTACACCTTAGAATAACGTTAATGTTAGGAGGCCCTAGAAGTCGCTGAACTTATTCGGGCCCACAGGCTGCTATGTTTATATTTGACCATTGTATTAGACTTAACACTTTGACTGCGACGTGCGCCATCGGTGGTACACAGAGGTAATTTTCATTTTGTTGCTGACCCACCAGTAGTCGCAAACTCAATTTTCCTAAACATTTAATCAAAGCTAAATGAAGTCACAAGCCAGTTCATGTTTGGTATTTTCCAAATAGTTGACTACAATTGACTTTATATTTGAGTTTAATGTTGGACTTAATATTTAGTAGTCGCAGTCAAAGTGTTAAGAAACATTCTACCTCTGTATCACCTGTGGTAAATAAATTGTTTTAAATTGTTTTTTTTTAAATTGTATGTTTAAATTGTTTAAACTAACATCTGACGTAATCTGATCTAATCCACAAATTGTTCAACGCGTGTCGTGGGAATCTGTAGTGGATTCGGTTTAGTAATTAGGCAGGCATAAATATTTTCTTCACACTCGCGTGAAGAAGGCCGGTGCACAACCGACCTCTTGCACGCGTAGCTCTGTTTCATATTAAATTTTTCATTATTTCACCGTAGCGGGCTGTGCGACAAGAGGCACTGAAGCATTGCTCCATTATATCATTTGAGCCCTTGTGGGGGCGCAGTGTTGCACATCCAGCGGAGCATCTGCACTGGTGACGCCCTGTAGCTGTAGCCATCTTAAGTTACTGCATCAGTCTTTTTACCGTTTCAATGCTTCTGTTCTTCCACTAAAGCTACATTTGTTAACGCAAAACATTTAGTGAAGTAGCAATGCTCTAAGTATTATAGTAGACCTGGCAGTATAAAAGTAACAGTTTCATTATTGCAGCAGTCACCCCTCAGGGTACACTTTACTTCTGTTGAAATACAATAGGTTCGTGTTTTGTTGTGGACAACTTTTTATTGGTCTCTAATGACCTGTTATTCGGCAATTAATACGTAAGGAAGGCCTTGGGTAGTCATTCTCCTTTTCTTTGATTCTTTTCAGTGACGTGTCCCCTCCCTACAGAATATCTCTTCATTTCAGGTCTGCCATCCTCGGCGTCCCCTCTCCGCAGCGAGGTAAGAGATATAATGCAAACATCTTAAACAATTTATTCATCACAAGATTACATTAGATTCTTCCTCAAGTCAAGGACGGACACATTTGAGTATAGCTACTTATGGGCCCTAATATGTAAGTACAGCGATTTCTAGGGCATATTATCAAAGCTATTATAAGGTGCACAATTATGTTAAACCTAATTCACTTAACCTAGTTGCGCACTAGACTGATCAATTGGTACACTCAAGATTCTATGCTTAATTTTACAAGCATAGCTCGTACGGGCTCGATGTGAACAATGTATTATAGGAAAGACTCGAGGACTGACTTTTCGGCCTTTATCAATAAGCATGGCAAATTGCTCGATCAAGAGGAGTTATGTAACAGAAAAGAAATGACTTTAGTGTTTTATGTGATCTACATTCTGATTGAAATAGTGATTCAAGATTTGTTTTGAAAGTTTTTTACGAACTATGCGTAGCCCTTTCTCTCCTTCCCCCTCAGGGGGATACATCTGGTACTATGGGAATTAGCGCACCCAAGGGGAATATGTGAGGCCCGAGTTGAAGGTTTGGAAGGCCTACATTTTGTTGAAATAGAATAAGTTTTTTTTTTTGCGTTGTGACAGCTATCTTTTTTAAGTTTACTGCTGTCTTGTTTTTCAGCACCTGCTTTCTTCTTCAACTATCTTGTTTCATGAAATTCTATCTCAACTTAGCGTTTTTACGTACCATACACAAATATTCTGCGTCTCTTTAACTCCATACTAATTGGTGCCTTCCACTCTTTGGAATATTTTTGTCGCGGTTAGAGAGGCCTAAACTAACACAATCTTTCTCCTTTCATTTTGCTCTCCTCACCACCCTGCCATCACCGCAACCCAGGTACGTGGGACGGGAGGGGAGGAAGGGTGGACTAGTTATGGGTAGGGGGTTTGTAGGGGGGGGAGGCGGGGCGGCTTGGGGGTAGTTATGGGTAGGGGGAGGTAGGGAGGTGCTCTGGTGGGGGTAACCCCACGTGGAAGCCTGTGGGGAAGTCCGCAGATGCCTGCGTGGGGGACCCTCACTGGGGAGCTCCCAGGGGGGAGCCTTCCCGTGAAGTCTGGGCTCACGCAGGGGGCGTGAGGCAGTCCTTATGGGGAGGTTCCCAGGGGGGGAGCCCTTCGGGGAGGCTGGCCCCACGCAATTTGGCGGGGGTCTGGTCCCCACGAAGAGGCTCTCTCCCTCTGAAAGGGGAACCCAACAGCCTGTTTCATGTTTCAGAAACGTCGTCCGGGGCCCACGGGAACATTGCCGGGCTCCCCACGCGGGGGCCCGAGGGGCTCGCCCCACGCGGGGGCCCGAGGGGCTCGCCCCACGCGGGGGCCCGAGGGGCTCGCCCCACGCGGGGGCCCAGACCCAGCAGCACACACCACCCAAGAAGAAGGTGCACGGGTCCAGTCGATGGGCCCTGGGGAACTTAACGAACCCTGGGACCTCAACCGCACCCTCCCCTTCACCTTCGGTGGTGGCACCTCCTCCCCTCAGTGGGGTCACTCACCTGTCACGAGTCGAAGTTGACTGCCTGCATGCGACCGTCTGTTGTCGTCGTCGTCCCAACCTGCAACTGAACGCACCGTAGCTGTAGTGTCGAATAGCCAACGATGACATGCATCTTAGCATAATTCTCAATAAACTACCTATACGCCATTGGTGCCATAACCGTTCTCATTCAGCCTTCGCCAGCCATGCTAAATTAGATGCGTATTTGAATTAGTACCCAATTCTTCTCCATTGAGGAAATATCAATCTTAACTGCGGTGCCTACGGTCCAACGTGGAGTGTATGAATATGCAATGAAGCCCGACAATGCATTATGCACCCCTGACCAACTGTAGCGTGCGTCTTATTTGCCGCTATGCTGCGGTAGCCTCACTGCCTCCCAACATGCACTGACTTCCATCTGTGCGTCTCACGTAATTGGGTCTACATGACGGGATGGATATTCTGCCATGAGGAACATTGTTCAATTATATTTTGCCCTACGTACCCTGACGGGTCTTTAGCTAATCACACACATCGTTCTTGTACTATAAATGTTTCGAAAAAAAAAATTACAATAGATATTTTTCATTATGACTATTTTAATGGAAATTACTGAAATACTACTTTCAGGAAGAAGAAGAATTTTATGGATAACTTTCCACCAGGGTCACCAGCAAAATGCAACTGCGGACCCCCCCCCCAACAAGCATTGGGGAAGTAACTACTTTCAGGAACCCAAATATTTCCTCGTTACAGGGTTAACACGTTGACTGCATGTTGGTACACATGTGTTCTACATGGTGAATTATTCATTTACATTCCGGTGCACGAGAACAGCTTTGGACGATTATACTACGTTTTTCGAAACGTCTTCAACGTTGAAGGGATAACCACGGAATCATTTGTTTCGCACTACTGTGGAAGTTCAGAAACTTATTCCTGCAGTAGCGCAGGCTTATCAATATTTCTTGCAACAAAACAATATCAAAACAAAACAGACTGTAGCTTACACGCAAACGCAGTTAACGAGTTATACCCTCCGCGCAACAAAGGATTTGAAGATTCCCTCCAGCAACAAAAATGTTCCAAAAGAGGAAGGAAGGACCGGGCACTATGAGCTAGGAGTGAACTGTCCACACTTAACGAATAAAATGGAATGGAATGAGGTTAGTTGAATATTACAATGGGACTCGAAAAAGAAATAGATGTTAGGAGAAAAGGACAGCAGTGGAACGAAAACAAAACAGTTCTCAACAACACAATGTTTCGTTTCCACAAACGAAAGACCTACGTAACATTCAGCTCAGGGCCACGCCTATTCCGCTGGAAGCGCCAATTTGCGTTAATGCAATAGATTAGTTGTGAGAAATATGTACCATTGCCTTGATAATATTCATGGATCAGCGAAGCTGAGAAAATTTTACTATCACCTTGAATATATCCTCCCGTCCGCTATGTCTATGAGTTTTATAATATTACCTCTACAATGTTATTAAGGCTTTCACGAAAATTGTAAGAAACATTAAAATATTGAAAGACAATACAGAGACACTGGTAAGACTCTCGTGAACTGTAATGCTAACTACGAATTATAAGCAAATTGACTCGTGAAATGTATCATGCACATAAATATTGAGGTTAAAATAAGAACTCAGTAACGCGATTTATTATGAGTTGTATACGAGGTGAATTAAGTCATAAATTACCTGTCAAATTTTCCTCGACTCAATTTGAGGGAAATCTGCGCCGAGTAGCGAAATTTGAAGTGTGCTCCGCAACCTGCGCAGAGATGTTAGTTATACCCAAGTTTTCCTCAAGTCGATGCCAACGAATGAAGATGTCGAGAAATGTACCAGATGTGGTATTTTTTGCACTAAATATTTCAATAAGTGTAAGATAATTCACTCACGTCTCCCTCACTGAAAGAAAGTCGTTCTAAAGAGAGAAAACATAAGCACTTCTAGGACAGAATTGAGGGAACGTAGAATCTATGCACAAGGTGTGCCCCCACACGATAGCTCCTTCGCATGGATCCAGTCAAGAAGGAATACTATGAAACAAGATGAAGGTTGAAGAAGAAAGATGCAGGTGCTTAAAAACAGAAAATCAGTGAATCGAAACATGAACCTTTTAAGAAAACATTTCCTTTCAACAAGAAAATGGCATATCCTGCTCTCAGCTCGGAACCTCATATTTTCCTTCTGCGAGTGCTAATTACTATACATAGCCTAGTTGTCAACCCCCGAGGAGTCCATGCAGAAAACCCATGAAGAAAATTGATCTTTTTTGCTTTTCCTTGGAGCTCCTTCCATCGTGCCTGGAGGTGGGCGCAAGGTCTCACGACGTCTCGAGTTGACGGTGACTGTGGTGAGGGTCCCTAAGTTCTCCCAATACTATTCGTGAATAAAATACACTTTCAAATTACCATTTTGGATGTTTGTGCTTTCGGCTTCTATGTTCAGCCATTACCATGAAATTTATTACGCACAAGATTTTTGGATAACAGATTTGAAAAAGAAAATTATTGGGAGTAAGGATACGAGACATGTTATCCCTACGACATCGCGAGCTATATCAACACTGGCAGGAGGGGACGCAATCAGAGTAAGTTTCAGCTTACCGGATCATAATAATTAAAACGAAACTCTCCAGCCACAAACGAAGTGATCTCAAAAGAGGGAAGAGAAGCGACTTTACAGCATAGACAACAAATCTATGGACGTAGTGTTCCGACTCGTATCTCAGCTGTGAAACTTTGAACTAGGAAAAAGGCACGAGATTCCGAAAAATTCATGAAAACGTGAAAACCGAAATAGACACGAAAGACACAAGTCCCGAAGTTCAGTGAGTTTACGCGGTTGATTGATGAGATAAGTTAGTTTAAGCTACCCAGAGCGCAACAAATGCGTTCCAAAGAGAGGAAGGAAGGCACTATTCAGTATGGAATTAAGGGAATGTAGAATCTATGCACAAGCAGTGTTCCCGCACAAGATCCGGGGCGCATTGAAACAGCAAATTACGAAGGAAGTTCGTGAAAGAAGATAAAAGTTGAAGAAGAAAGTACCAAGTGCTGAAAAATAGGACAGCAGTGAAACAACAGCTCCGCGCAAGATAAATCCCATTAAATCCCCTTTCTTATCACTAACCTGTCAGGTGTTATTGATTCTACATCTAACCTGAAATTGATTAAATTATTAATTAGCATACGCCTTTCAACTACAAAAATGGTGTTCACATGGGAGGAAGGATGAAGGTACCATTTAGTATGGAGCTAAAGAAACGCGAAATCTCTGCTCAAAGTGTATGGTATTCCCTCACGAGATTGCCAGTGCACAAAACGGTAACCTAACACGTCAACTGCAGTGGACTTAATTAACTGAAGTTAAATACTGAATTCAAGGCAAAGTTAATTTAAGCGATCAATTTTAAAGCAATAGCCATTTTATTGAGTATTTTGAGTTGTTTTGGTTAAGTATTTATAACATTGAGTTTGTGACTGCTAACCGGTCAGCAGCATAACAATCCCCTCAGTGACCACCGGTGGTTCACGTCACAGTTAACGTGTTAAGAATGATATGAAACATGGTATTAAACGCAGAAGAAATTAATTAGCGCTGAAAACCAGGATGGCAGTGAAGAGAAAAAGATGTCCTTCACAAAACTAAAGATCTTTTCCATAAAAAAGAGCACACAACTAACTGCTTGTGACTCCACAGTTTCTCCCTGGGAGCATTCCACAGATACACTAGTTGTTTCCCCTCAAGAGCTACAGGAAAAGAAAAAGAAAGAAAAACTTTATTTCTAATAAAGATCGTTTAAAAAGCTCATTATTGGTTTTTAAAATATCTTAAAAGGATCCTTATTTGATATAGACACACGAATATCGAAATATCCATGCCACTAGTCGAAACAAATGATGGAGGGCAATGTATTCCTGCTGTTGCTTAATCTAGATTTGATATTATATGTAACCACAATTAGAAAAGAAAATTTCAGCGACGATGGCTTAACGATCGCGTAGGAGAAATACAACTGCAGAGTATATACATTATTTCGGGAGTCTCCGCTGGCATTACAGCGAGGGTCATCGTATGAACCTTCCTGCACTCAACAATAAAATGAATTCTTAAATTACAGAGAACTTCATTCTTCCAACAACGCCAACGACCTCTAAAATTAAAGCGCGGGAACCTGAATTAGAACGGGAGCTTGAGCTGGCTTTGGTTGTCCAGAGATGTCTGTGCCGTATATCAGTTGGTGTCGGGACAGCTCGTGATGTCATACGGTAAACTTGTCTCGAGTACTTTACACCTTATGATTTTATCTGCCAAATATAGAAGATAATTATAAATTTCCTGATCAAGGCAAAAGTTTGAGGCCGAAAGCCTGAAAATAACATATATATATATATATATATATATATATATATATATATACACACACCTAAATGCACACCTGTCCTCGTCTGAGGTGTGTCAGGCTTTGTCTGTCCTCGTCTGAGGTGTGTCAGGCTTTGTCTGTCCTCGTCTGAGGTGTGTCAGGCTTTGTCTGTCCTCGTCTGAGGTGTGTCAGGCTTTGTCTGTCCTCGTCTGAGGTGTGTCAGGCTTTGTCTGTCCTCGTCTGAGGTGTGTCAGGCTGTGTCTGTCCTCGTCTGAGGTGTGTCAGGCTGTGTCTGTCCTCGTCTGAGGTGTGTCAGACAGACTTTGATCATCGAAAATGTGATGTATCGAAACATTTCGAACGCAAATTTGCGGGCCTCCTTAGAAAAGTATCTCCATGAAGAGTGGGTCTTTCAACAGGATAACGATATTAAGCACATGGTCAAGTCTAACAAACGATAGATTGTCAATCAAAGTATAAAATTACTAAAATGGCCAAGTCGGTAACCAGACTTGATCACCATAAAAAATTTGCCGTGATATTTGAAAATTAAAATTCATGTACGGGCTCCAACGTGCATTGGAGATTTGAAGAAAATGTGTGAAGAAGAATGGAACAAAGTTCCGGAAGAAACGTGTGACTTATTAATTAAAAACTAAAGGAGGCAACTGATTGCTGTATATTTGAATATAATTATACCACGAAGTACTTAATCAGAACTATTAATTACATTTTTTCTGTACAAATATTCTTTGCCCTCAAAGATTAGATGTTAGTTTAAGCTTCCCTAACCGTAATAAATACGTTCCAGAAAGAGGAAGGAACAAGGTA
This sequence comes from Morinoia aosen, assembly GCA_030386875.1. Classification (NCBI taxonomy): domain Eukaryota; kingdom Metazoa; phylum Arthropoda; class Malacostraca; order Amphipoda; family Talitridae; genus Morinoia; species Morinoia aosen. The sequence continues at coordinate 34,406,516 of CM059558.1, read as the reverse complement.
CCATTAAGTATGGAGGCAAGAGACCGCCGAATCTCTGCACAGGGTGCATAGAAACAGTAAGTTGAAGAAGCAGTTCATGAAGCACGATAAAAGTTGAAGAAGAAGGTATTAGATGTTGAAATACAAAATAGCCGTGAATCGAAAAAAGATGCACCTTAACACAAAAACCTTTGTATTTGAGCAAAAAGAAACCCTACGCAACTCTCAGTTTCCAACCTCGCATGTTCTTCCTGAGAGCGCAAATTCACACGGATACAATAGTTGTATCCCCGTGAGGAGGTTTTCACCCCAAAATATTTACGATGGAATATGCATATATTTTTATAATTAGTTGAATTCTTTATTTGTTTAGCATATTCTTAGTCTACGCATACAGATGCAAATATTACGTGCATTTGGCCGGCTCTGGTACATGCCATTTTTGTTCATCATCGATCTACAGAATAAAAATTTTTTGGCCTGTACGAATGTATTTTTCCCTCAACTGCACCTCCATAATCCCCACGAGATGCGCACAACCTGGCGCCACGCGAGGCACCGCATGCGAGTGGCAACACTCAACACCAACTGTCGGACGAACAATTCCGTCGCTTAACGCATGGTGAGTCATCATAACCAGGGTTTATGCATACTTTCTGTGCGCTTCTTTTGGGTTTTGAAGGAAATTAAAGATTTTAGCCTGAGTTGAGCTACACCTGGAAGGGATGTGAGGCTGTGTGCAGCCGCCGCTGGTGGGGCGGAGGCAAGGGAAGCGTTTTCCAGACGCGGGAATATAGGGTGAGATGAACGCAGCAAATGCAACCAAGTCAAGTGGGAAGATATTCTCACACTTCACGTCCCACACACACACAAGCCCTACCTGGCCGAGGACGGTGAGCGCAAAGTCCCCACAGCGGAGACCGTCTTCCAGTGCCTCTCACCAAGTCCACATATCGCGTTGAGCTCTCCCGGCCTCAAGCAGCGCAGAGCTTCTCTCTGAAATGCAATCCCAAGTTAGGAAAGGCGAGTGATGCTTGAGCGTGCAGATCTTGCGTCGAGTTGGCTAGCGTTATGTGAGACATGCAAAATGGGCACTGGACGGTGGTTGTGCCATCTGGCCAGAGCAAATTATCAGGCGAGAACTGAGCAATTGCACAAAAAAATCAGTTGAGTTTCAACTCCTGCTCTGCAGAAGTGGGTAAAAGTCTTGCGTTCCTGCTGGCACAGCCCACTACGCTAGCATAACTAGTGCAAATTAGCTAGATTAGGAATCAAAAAATTAGGAAAACAGGAAACTTTTACACTCGTGTAAGAGGTCGATTGCACGATACGCCGGCTCCCGTCCTGAACGAGAAAAAGAAGTAAAGAATAGAAGAGAAGGTTTGCCTGGCCACAAATGTAAGCCCATCGCTGACTTGTGCTGCGCGTGCTGCTGAGTCTCTGGTGGGTGAGATGAACACAGTGTTGCCACTGAGCAGCGGTGGTTCCTTGAGGACCTCAGACACCGCCTGACACACCTCAGACGAGGACAGACACCGCCCGACACACCTCAGACGAGGACAGACACCGCCCGACACACCTCAGACGAGGACAGACACCGCCCGACACACCTCAGACGAGGACAGACACCGCCCGACACACCTCAGACGAGGACAGACACCGCCCGACACACCTCAGACGAGGACAGACACCGCCCGACACACCTCAGACGAGGACAGACACCGCCCGACACACCTCAGACGAGGACAGACACCGCCCGACACACCTCAGACGAGGACAGACACCGCCCGACACACCTCAGACGAGGACAGACACCGCCCGACACACCTCAGACGAGGACAGACACCGCCCGACACACCTCAGACGAGGACAGACACCGCCCGACACACCTCAGACGAGGACAGACACCGCCCGACACACCTCAGACGAGGACAGACACCGCCCGACACACCTCAGACGAGGACAGACACCGCCCGACACACCTCAGACGAGGACAGACACCGCCCGACACACCTCAGACGAGGACAGACACCGCCCGACACACCTCAGACGAGGACAGACACCGCCCGACACACCTCAGACGAGGACAGACACCGCCCGACACACCTCAGACGAGGACAGACACCGCCCGACACACCTCAGACGAGGACAGACACCGCCCGACACACCTCAGACGAGGACAGACACCGCCCGACACACCTCAGACGAGGACAGACACCGCCCGACACACCTCAGACGAGGACAGACACCGCCCGACACACCTCAGACGAGGACAGACACCGCCCGACACACCTCAGACGAGGACAGACACCGCCCGACACACCTCAGACGAGGACAGACACCGCCCGACACACCTCAGACGAGGACAGACACCGCCCGACACACCTCAGACGAGGACAGACACCGCCCGACACACCTCAGACGAGGACAGACACAGCCCGACACGCCTCAGACGAGGACAGACACAGCCCGACACGCCTCAGACGAGGACAGACACAGCCCGACACGCCTCAGACGAGGACAGACACAGCCCGACACGCCTCAGACGAGGACAGACACAGCCCGACACGCCTCAGACGAGGACAGACACAGCCCGACACGCCTCAGACGAGGACAGACACAGCCCGACACGCCTCAGACGAGGACAGACACAGCCCGACACGCCTCAGACGAGGACAGACACAGCCCGACACGCCTCAGACGAGGACAGACACAGCCCGACACGCCTCAGACGAGGACAGACACAGCCCGACACGCCTCAGACGAGGACAGACACAGCCCGACACGCCTCAGACGAGGACAGACACAGCCCGACACGCCTCAGACGAGGACAGACACAGCCCGACACGCCTCAGACGAGGACAGACACAGCCCGACACGCCTCAGACGAGGACAGACACAGCCCGACACGCCTCAGACGAGGACAGACACAGCCCGACACGCCTCAGACGAGGACAGACACAGCCCGACACGCCTCAGACGAGGACAGACACAGCCCGACACGCCTCAGACGAGGACAGACACAGCCCGACACGCCTCAGACGAGGACAGACACAGCCCGACACGCCTCAGACGAGGACAGACACAGCCCGACACGCCTCAGACGAGGACAGACACAGCCCGACACGCCTCAGACGAGGACAGACACAGCCCGACACGCCTCAGACGAGGACAGACACAGCCCGACACGCCTCAGACGAGGACAGACACAGCCCGACACGCCTCAGACGAGGACAGACACAGCCCGACACGCCTCAGACGAGGACAGACACAGCCCGACACGCCTCAGACGAGGACAGACACAGCCCGACACGCCTCAGACGAGGACAGACACAGCCCGACACGCCTCAGACGAGGACAGACACAGCCCGACACGCCTCAGACGAGGACAGACACAGCCCGACACGCCTCAGACGAGGACAGACACAGCCCGACACGCCTCAGACGAGGACAGACACAGCCCGACACGCCTCAGACGAGGACAGACACAGCCCGACACGCCTCAGACGAGGACAGACACAGCCCGACACGCCTCAGACGAGGACAGACACAGCCCGACACGCCTCAGACGAGGACAGACACAGCCTGACACGCCTCAGACGAGGACAGACACAGCCTGACACGCCTCAGACGAGGACAGACACAGCCTGACACGCCTCAGACGAGGACAGACACAGCCTGACACGCCTCAGACGAGGACAGACACAGCCTGACACGCCTCAGACGAGGACAGACCCAGCCTGACACGCCTCAGACGAGGACAGACACAGCCTGACACGCCTCAGACGAGGACAGACACAGCCTGACACGCCTCAGACGAGGACAGACACAGCCTGACACGCCTCAGACGAGGACAGACACAGCCTGACACGCCTCAGACGAGGACAGACACAGCCTGACACGCCTCAGACGAGGACAGACACAGCCTGACACGCCTCAGACGAGGACAGACACAGCCTGACACGCCTCAGACGAGGACAGACACAGCCTGACACGCCTCAGACGAGGACAGACACAGCCTGACACGCCTCAGACGAGGACAGACACAGCCTGACACGCCTCAGACGAGGACAGACACAGCCTGACACGCCTCAGACGAGGACAGACACAGCCTGACACGCCTCAGACGAGGACAGACACAGCCTGACACGCCTCAGACGAGGACAGACACAGCCTGACACGCCTCAGACGAGGACAGACACAGCCTGACACGCCTCAGACGAGGACAGACACAGCCTGACACGCCTCAGACGAGGACAGACACAGCCTGACACGCCTCAGACGAGGACAGACACAGCCTGACACGCCTCAGACGAGGACAGACACAGCCTGACACGCCTCAGACGAGGACAGACACAGCCTGACACGCCTCAGACGAGGACAGACACCGCCTGACACGCCTCAGACGAGGACAGACACCGCCTGACACGCCTCAGACGAGGACAGACACCGCCTGACACGCCTCAGACGAGGACAGACACCGCCTGACACGCCTCAGACGAGGACAGACACCGCCTGACACGCCTCAGACGAGGACAGACACCGCCTGACACGCCTCAGACGAGGACAGACACCGCCTGACACGCCTCAGACGAGGACAGACACCGCCTGACACGCCTCAGACGAGGACAGACACCGCCTGACACGCCTCAGACGAGGACAGACACCGCCTGACACGCCTCAGACGAGGACAGACACCGCCTGACACGCCTCAGACGAGGACAGACACCGCCTGACACGCCTCAGACGAGGACAGACACCGCCTGACACGCCTCAGACGAGGACAGACACCGCCTGACACGCCTCAGACGAGGACAGACACCGCCTGACACGCCTCAGACGAGGACAGACACCGCCTGACACGCCTCAGACGAGGACAGACACCGCCTGACACGCCTCAGACGAGGACAGACACCGCCTGGCACGCCTCAGACGAGGACAGACACCGCCTGACACGCCTCAGACGAGGACAGACACCGCCTGACACGCCTCAGACGAGGACAGACACCGCCTGACACGCCTCAGACGAGGACAGATACCGCCTGACACGCCTCAGACGAGGACAGACACCGCCTGACACGCCTCAGACGAGGACAGACACCGCCTGACACGCCTCAGACGAGGACAGACACCGCCTGACACGCCTCAGACAAGGACAGACACCGTCTGGCCCACCTCAGACGAGGACAGACACCGTCTGCATACGCCCGAGTGCAGCTGAGGTTTACTATGGACTAGGTTAGAAGATCAGATAGTTTGATCGTCTCTACCACAACAATGGTGTATCAAAGAGAGATACAATGAAGGCAGCATAAGTTTGAAGTTAACCCTTTACCGCCCAACTGGACTATTTCGTCCTCTTTCAAAAATAATAATAATAATATATCGTATTTCTTATTCAATTTGTTCACTAATGTGTCCTTTGAACTGCACTGCCGAGTGGCAGTTCCTTCCACATCTTGATAACAGTGACTACCTAATGCCAGTGTCGGTTTAGTGATAGTGGTTGTCATAACGGTAATATGAGTATAAAAATGTGGGCGTTAAAGAGTTAAGGGAACGCGGAATATATGCAGAAGATGTGTCCTCACTCGAGATCCTGTGTACATAGGAAAGATAAGTTAAAAAAAGTCGAAGGTGTTAAAAAACAGGGCAACGGTAAACCAAGAAATGATGGTCTTTAAAACAAAAACTATTCTATTTCAACAACAAAATAAGACGAAGAAGAAAAGGACGTTTAATTCCAATCAAACCTGATTAGATTAAATGCTAGTTTAAGCCTATCTAATACTGCTACAGAGGCGATGCAAAGAGAGAATGGAGGAAGGCACCGTTTAGTATAGAGTTGAGGGAACGAATAACCTATGTACAAGGTGCATAGAAACAATAGTTCATGAAACACGATAAAAGTTGAAAAAGAAAGCAGTAAGTGCTGAAAAAGAGGAAAGCAGTACACCAAAAAAAAATGATCCATAACCAAAATTAAGATCCTTTATTTCAAAAAAGGCCTACATAGTGTTTAGGTAGGGACCTCGCATATTTCTCCTGGGAGCGTTAATTCCCATAGATACTGAAGGCTCGAAATTTCGATTTGATCTTCATTGCTAATAGATCTATAATTTGTTACTTGAATCGGTGAGCCACCATTATTTCGCCGAGAAGTCTGGTAGCGAATGACAAATAATCAAACACGCACATTTCCAAAGTTCATGGTTCTTGTGGTATTTTAATCAGACAAAAGTATAAGCGTCAAATTATTGTGGAAATTACATGCAACAAAATAAAAGGTACAACAGATACGGTTAGAAATAGATGCGAGGTATTGTGCAGTTATTACACATGCAGGAATACAATGGGAACAGCTGCTTCAGAGGTTTGCAATTATTTTTAATATTTTTGGAAAACCGTGATGCGGGCTTCTATCGATTGGATCGCAGAGGACGGAACAAAGGCTCTACACCAACCTCAACTTATTCTACGGAGGCAACTCTAACTCGAAGAAACAAGGAGCGCGGTAACAGATCCAATGGTCGTATCCCCCTGAAGGGATCAGACTTGATACACACCCCCTTCTTCATTGATTATTCAAATGCCTTTAAGCTCACCAGGATGCCATGGCGGTCACCCTGGGCCAGCCGGCCCCCATTACCGACACCTGGAGGGAGTGAGGAATTGTGGCGCAGTTCTCCCTGTTCCCAACGGGGAGGTTCACCGAACTGGGACTGGAACCGTCGACCTTTCCCGTGAGAGGCACTCGCGCTCCAAGCTGCTCGGCCTCGGAGAACACTGTCAACAAAATGAAGGCTCATCAAACACTCAGCTCGGGACCTCACATTTCCTCTTACGAGTGCTAGTTCTCATAGATCCAATAATAGTATCACTCAGGAGGGAGAGAGCGAGCATAGTTCAGGAATCCTACGTCTTGTTTCCCCGTCGTACAGAGAACGAAAATCTACAGCGCATCTCCCTCAATGTTTGCTTCAAATTTAGAAAGAACACTTCACTCGGAAATTTGTCTATGAACAACGTCTGACTAATGCGGGACTGGCAACTCTAGTTATAAACCAGAGTCTCATATTCCTGCATGTCGTGATGTACGGTAAAATACTGTGCACGTCACCAACATCGACGTAGACGCACCATGTACGCCAGTCTGGTAAATAATTATCACATTTATATAAGACTCCAGGCCACAGCCGAGGCGATCTCAAGAGAGCGCAGAGGAGGCACCCTTCAGTTTGTGTTGCAGAAAACAAGGATTGGGCACAAGGTGTGTCACCCACATGACCCCTTCCGCATGGTGGCCGCAAGTTAAAAAAGAAGAGAAAGAAACAAGAAAGGATGGCGAAGAAGGCATGAGAACAGGAGCAAACTGTGCATGAAAGTCAAAAGTCCCAAATGCCAATCAGTAGCTAAGGTGACCTGACAGTCTCCCCCCTGGGGTACCAGTCCCCATAGAATATGATAGACGCTTATCCTATGCCCCTGACGAGCTCCAAATATTGTGTTCTTTTCATTCTCCTAAAAAAAATCACAATTTCCAATTACCCCACAGAGAAATTCAGCTTTCATGTTCTCATATGAATAATTTCAATTTTTTTATAAGAATTTGCTACAAAAAAGTTTTCATCCGACAAAAATGTTAATAGAATGGAACCATGTTCACTTTCAAAAAAGTAAAATATTGTTTACTTTCAAAAAATGAAATAAATATTGTTTTAAAAATGAAGGGCAATTCTTTTCTTTATAAACGCAACGATTTTTTAGTAAAAAAGAAAATCGAAAAAATGACGTTAAAAAAATTGTGTTTTAAATTCAATTTGACATAGACTGTGCAAGTTTCCTAACAATTGGATCATAAATAAAAAAACGTGAGGCATATACGGTTTAAGAACGCCAGCAAAAAAGATCAAAATTAAATAAAAAAGTCAGTAAAAGTAGTGTAATTTGAAAGGTGACAATCAACCCTAACCTAACCTAGAAACATACTTTAGACAATGACATAATGGCACGTCCGTGTCGTCCACTTGACATATATGAACTGAAGATGCACCTTTTTATCGAAAAATATCGAGAAAATCGTAAAATACTATGAATAAAATGAGTTTTAAAACGAATTTTACACATACTGTCTAAGTTCCGTAACAATGGACCATAAATAAAATAACGCGTGACGTTCTTGAAGTAAAGAATTGCCCGAACATGAATTACGCTCATATAAAAAAGACATTCTCCCAACAAAATCTTGATCACAAAAAAAATTTTATTCCCTAAAAACAAACAATTTTAATTTAAAAATAAAACAATTTTAACGCCAAAAAAAGTACGCAGATTACAAGTTGTTCAAATCCGGTCTGTCTAACTGAAACATACGTTGTAATAGTCAACTAAAGTTCAGAGATGCAAAACAGAATTCTATGGAGTCCTTCAAGCATCTGTTCTCGGGCCTCTTCTATTCCTTATATTTGTATACGCGATAGCGTGAAATCAACTTCTCTTAGAATTCATACTGTTTATGGATCACAGCACATTACGTTGAAGTATCGCAGATGAAAACACCAGGAACATCACAAACCAAATAAATGAGGAATAAAACCGGGTTTTCGTTTGACTTGTATAAAATAAATCAGTATGAACACCACCATGACTAAATACTATTCTCCTACTAGAAAAGCTATTGCTCCCAAGTATTTTGGTAAACTGAAAAAATTCAGAAGACTCGCTACTGTACATTACTGGGAATAATACACGTCTGAACAACGTCTGACTAATGCGGGACTGGCAACTCTAGTTATAAACCAGAGTCTCATATTCCTTTCGTCGATTCCTTTCGTCGATTCCTTTCGAATCGACGAAATTTTTCCTTCGAAAATAATATTCTTATCAGCGTAGATCTATTCGAATCCATCAAAATTTAACAGCATTGAAGCCTGGCAAGGTGCAGACTAAATTAAAACGAAATATTCACATTGCAAAAAAAAGGCTATTAGTGCATCTTCAATGTAGAATGCAGTGTGCTCATAAGTTATTTGACTGCTAGATTTCTATCGATTTCTTCTCGGAAGTTCTAAGTACAAAATATTGGATACTAACGATACCACTCATGACTTTCGACGTCAAGTTTACCCTAGAACTGCTAACTATAAGTATTCAATAAAATAAAATGGGCTCATACACCCTTGCTACTCAAAGAACAGATCTTAAAACAGCTTTTTCTCCTGGCAAAAAATTCTGAAATTCCATACCTCTTGATATTTGCGATGCCCCCACTAATTCGGCCTTCAAAAGTAAGCGTGAAACTGACATGTTGTTCAATTACTACTCAAACCTAAGTTAATTGGATGTAAATTAAGCAACGTTAGATAACTAAAAATTTAACAAAATTCCGTTTTTAATCGCTATGCTTCCCCATCAAAAATGGAAAAAAATTAGGTCAATGTGAAGTTTAATGCAATCACGGAAAATAATAATTCCGATCCCAGGAATCACTAAAGGAACACATTTCAGAACGTTTGACATGAATGACATTCTGCTCGCTGATGCGTTATTTTCGAATTATTCAGCTTTGAAGTTATAAGTGAAATCGCTTTCCCGCGCAAAATGTGCAACACAGATTACGACCATGCTGGGTTGGGAAAGGCAAAGTTCGGATCATGAGGTGTTAAAGTTTTCGTCAGAACTTCGTAGAAATAAAAGAATGATGGAAATTGTTAATAAAATAATAAATATTGTTATCAGTTAATAACACGAAAAAGTTAACGTACTATTTCTCGTACTTGGTGCTTTTGACGTTTTTTTTATTCGTCATTATTACGTCGTCACCTTCACAGTCGGATCATAGATGGCGCCACCCGGTACCGTTACCTTTACAGTCAGCTCATAGATGGCGCCACCCGGTACGGCCGCCGCCATCATGGAGCAGATGTAAACACAATTGTTAACGTGACCTTAATGGGTTGCTTTAAACCTTTATTTATAATTTTCACTAGAAGAACTGTGGCTTCCCCTCACGACCCAACCTCTTTACGTTTGTAATAGGGGGTAAGCTTCCGTTATTAATTAAATTCTGCTCGGCGCGGTCGCTTCCTTTTGCGTGCGCAAGCCAACTTCGAGTTTAATACCTAATTCGAAAATAACGCATCAGCGAGCAGAATGTCATTCGTGTAAAACGTTTTTTAAATGGGTTCCTTTAGTGATTCTTTAGAATAAAATCATTATTTTCCGTGATTGCATTAAACTTCACATTGACCAAAATTAAAATTATGAAGTTATCAAACAAAGAGACTTCTAATGAAGAAAACGGTCAATGTGAAGTTTAATGCAACCACGGAAAATAATAATTCGGATCCAAAGAATCACTGAAGGAACACATTTAAAAATGTTTTACAAGAATGACATTGTGCTCGCTGATGCTTGCTTTTCGAATTATTGAACTTTGAAGTTGGCCTTCCCGCGCCAAAGGAAGCGAGCGTAATTTAATTAAAAACGGAAGCTAACCCCCTTTTACAAACGTAAAGAGGTTGGGTCGTGAGGGGGAGGCACAGTTCTTCTAGTGAAAATTATGTATAAAGCTTCTAACCCACCCATTAGGGTGACGACCGCAATCTTGTTTACATCGGGTCTAACATGGCGACCACCATGGGCGCCGCCATCTTGGACCCGATGTCAACAAGATTGCAGTCGTCACCCTAATGGGTGGGTTAGAAGCTTTATTTATAATTTTCACTAGAAGAACTGTGCCTCCCCCTCACGACCCAACCTCTTTACGTTTGTAATAGCTTCCTTTATTAATTAAATTCCGTTTCACGCGCTCGCTTCCTTTGGCGCCAAGGCCAACTTCAAAGTTCAATTATTCGAAAATAACGCATCAGCGAGCAGAATGTCATTCATGTAAAACGTTCTGAAATGTGTTCCTTTAGTGATTCCTGGGATCGGCATTATTATTTTCCGTGATTGCATTAAACTTCACATTGACCTAGAATACCTCGGCTTATTTGGTCCACATCATCTCATTATGTCGTACTTGTAACAATGTTCATGCTAGGTCTAAAATCTTTCAATTTTTTTTTAAATCTATCGCATACTTCTTACTTTAAACATATTACCACAACAAATGCTTCAGATTCTAGGATCGGTAACTGAGGAAGTACACTAGTTCTTCAATACTACAGAGGATGCATCGCAAACATCAAAGAATGCACGCTCAATGAACATTAGTTTCAAAGACAAGCATAATTTTTCACAGAACTTCGGTCGGTCCAGACCTATTTGAATTGACACGCTACTTGCCCAATACCGACAGCTAACTTACCATTCTCTCATTAGTCTGAACTGCAGAATTTTTCTCGTCATGGGAATATCAATTCGAGTACATATTTTAGCCAGGACGCTTCTTACACAACGTGTCTAAACTTCACACGAGCGTCATGAGAAACATCGATGCCTGAAGAGCCCTAAGAAATTGCCCTGCCACACGTGACGGAGTTGAGGTACAGAATGACGCGCGCAGCGGCCACTTCCTCTGTCGGCTGCCGGCGTCTTCTTCTCTGCATGAATTTGTGCTGACAGAGGCACAGGACGCGCCCACAAGGGCTACAGGGCCATGTGGAGGGCTCATGAGGGCAAGTGAAGAGTTCCTCAGGCCATGTGAAGGGCTCAACTGGTCATGTGAAGTGTTCCTTAGGGTTTATGAAGGGTTCCTCAGGCCATGAGGAGGCCAATGAAGATGAAGGGTTTCTGAGATGTTTAAGCCATGTGAGGGTCACGTGGACGCAGGTGAAGGGATCGCCAAGCCTCATAGTTTAGTGCAGCGTCTGCATCGCAAGCGCTGAGGCGCCCCGATATTTCTGCCGACAAAATGCTATCGAGATTCAGTTTTGGGTCTCACCTCAGCAGGCAAAGAAGAGTAAAATTGGAAAGAAGATGAGGAAAATTAAAATCCATTCGTAATTCTGCTACACACGCATCAAAAATCGCTGTTCCAGAGGTAGAGTGAAACATCGAAGCTAAATATGATATAACGACAGAAATTTGGGGTGATTTATAATTTACTGGCAAGCTGCTGAGGGAGAAGTAAACTAGACGAAGTTCGGACCGTAAAAAGAATAACAAAAGGAAATATTCAATGCGACCGCCACGAGACAAAAATGTGTTTCACTTCAGCTCAGCAGATAAAAGGAGTTTTGGTGCCAAATTTGAGAATTTTTGAGTACTGTAGATTAGATTGGATTAGAGTTCTCAGTTTTTCAACATTTTCTGCTGTACGTTAAAAAAATTTCTTCCAGATCTTCCTTTATTAATGTTTCTGACAATGAACTTTGAGAGCCCCATTTGGAAGTTCCTCCGAATCGTTATTTTGTTAGGTTTGAATCGGTATTCCGAGAAGAATTTCCTCTGAGTCCCGACGACGGATTGAATTTTTGCAATTTCTTCGATGATGAACTTGCGTTGTTGAAGAGTCATTTGTGCCATGTTTGCTGACTGCAATAATCTTTTCTCTTACACCTTGATGTTTATGCTTATGCTTATTTGGAGGGTATACCAGATACGTAACAAAACCTTGAATTCTGTCCTTTCGGATGTTCTATGTTATAGTCTCCCATTTCATATATTCAAAAAGTTACGGGAATTTTAATAGGTATATATTTTCAACAACCATTCTGTTTACTGGTTTCCTAAATCATTTCATTCAAACATTATTATTCGAAATACTTTCCACTTACATAAAATGCATTTCGAAAATAAATTTTATTTTTCTAACCCTTTTCCGTGGATTCCTTCGGTAGAGCTTCGCTTCCACCCCTCCAAGCCAGAAAAAAATTTGTGTGCTTCACACGGCTAGAGAAAAGTGTTAGCTTTAATTTCAGACTAAATTTTGCTTTTCAGGTGCAATAGGCGAGAAATTAGAGAGGGCTCGAATATACCTCTTTTTTACCCTGTTTTTAGGGAGATAGAGTGCGTTCAAATGAGCGTTCACGCGACCGGTCGAAAATTGGCACTCTGGTCTTAGCGTACCTGAATTATTACCTTTTGCACAAGTTTAAAACAATGAAAAATGTACCGTACCATTAAAAGTTGAAGCGCATATTGATTACATGCGTGAAAAGGATACAGTTAAGAAACAAATACAATTTGGCTTGAAATTAACAGCAGTTAAAAAAGTTTACAACGAAAGAAAATAGATTAAAATACTAGTAATTCTATCTCAAACTTTTTTTCGTTTAGTACAGCAATGAAGTATGATCTTCAAAATACAAGGAACGGTCATTTTTATTAATCATGGGAGATGTGGGAATCTTCGTCAAAAAAAGTTGCACGGGTCCACTCCAAAAACTTGATACAAAATTTCAACATTTTGCACTTGCAAAGCTTCTTAATATAAAGAGCTTCATATTTAATTGGTGTAAATCCAAGAAGCGTTTCAATATCTATGATAGTGGTAGAATCAACAAAGAACAAAATAGTACAAATGTACTCTTCGGTTTACCGTATCTGAGAAACAACGACAGGTGAAGGCTCACAACGCTCTACTGCCCGACGAAAAGTAAAAGTTTAGACTTCGAAGGACAAAGCCTTCACATCGATACTTGAGCCATTGACACTCAACAGCTATTTATGAAGAGGACCAAAAAATTCAAGTTCAAGATCAAACTTAGGTGCCTTATCCTTCAAACGCTCATGTTTCAAGTCTATTTTTCCTCGCAGATATCAGGTGAAATTGGAACTCAAGCAAAATAATGCGAATGGTAACCTCACCTGAAGCGTTAGTTGCTGCTGGTTACTATTGAATTCCCTTGCACAGAATTAGGTCGTAGTGATGCTCGCACTAGCGGTGTATGGAGCGAACCCGTACGGAAGAACTTCCATCCGCTCACCTCAGGGCCACAAGCTCTGAACAAAAGACGATAACACCTTGCCTCCAAACCTGTTCTGAGCGTCGCTGCGAGCCTGAGACCGTCCAGCGGAACACTTCACAGCTAAACGAGCACAAGTGGGTGCTGCTATGGCGTGAGGTCTGCCGCACTACAGCATGAGGTCTACCTCTAGCTACTGCAGTACTACAGCATGAGGTCTACCATACAATAGCATGACATCTACCTCTAGCTAGTAATATAATGTGAGGTTAGGTTAGGTTACTAATGGATATTACTCATTTCCATACATTTAATTTAGCGATAAACACTTAATTTGTACATCTCAAACTGCACCTGAGCAGGCGATATATGGCGGTAGACCTCACGCTGTAGTAGCGCCCGCAAGTGGTTGTACACCTCAAGGTTTTGACATGCTTTCCAAAAAATGAAATAAGAAACCAAATCTCACCAGAATAAAGGAAAATGGATATACGTATATCACAATGAAACAAGTTTTGAATTGTTATGCTATATCGTGACGTAAAATTTATGTCGGGTTGCTAGCATAGTTTTTCATGTCCTACTGAAGTTAATCTTCCATCACGAATTATAATTTCACAGACCGCAGATAAGAATTGAAATATATTACCTAAACTAAATATTAATAGGGGTTATTTTAAAGATACTTCTCCACGTTTGTGAAGGAGTCGTACAGCGCATAAAGCTCATTTTTTGAACATGTGATAGCATCAGGAGATCTTGTTCGACAAATATAAAAATGACTAACTTATTATGCCCCCTGACATATTCGAACTTGAAAACCTAAAACTCAAATAGTTAACTGAATTTTGGACAACATGTACTTTAGGTGCAAGACGATAAAAATTTAACGGTTATGAGAAGATCAATTTTAATCAATATCCATCATTGCAGTATATTTGAGATAATATATCAGTTATTGAGGCTTTAACTCTGTAGCATTTTCTCTTTCAATTGCATCATTACGCAAATCTAGTGATGCGCCAAGAAGATGCAGTAAGTTATTTTGTTCTATTCAAATGAAGTAACATTTTCGGTTTGTTGCAGTCAACACGTAAAATGAGCGATACAGTTGAAGAAATGAGCGACTCATTTCATTATCATCGGAAATGCAATACAAGACACGCTAAATTATCCTCGGCAAAGTGATTACATTTAGTTTGTGGCCCAGCCCCAACTGACTGACCAAATTCAGCAGCACTCAGGCATAGTTATATCGCTGTTTTGTACTCGTTAATAAGGAGCGAGAAGCCTAAAGAGTCGACGGTGATGAAAACTTATATTCTACTTAATTGTGTTTGTCAGATTGATTACAAATTCGTGTTATCACTGAAACAAAAATTGTCAATGTTTTATGGGAAAGCTAAAAAATTTGTGCAAATGACATATTATATTGGCCTCTTAAACCCAACTTTTTAAAGAATTATAGCGCGTCTGCGCTAGACTCAATATAAAAGTATTCGTCGGAAATCCTTGGCATTTTTTATCAAGGTATATTTCAAGACTTTGTTTTTAAATAAAAGTTCCAAGAACTACAGCATGAGTAAAGTGAACTTGTTTTCATCCTAAAAAAACTTTTATTCGAAATGGCACGCGAAGAGTTGCCCATTGCGTCGCCGTTTGTGTAAAGGTAAGCGATTAGGCGTACATCCAAACAGGGACATTTTTGTCACATTGTCTTCGAGATATGCCTGCTTAGGCGTATCTATGATGTGTTTCAATGGCGCTCATCTCAAATAAGGCGTGAGGCGCACATGCTTCCGCTGATAATGAGACGCCTAATGATTATAGGAGACCACTCGTAACAAAGTAGGCGCATAAAAGCTGAGCACTGCCGAGACCTCGCCTCTGGAAAATATGAGACAGAAGGCGTTTATAATTTCTGAAACTATTTGATTACTGACGATGCGGCTCATAATTTCTCTCATGGATATGGAAAGCAAATTGCGGCCAGCTTTAACAAGGGAGTCAGTAAAAACCTACTTTCGACTTCAGATCACGATTTCGATGTAGCTATTGCTTAAACTTGAATAAAGCAAAAGGTTTCATCATTTCCATAAATAACATCGCCTGTCGTCATGAGGCGAGAAAATCGAGAGGAAGTAAAACGTTTGGAAGAAAGACATTCCAGGCCTAGCTGGCACGACGATTGTCGCTTATAACTTACAGCATTGTATACTTACTATAGAAGGGTAGCTCGACGCGAAATTTGGGCTTTTCAAGTAATATTTGAAGAATTTAGTCACCAAAATAGGCCAAACAAACAACCATACATCTCACATGTTTGGCAGACTCGTATTGAAAGTTGCTGGTGTAGAAACTTCTGCCTTGAATGAATAAAATCTGTCCAACAATGTATTAAAAAAACAATACTTTTAGCAATGCAAATTTCAGCTGAAAGTTAGCCACGAAGAGAAAAGAAGGTAAGCATAAAAACCATGGATTGTAACAAAGAAAACCTTACCTAACGAGCTTCAGTGAATAGAGTCCCTTTCCCGTACATCGTTGTCTGCAGCAGTGTTGCAACAAGTGGTTGGAAAATCAGCATAGCAACAAGTTGGTAATGGTTGTACCAGCTGTGAAATATCCAGCGCGGAGAGTTGCAGTCTCTGGTGTTGACAGAAGTCTTGAGCGTGGTGCTGCTCACAAGAAGAAATATCTTGACATTTAGCGAACATTCATGAGAAAATAATGTGCCTGCTAACTTTGGGAACGCGGTTTGCAAAATTCGATGTCTGTACACATGCAGCACTACTGAACCTTAAAAAAATCGAAGCTAAAAATTGTAGCTTTGGTGAGCTGATATCAAGAGTTAGGAGGCACTAGCATCAAGAGGCAGGAGTAGCCGAGCCGGCATGTACAGACTTCAGGAAATTGAGCCAGACAGTCTCGTTGCTGCGATGTGCAGTTATGGCAGGCGGTTACGAGTGGTCCGTCTGTCCTCCGTATATCGTCAATTCTCTCTAATGAAATCTTCAAACAGAAGTTAACATGTGAAATTGATATGGTGGTAGCGTATATTTTTATGCAGTAGTTAATAAACAGCAGCCGTTTAAAACTTCGATCATTGGTGTTAATTGCAGTGGATTAGCTCATATTAGACGAAACACCGTCAATATACTCTTCATTCTATTTAAACATAAATGAAATTTCGCTATCATAATAAGCATCCATAAAATTTAGCTCACTTTATTATTTAACTTATGTTTACTCATACGTTTAAAATAATTCATTAGATTTAACGAAGTAACAATTATTATAGTTGCGCTGTTGGCTGCCGTTTCAGGAGAATCATTACCGAGTAACCGAGCGAAGCATCATAGTCGAGAGCTCGTTGGTTGCAAGGACTCCATGTTCGCTGGGAGGATTTTGACAATTTGGCTTTGTTCATTGGAGTTTGAGGTCGAACTCATGAACGCTTGCAATTCATAAATGTGAAGAGGCTGCCGCCTGAAATCAGAAGTAATATAAAGGTGACAGGTGTGCGAAGTTCTAGCAGAGAACTTCAACAAAATTTTATGGAAGCGTTAATGCGTTAACTTATTTTGCTGCGAGGCTTGTTCTCAAAAACTAAATATTTTAAATAAAAATATGAAATGAAAATTTCTCACTGCAATGAATGTTAGAATTAATTTAAATATCGTGGTAAATCATTGAAGTGTTGTCTAAAAACTAATCCTTAAAATTACCTAAGGTGAGATTCGTTCCTTTCCCTTTTTAATGGTGGACCACAGTGCAGACATGACAAAGGGTTTCGGGCATCTGAGAACATTCCCTGTACCTGAGGACATTTCCATGCTGCTTCATGATCCATTATTTTACTTCCAATTTGAAAACAATTAGATGACACAATCGATGGTAACTTTTATGTCAGAATGATGCCTCAGAACACCAAAATTAACGCATTACAATTCAATGCAGGGACTTAATTGCAGGAATTAACTGTGGTGGATCACGTGTTAATAAATAGTTAGTCATGATCTTATTTGATACAAGTTTTCCGCATTATTTTGGGCATAAACTTCAACACTTAATAACGTAGATGAATACATAGCCTTTTTGTCCCAATTTTACGGCAAACTTGCCGTTAGAATTTTCCTTTGTTGGTCAAACTGTATGATGAAAGCATCTTTAATGCAAGTCTTTCTGTCACGTTTTTCGTATTACGTATGCACTGAAAAAAAAAACTTGTAAAATTATCATAATTATTAGAAAAGGTTTTAAAGTTCTGCAAGTGCACAAATTGACTTGTGATATTTCAATGATAAAACATTTCGTTGGATTAATAAAAGAAAAATCAACCGCCGCACGTTCTGAGGCACCCTATTTTTAGAAGTTCCCTTTTTGCTGGCACAATGCTGAAAATAAGGATATGCTAACAAACGCAATGCACAAAATAATGATAGACTACAAAACGCAATGCATAAAACAATGATGTGCTAATATACACAATGCTTAAAAAACAAGGGCAGAATTGAGTTATATAGAAGAAAAAACTCGCTGGTAATCACATTCATGCAATAAGTGCCGTTATGGTTGAGATTTCAAATGTTCTCACCAAGCAGTACGTATGTTGCCAACACGACACGAGCCGAGCACTCGCACGTCTAGGTCACACGAAATCAAAGTACCCTAGTGTTCACCTCGCAGTTTATTTCAATATTGCTTTGGAGGCAATTATCCGCTAAAAATCCCTAGATAACTTTTGGAAATGAATTCCAACCCTACGAGCGTCGTTGACTGTCGCTAGCAAACGACCAGCAGGAAGTTCTCGCTTACTGGGATCCGGACTTGATATTTTGTTACTCCAGTGACCGGCATTCGTTTAACACGTCTCCTGTAGCGGGTTATACTGAAGTCTAATATTCAACTCAAATTAGAGTTAATTTTTTACATCAATTTTGAAAAAAACGAACATCAAATGGATCGTGCATTCATTTAATTTTATAAAGTATTTATGTGAAAATTGAGTTTGTGACTGCTGGTCGGTCAGCAGCATTATGAAAATCCCCTCAGAGATCATGTAATTAAAACAACTCGTAAAAGCTATCAAAAGAAGGAATGCATTAACTATTATTTCAACTATATAGAGGGTCTCATGTCACTGTCCAATTGAATGTTCTACTGATAAAAACTAGGTGGATTCGAAGGTGTTAATGAGATATTATAACGGCGATAGAGCTTTCTTAAGCAGCTTCTGAACATATCTTACGAGTAAGTGCATTTTATAATACTTGTTTTAACATGTGCATGAGATTCTTGTTGAAAAAATTTCCATGCGAAAATTGTGGAGGTTTCATATTGAAAGATCCCATCGTAGTCGTGAAATAAAGATGAAATAGGATTCCTATCGTAGTTATATTTCCTTGAGCAAAGGATGAATAAGTTGAGAGTGATTCGTGTACACCTTGAATTGTTATGTGACGAAGAAGTAGTAACTAGTGCTCTCCGCGTTGACCTGTGATCGCGATGCAAATATACATTTAAATACACAGAAAACGGTATACATTGAGCTTAGAGACGATTCTTAAAACTGATTTAAGAGGTATTTATTGGGAAGGTTTTTATCAGAACTTTTCAAATCAGATTCCTTATCTTAAAACCTCAACACTGAAGCAACACAAAGTTTCAAGTCATTGAGTTTAGAGAAGATACTTGAATCTGATTTTTAGAGGTATTCATTGGCACGGTTACTATTAGAACTATTCAAATTAGGTTCCTGACATCGAAATCAAGTGTGTAAAAACACAACATTTAGTTCAAGTGGGCCAAAGGTGCTGTAGAAGAATTAGAAAGAGTGTTGTGTTCTCATGAGAGGAGTTGGTGGCTCGGAGGCCCCGTGTCCTTGGCGAGTCCTTCTCGCGCCTCCTCCTATCGCCTCATGACGCCTCCCGCACCCAACTCGGCACCATGCTGCTCTCTCTCTCTCTCTTCCTGGCATGTCCCACTTCCCATTTGTGTGCCTAGTGTTTGTAAATTTGGTGTTTTTTGGCATGCCCCACTACCCATTTTTAAGCCTAATGTACACAAATTTTGTTTTTTTAGCGTACCATACTGTCCATTTGTATGCCTAATGTTTGCAAATTTGATATTTTTTAGCATACCATACTGCCCATTTGTAGCCCAACGTTCGCAAGTTTAATATTTGTTGGCATGCCACTGCCCATTTGTGTGCCTAATATTCACTAGTTCGGTATTTTCCCATTCAGAATATGTCCACAAAAAGCAGCGTACAGCAAACCAATTATTCGATATAGATGTTAGCAAATGTGATGATTTTGACGAGAAAGAAGCGCACCAGCCTGTCTCGCTTCCTCATCCCCTGGTGGTAGTCTGGTAAAGGTCCTGTGTCACTGACCTCCCCGCCTGTTAACTCACTCCTACAGTGGCGTACTGGCCTCACTGCCCGGCTGACTCGTATCGCGTTTCTGAACCAATACCTCAATTCTTCTTCGGGACTTGATCGTGTGAAGGACGCTCAACAAGAGTCTGTGTATGTGTATGAAGATATGCAGGCTGGTTGTCGACAGAAAAATTAAGTGCGTCACAGTAGATCACATGTGCAGATGTAGATTGCTTGAGTTACACAAACGTTGATCTTAGGATTTATTGTTAGAAACTCCTAAGAAAAACACGACTATTCGGTAACGGAGAAGCAGTAGTTGTGTGGATGCCATTCCAAACGACTTTTTTAAGCTGAAAAATATTCATTCTTGCTTAGATGTAAAGAAAAAGATCTTAAAAAGTTATAAATGCGTATCTAACGGTAATTAACTTGCCAAATTAATACGATAAGTCTAGGCACCTATGGAAAAGTTACATTTGAAATGAAAATTGTCGATGATTAAAATATATTTTACACTTCAACGGTGCTCTATTTCAGATTTTGAAGAACATAAAAAGGAAAATTATTCCTTCATTTGTTGCTTCAACAGCTATTTAAAGTGAGAATTTTACTTATGACCGAACTGCACAATAATACAAGTGACGGGGCAGATTTCTTCACTGTTGGCATTTTCAAGTTGATTTCGATTAAGCTCATTAATTGTTACCTATGTTATTCTTTTTATCTTATAGCTTGGATTTTGCCACTTATGGGAAACTAGGAGATAATTAAGAGAGAAGTGAAACATTTTAGTCGTTGCTATTACATTCATTTTGCAACTTGAAACAATGGTATCAGTTGACATATAACCATCAAGAATTTAATTGTAGTACTATTGACTGCACTCACGCAACAGACAATAACTGAAAATTACTGCAATAGCCGCAGTTTAGTGATAGGGTGACAAGACTCTTATTTTTCAACGAGCCTCGGGAGGCGAATTTCGTATTTATGCAAGACAGTAAAAGTTCTACATGAAAAATTCAAAAGAACGATTCCAAGTCCTACATAAACATCAAATGAATAATTCTTTAGCTAGAGGCGTTGTCAGTTCAGCAGTGATCGCAGTGTAGCATATGGAAAGAACACAAAGTATGAAGCAAACCACTCCTATGAAGCAACAAGCGCGGTCTCAACGAAGCACACCGCAAGTGTGTATCTGTGTAGCCGGTCAAGCCAGTTCTCGAGACCAGCAGAGCATATCATTCTCCTTTCTTGGTTTTACGACCGTGTTGAGCTCTAATCTCCTTAGACTGCAATAGATCTGATTACCATAAGTGATATTTGTGAATAAATCCCTTCAGGTTGGTATGCACGTCAATGACATTTTGACCGCCGGGAGTTTTGTACGTAGTAGCCGACGGTTCGCCTTAGAGGCGAGGTTTTGTCGAGGTTGTTAGCTGTGTGTCTTCTTGGTAATATTCTGGTTCTTGTTAATTTTCCAAACATTTTTAGTTGAGCAACACAGGGAAAATGATCTACTTTCTTTGATCACAACGAGTTATGGGGAAGACACCGTAACTTCTTTACGTCCACGACCACCCTTCGAAGTCCAATAAATAAACTGCAATTCAATGCGGTAGTCAATAGTTTCAATGCGACAAAGTACATACATACATACATATACCGGGCTTATCCTCCCTATGGGAGGGTAGCCGACAGCAGGCCACAATCACCACACTTAGTCACTAGGAGGCGAGAGAGGCAGCACTGGCCGCACCTGAACTGCCAGGATCAGCAGCAGCCCAGCACAACCACCTTCCACAGTCAGGCCCGACAGCCACAGCTGGTTTACCCCGACTGCTTCATTGAGTGCAGCCCCTCCCCCGCACATGACAGGTCAACCCCATCACACGCGGGCAGCTTCCAGTAACGCGTCAAAAATAAAATTACCTCCTTATACACTGCCCCCATTCACTTCTGTCCGCAGCCATCCCTCTCGCCACGTCCACAGTCAGACCCCTCTCATACAAAGCACGTCGCACCCCATCCATCCAACTCATCCGTGGTCTACCTCGCGCTCGAAGACCACTCACTTCCGACATATATATCTTTTTCACCAGCCGTTCAACATTCATTCTTTCAACATGCCCAAACCATCCAAGCACTCTTTCATCCACTCGCCTGCTCAACTTTTTGATAACACCCGTCTGCCCCCTAACCAACTCATTCCTGATCCTATCTCTTCTAGTTACTCCATACATGCTCCTCAAACACTTCATCTCAAACACATCCAACTTCCTCCTCTCAGCTGCTCTCAACCCCCAGGACTCTGCTCCATACAACAAAACTGGCACAATCAAACTTTCATACAGTCCCCTCTTAGCATTCATACTCAAACTCCTGCATTCAAAAACTTTCCTCATTGCACCCAATGTCTTACAACCTTCACTCACTCGATGCTTCACTTCTACTTCCATACTATCCTTAACAGTCACATCCGACCCGAGGTACCTAAAATGCTCTACCTCCTCTAAAACTTCCCCATTTAACCTCACATCCAAAGTTCCAAACACTCCACCTCTTGAACATCTCATCACCTTACTTTTATTCACATTTACCCTCAATTTCCGCCTTTCGCACACTCTACCAAACTCTGCAACCAGTCTCCTCAGTTTTTCCTCTGAATCAGCCACAAGCGCTGTATCATCTGCAAACAACAGCTGACACACTTCCCAATACATACCATTTCGTCCCACCAACTGCGCCCCTTTTCCCAACACCGCAAGCATCCTGCCCCCTCCTCCCGCTCACACTCTGTCCTCCTCTGTCTTACACCCCAAGCCCCCCCCCCCCCCTTGCTTTCCTACTGGCAGTCTCTTTTTATCTACCTTTAAAAGGCGAGGTCTTCTACTTTAACCCAATGAACAAATTTTAATTTTTCTTCCTCTCTATCAACGTCACAATGTATCAATATAGAACTCGTTCAACTACTCGGAAGGTTGCCCCATCTGAAATAACATCCTCCAGTACAGCTTCGCACGAAAAGCTCAGTAAAAAGCGTAAAGCACCAGCCATAAAGCGGAAAGGCAGACCTAATAAATCCGCCCCTGTGAATCCATCTGTTCAAGGTCCTCAAACACTCAAAACGAAAAATGCTTCTCGGACGTTCGTGAAGTCTGGTATCAGCAAGTGTTTCTCAGCCCCTGAAGCATCACTAATGACTGCAAAATCAGAGTCATCTGACACGGGCGAAAATCTCTCAGGCGCTGCTTGTAATAATTCAGCTCCCAGTAATAATTCATCTTCTCAAGTTCTGAAACCTGCTACGGGCACACCCGAAGCGAGTTCAAGAAATTCCGTACCAGCAGCACTCGACTCTCAACCCCACGCTTTGGACTGTGTCCGAGAAGATTCATCGTCCACAAAGCCGAGAATCTTTAGTGAAGAAGATACGTCCTCACTGGCGGAAGCTGCCACAGCACTGCTAGCTCCTTCGTCTCGCCGAAACGATTGCGTCATGGCGACGTCGCCCCTGCCCTGCGTCACTGAGAAAGCTCAAAATCGTTCACCGCCGACGGAAACACCAACGTCATCGTTAGAACGCGATGAAATTTTGGATGTGTGCAACCAGCCAGAGAGTAAAAGGGGTAATTTTAATTATAATTTTAATGATAAATTGTGTGTAGACCTTTCAGGTGGCGAAGTTATGTTTGAAAATGCATACGAAGCAGCTAATACTGGCAGTAAAATACCTCAGAGCGTAAACTGCGAGGATAACGTAAGATTTTCAGTGGAGAAAAATACAACCAGACCTGTTACCGCTTTTGATGGGTACTTACATCCTCTCCAAATGACCAGTTCCCAAACTATTCACGAAATAAATAACACGCTGTCTCTTACAGCTGCATTTCTCAATAAAGCTTTGAGACAAAATTGTCCCCCAAGCCCAGCGTCGATTTCTTCCACTGTATCAAATATTCAAGTGATTACAGAACAGCTTTTTGCTTTAAATTATCGTATCAGCGCTCATGATTTTACGCCAGTGGTAGCTGCGAGTAACCATCCTTATGCGAAATCCCCTTTAGACACTTTTCTCGTTGGAGACAATAGTCTCACAAAAATCAACAGAGATGACATTGATAGTGCATGCAGGATTCAGACCATAACTTCGGAACGTCTAAATGATCTCTATGATGAGATTGAACGCGCACCTCCTTTCAGGAACTATATAATTAGTTTCAAAGGTTTGAGCCTCTCGTCCCAAAATCTCACGAAATTAAAAAATTTGATCATGACAAAGAATCTTCTTTCTCGTATTTATGTGGTGAGTGCCTGCAGTGGGCAGCAATTGTACATGGCATCGAGCCTGTGCAGAAAAATTGGTCTTAAACTGATTCCGCTGCGAGCAAATGTAAAAACCGGTCCTGTTGATGAAGCTTACAACAATGTCCGCACTTGGCCCGTTACGCGAGAAGACACGCATCATTTTCTTCAACAAATTGCTCTAAAATCACCTTCGAGACTAACTTCACATTTTATCTCCTGTGTCAGAAACTCCCATGATCTGAATGAAGAAATTGAATACTCTAATGATTATTCAAAACAGCAAAATGAGTTGAATGATTGTTCTAAGTTGACCGCCTATCCACGTGAAACCTCCAGCAGCATAAACCGATGTTTGCCTTCATATAACAAACCCTCTCCTCCCCTCTCCTCCCGATGTTTGCCCTCATATAACAAGCCCTCTCCTGCATCCGCCACAAACAACTGCGGAGTGCCTACAAAAAATAGGTTTTCATTGCTTTCCAATGCTGATGAAGAGGATGAAAAGCCCCTCTCAGACACGAGTATAAATCAACATCCAATCACATACTCGGAAGCAGTAAAATCAATAGGAAGAGAGAAATCGTTGCAAAATTGCAGTCGACAATCGATGGAAAATCCACTACCCAACGGTATGCACAATCATCACCAGAAAAATATAATTGACACGAGCATTTCTCAGTTCTCTGCAAATCCCCATACGAGAAATCACCACAGAACAGGAATTCAGAGCCAGAAAAACGTAAATTCCCCGCACCTCTCAGAACCTCTTAATGATGAAAAAAGTGCGAAAAAAAACGTCTCCAGCCCCATTTGTGAACGCATGAATTCCACAATGGATGAATTGAAACGATCATGGAACATAAAACTGATTCCCACCAAAGCCGATGGACACTGCCTCCTCCACGCAGTAGCTCATCTGCTTACAAAACAACCAGCATCAAAATGGAATTACAATTCCCTAAAGGCTGCAATCAAAACAGAGAGTAAAGCGAACTACAGCACATATGCTAAGTTTTTTGACAAGAACAGTGGCGACATGCAAAACCTCATAGATAATTACATTGACGAAAAACATTTTGACCAAGCTGCTGTAGACCTTATACCACTAATCATTTCAAATGTGACAGGCCAAAAACTTCTCGTCCTGGATGAAAAAGATCATTGTGTTTTGAAAATATCAGTCGTTCCCATTTCAGAGTTATCAAATAATAACCCTCCACTACTGCTCCATCGTAAAAACGATCACTACAGTGCTCTTGTCACACAAGGCAAAAATCAGACCAGGGTTACCTCATCTTGACAAAGTGCCGCTGCCCAGCCAAATAGTAGACTTTCTTACATAGCAGATGCTGGGCCAAACACCCTGGGCAACTTAGACAAAATCGATAAATCCCCTGAACGATCCCATCGAGATAGTAACCTCGCTACCTTTAAAAAGAGTGCTAATATAGGTAAAATCAAAATCAAGCATGTAAATGCTCGAAGCCTGAATGGTAAATTGGATGAAATCAGAGTAATGTTGGTCACTGAAAAAATTGACATTTTGTGTGTCTCAGAAACATGGTTTGATTCACGAACCCAAAGTTCATTTTTTAACATTCCTGATTACGTGTTGTAC
Organism: Morinoia aosen; assembly: GCA_030386875.1. NCBI lineage: Eukaryota > Metazoa > Arthropoda > Malacostraca > Amphipoda > Talitridae > Morinoia > Morinoia aosen. The sequence goes on along the minus strand of CM059558.1, from coordinate 34,380,373 downwards.
CGCTACGATGGCGCTAAAACCAGCCGAGGTAGTGGATCTTGTATTTTTGTGAAAGAAATGTACTCAACATCTTCACTACTAGTGAATAAAGTTTGCGAAGGCATTGAAATGGTTTGGTTAGAAGTGCAAATAAATAAACACAAATCAATAATCATTGGCAGCCTTTACCGGCACCCATCGTCTCCCCTAAATCGAACACTAGATTTCATTGAGGAAACCTTCAAAGAAATCCTTCAGGCAAAAAGATCATTCTTTGCTTTCGGAGATTTCAATGTTGACCTAACGGACAAAAACAATCAGCTAAGCAAACTATTGTATAAACTAAGCTTATCACAAATGGTCAAAGAACCGACTCGCATCACTAAAATCTCTGCAACTCTCCTCGATCTAGCAATCACAAATAATCCCACCGCAATACTTAGTACAGTAATATCACCTTCTATTTCCGACCACCACTCTATAGAATGTGAAATTAATATTGCGAAGGAAAGACAAAAATACCGCTTAATGACCTATCGCTCGAAAAGGCACTATTCAGCAGAACTATTTCAAGAAAAACTACTCGATAGGTCTACCGAATTCCAGAAAATGATGCAATCTGACGATGTTGATATACAAGTGTCAATTTTCAACGAGAACTTCACAGCAGCTCTCGACGAATGTGCACCTTACGTCACCAAAAAAACCAAGCCAAAACGAACTGTTTGGATCACTGACGAAGTTAAAGAGATGAGCAGAATAAAGAAAGCTAACTTGCGAGAGTACAAAAACAATAGATCAAACAGTACCTTATACAAGAGATATAAAGAACATGAAAAATTTCTTCGAAAGAAAATCACTGAAGCGAAACAAACTCACTTCCACCAGGCACTGATAACGGCTAAAAATAACCCGAAGCGAACTTGGGAAATCATTAGTGAGGTAGCCCCATATAGAAATTTAGATCGCATAAGTAATTTTGAAAATCGCTTGGCAACAGCCACGGATTTCAACACATTCTTTTCAAAAGTAGGGGCTCAAGTTTTCAGTGAGGTGTGTACCAATCCAGATGAAACGACAATTGAAAATTCATGCCCCACTGCACCCTCGAGGACTGATGTCAAGTGGAGACCACGCCCTGTCGATTTACCAGAGTTACGAAACATCTTATACTCACTAAAAAACACAAAGGCAGTTGGACATGATGGTATCAGTCTTCAATATATCAAAGACAGTTTCCCTGTTACAGAACCATGGATTCGTCTGATAATTAATACATCAATAGTAACCAATACGTTTCCAAACCAATGGAAACACTCCATTATTAGACCGTTGCACAAAAGTGGTGACCTAAATACAGCATCAAACTACAGGCCCATCAGTCTTTTGCCTATCATGTCCAAACTACTGGAGAAAGTGGTGACAAATCAACTGTCATTTCACCTGGACGAGTCAAATTTACTCCACCAAAATCAATATGCCTATAGAAGAAATACTAACACTCAAGACGCTCTGCTCAATATATCTGAAAAAATATACAGTGACATCGATCAAAAGAATGTAACACTCTTGCTACTACTCGATCTCTCTAAGGCGTTCGATAGCGTCCAACATGAAAGACTTCTACGTAAAATACTGAACTTGGGAATAGACACGCAATGGTTTGAAAGTTACTTGTCAAATCGATCTCATGCAGTCCGCATAGAAAACAAATTGTCCCCATTCATTCAAAACAATTTTGGTGTTCCCCAAGGATCCATTCTTGGTCCGCTACTGTTTTCTATTTTCATTAATGATTTCCCTCCAATGCCTTCTAACACACGGATCTCTATGTATGCAGATGATGTTCAAATTGCAATAACAAGTTCTGTATCGGAAATACCACAGACGCAAATTGAAGCCGAAACTTTACTGGCTAGCCTGAAATCATGGTACGACCGAAATGGTCTCAAATTAAATGCTAATAAAACACAATGCATCATTTTTGGATCCAAAGATGCAATTAAAAAAACTTCAGATCTTACTCTTGCAGTTGGAAATGATAAAATTAATGCATCAGAAAAAGTTAAAAATCTAGGTATCTGGTTCGATAGAAATATGTCCTTCAAATCTCACGTTGAGACTACTTGCAACAAAATCTACGGAACTTTAATGTTTTTTCATCGAATAAAAAGTATGCTAGACGAAAAATCCAGATTATTAGCCATTCAATCCCTTGTGTTATCGCGCATTGACTACTGCAGCCTAGTATGGGGAGACTTACCTCAATACCTTCAAAGGGACTTACAAAAATGCATGAATTTTGCAGCCAAGGTGGTATGCAACGGTAATTTCAAAAGACGTGATCACGTAACCCCTCTCCTCAATAAACTCGGCTGGATCCCTATCCAAGAAAGGCTCCTCATGCAGAAGGCCCAATACGTATTCTCCTCGTTATATCTTCCTCAGAGCAATGCTGAGATAGTGCGTTTCCATCCACCCACTGTAACCAATCAAAAACCGAACAGAAACAATAATGTCTTAGTCAACTATCGTTCATCTCACTTAGGGCAGAAGGCTCTGTCCATATCAGGCGCCTTACTGTGGAACAAACTTCCCTTGAGTATTAAAGTCCCTCAAAGACCGAGAGAATTTTGTAACGATATATTCAACAAAAGTTATCTATATACGTAGAGAGGATAAGCGCGACAACCGGCAGGTCGACGCTAGGCTGCCCGAGAGGTATAGGGGGTACAGGAGCAGGGAGAAGTAGGTAAAGGGGGGTAGAAGCTATTTCGAGAGCTAGTCCAAAATACATCACATATACGGGAGTTGTTGTAAATAAACAACATAGCACAGAAAACAGTGGGTTAAAATTGAATTTCATATGAGTAAGAAATCAGGGGTTTCTGGGTTTATTTTAGAGATATATGCGTAGCAATATTGTGAGGTAAGGGACACGTCAGTATAGGGAGGTGACGCTTGAGGGTTAGCCAATCGCGAAACGCTACGTCACTTTCAGTTTTCGCGGGTGTAGCAAAGCCCAAGGAGCGCATTCTTTGTTCGAGGGAAGGCATATATAAAGGAAGGAGTAGGGTAACCGATCTTTTTTGCTGTGGCCTGGTGCGAGACAAGATGTAGGGATACGAGTTCTTCGAGGGGAGGTGAGATATTGTTCTTTGTTCCTTGAAGATTCTCATGCAGCTTATTAAATTTGTGTTCATAAAAAGAGTGGAGTGATTTAAGTAGAAATGGTTGACAATTTTTATTGTAATTGAAGTTGTTGTCTAGGTGGGGCGCAGTAATTTTCATTGTTAATATTGGAATTTGATCTTTGGGTTTTCATTTTAAATCATCCTCGAATTGTTCTCGTGTTTGGAGTTCACTTTAATGACAGGAATGAAAGAATTATTACATTATTTTTTAGAGGGAAATCAGAATATTCGTGTCTTATTGAACTATTGAAATGTAGGCTAAATGGTTTTCATGTAACTTATCTCGAAACAGAGTGCCTTGTGATTGTTTTGTAAAGCGGGGTGAAATAATCCAATTATTCTCAGAGGGAAAATAAATAAATTTTATGATTGATTTGGGGATTAAAGGGGGGTAAAATTCAATCAATTCGATTTGAAGTAGGGGCATTGCAAGGAATAAAGATTCAAGTGGAGTGTAGTCACTTTATATAATCCTTGTTCCCAGGAGGGGTCGGGTGTTTGAGTGTGGAGCGGCTTGGAGTTTCCAACGATGTGGGCTAGGCGACTCCGGGTGGCAGAGCAACCTGACCATATGGCGCTCACCAAGCTGAAGTGCCAGGGCCTACTGCCTACCAGTCACACTGAGAGGGAAGTCATGCAAGCAATAGAGCTTAGAAAATGTTCAGGCTCTCTGAAATTCAAGAGGAGCTCGGGGTTATGCCTTTGAAACGCTTCGTTCGGAACGATCAAGAGATATCATGGATAATAGGCCATAGGTGACTGTGCTTTTCTTCCGCGCGCGCTGCGATTGCCCAGGATTGTGTAGGATATGTTTCTTGGTGTTGTGTTGGCGTTACACGGTGCGCGCGCCAGTAACTTTCGCTAATATTGTGTGTCGCAAATTTCTCATGCCAATCACGTGTTCATTAACTAACTCGAAATAAAGTAATCAATAATGTACCATTAACTGAGTGTTTCATTTCCCATGTTGAACTGAGGTATTGGTGTGGGTGAGCAGATCAGTAGTTACTTTCTCTATTTTTCCCAACTGTTCTACCATTTCCTCTTTCTGTGTTTTCCGCTCTGTGTTTTTCATTTTTCCCCTCTTACTAAGGAGGTTTCGAGTCCTCCATTCGAACTAACACAGTGGAGGCGCCTGATCAGCGCCACGTACGCAACACTGTGCAAAGTTTCGTGACACCGCAAACTGAATTTAATTATATACTGTTCTGCTTACCACCCGGTACTTCGGTTTACATGGGAAATTTTTTTGTTGTGTCGTAATTCTTTCTGTTTGATAAAAATTTAATAATAATTCAAAGTAATGCTTCAAAGCCAGTCGAGCACTCTAAAACTGTAGTGGATGCTGAGACTGGAGTGCAGTAAAGCAGCGGCTTAAGCTTGCGGTTTCTGGCTTCCTGTTCGAATGAGCTGTACGGTCTGTAAGCGCATTCCATAGCTGGCTCCATAAAATTCTAGTTTGAAGTGTAGAGGCATCAGCAGCGCGCATATAAGTTAGGTTTGAGTGGCATAAGTATGCAATGGCTCAGTGAATAATGCTAAGTGAGAGCATGTGTAAAGTAGCGTGTTTCAGTGTGACCAGTATTTTCAAGCAGTGATTTTTTTTATCTTCTCTAAATGTTGAAAAACAGAAATTGAATTTGCTCTCTCTGAATGTTGAAAAACAGAAATTAAATTTTGCTCAAGTGATATCATGAGTCTGGCGAGTGGTAGATAATATGTGTACGTCATGCAATTTTTCTGTGAAAATGATGCAGTATTTTGAGCAGTTAATACCGGGTCTCAGTCAATGCATTGCAAAGTGTAATTCTTGTTTATGTGCATTCTAAATTGTTTTTTTGTGAACTCTCATGCCGGTGAAGTCAATCATTTCTCTCTTTTATATTGTCAACTTCTTGTTGCAAGTTCCCAAGCCAGGAGCGGTAATTACATTCATCCACCTAGCACAAATCATGTTGATTAAAAGAAAACTAATTAACGTACAGTGAACATGATTTTAGAAATATTTTCAGTGTAATGCATTTGCAAATGTGTGTTAACGTAACCTTTCTGAAGTGCGCAAGAATCTGTTTCAAATACCTTCCGTTGTGTTCCATTGTGAGATGACTGTCCGAGCATGAGAGTCAAAGAAATTCCTGAGCGATAAAACAAACCGCAGACGACGGGTCTCAGAGATCAGGGCGTGGGTCAAGCAGACATAGCCTGTGGAAGCCTTGCACAAGTAGAGAGGTTATGTTGAACATTTTAATAGCTGCTAAAATCGCATTGTACATCATGTCTAACTCAAACTATTTTTCTCTACTGTGTTCAGTACCGCTTGCCAAATTTTTTTTTATGTGAGTAATGCAACGTGTCTTCTCAGACTAGATGATGATATTACGTAGCACGTGGGCATTGAAATATAAAGAGATTATCTACAGACCTTACTTAATAGTGAGCCGCGTGCACAATTTCAAAATATTTTTGGATAATCACATAGGTCATTCTTAAAGTAGTATTAGGCATCTTAAAGTAGTATTAGGCGGCATTTGGCTGCCGAAGTATTAAAATAGACACGGAAAATAGACCTAAGTAGGAGCGCGCGAATCAGTGACATGGGAGTGTAAATTTTCACAAGTCATGAGATAGCATTTCAGAATGATGCTTGTGCTGCTCAAAGCTTAATTTTAGTGCCTTAGTGTAGGTTAACGTCCATTGCACGGTTGACAACTTGTGAAATTGTCATTTAGATACATGAAACATACAAAATTTTCTTTAAAGCTTAATAATTCCAAAGCATTAGTATAGAAAACGAGATGCTAATTATTCATCTGGCAAAGTCAACAGAATTTCTCAAGAAATTAAAAGCCATCAAATATTTTGTTGCGGAACTTGATCGATGAACTAATTTAATTTTGTTGAGATTGAAATTAAATCTATCTGGTATGGTGGATGGAGAAACGAGATACTTCTTGCTAATGATGAATTAACAAAGTGAATTGCAGTAGAAGTAATGCTCCTTCACAGAAATTATAAATAAAAATTACGTTAAAAGAAAATAAACTGTCACAAAGATGTCTACCGTGCATGGTGAATAAAAGTTAGGGTTTCTTATCTCATTGATCTACCTCGTGAGGAAGGAGTCTTGGTTACATTTAGTGCTTATATTTTTAAGGAAGAACACGTGAGCGATGTATTGCAATTTTATCCACATCAAAAAATTTAGAGGAATCTAAAATTGACGGAAATGCTATTGGGAAGATCAATTTATGCCCTGTATTTGTGTTATACTGTTTTCAAGTGACCATTCCTATACATGTAGTGTAATGTGTCCATGAAGTGTTTCATATCAGCTTGGGCAGGCAAAAATATTCTCCAGCGATATCTTTGTCTCTGTGAGGCTGATAGTAGGATGTAACTGAGTGTGTATAACCGCGAGTGAAGCTGAGGGTGTGTTCGAATTTTACAACTTGTTCTACGCAAGGATCATAAAAGTGCGCTCGGGCACTAGGGCACTCGTTGTCTGTGTCAGTAGGTCAAGAGTGAGGCCTGTACGAGCCGAATGAATGTGATAGCGCAATAGGTTAAAATAAAAGTAACACTGATGATGAGTAAAATTTGAAAATATGTATGTAAATTTAAATGGCCGGGATTTCACTTGAAATAATTGTGACTCGTTTTTTTTGCTTTGCCCTTTACGAGTTATAAAATTTGAAAAGTGTTCTGCGTGCCATACCCTGTGTATGAGTTTTGAAAGGAGCAGAACAAATAATAAAATTGTGTTGCTAGGATTGTGTTGGTCGATAGATCAGACGTCGAGTGGTACAACTAGGCAGCATATAGAAAATATAAATTCTCGGGTCAACGCATGAATATTTGTAAATAATTCAAAAACATATTGAGTAGTTATTTAAGTTGCAAATGAAAATTGTTTCCTGGTCGCTGAAATTCAGGAGGGTTCGCTCGGTGTCTTTTGCCTCATGTTCTGGCTGAGCTGATCTCGTGATTTGACTGTGCTAGGATGTTTTCATTCATTCTAAGTATTATATTTATAGTGTAAGAATGGTTCCTGATTCCCTAACCTATCATGTGTGTCATCAGGAATTTTCTTGCTTTTCGCCTGGTGAGCATTGACTGTGGGGTTAACATAGGAACTGTGATTTAATTACCGAATGTGACTTTTGTTTTTGCCTACTCATAACTAACATACTTGTGCATATCCAAGCAAGTGGTTGTGGGTGGTTAACTAATCGATTGCGTCTTCATGGATTGTCTACTGGCAAAGGGAACGTGTATTATAATGTCTGTGTTTCTGCAAGTGCATCACAACTTCCATCTTTTAAAGGAAACAATAGGCAGTTGATACTATACCCGGGTTTCATAATTGGAGTTTTGACTTTAGTACTTAATACGATCTGGTGTGAACTTAAAATTCGCTGACTCTCCGCACCGGTCGTGATTGAGGATACTGAATGTTTATATACTCCGAACTGAAGGATATGCAAATCACACGTAGCTTTTAAGACACAAACATTGCCGTTAAATTAACGGATTCCATATAATTCTGCTGACCTGAACGTTGTATATACAGAAAATTTGTTAGGGGAATACGGAGTACCTCTCATCTAGAGAGATGAATGAAGACGAAGAGTACAGTCTCGGGGCTGGGATCAGGTTGATGTTTACAATGCATATTCTTGCACTTCATAATTTTTTTTGTGTGTTGGTCGGATTGTCGGAAATGATGTGTACAGCAGAGTATGACGCACGTCTAATCAACGTCAAAGTCTGAAAGGCTGTATGCAGCAGAGTATGATACACGTCTGACCAACGTCATAATATTACATGTATTTGTGTACTTGTTCTCAGGTACAAGATTTCGGCCCAGTGGGTAGATCTCTTGGCAATCTGCAAGTCATTATGTATGTGAAATTAAATGTGTGTTTTTTATTTATTTTAGTAGTCCTGTGATCGAAAGGCATCGAAAAAAAAATCGGGGCCCATTCGCAATGTCACTGGAATGCTAGCATGTGTTTTTACTTGTATGACGAAATATATATTTGTGTGCAGTAATGAACGGTCAGGCGACACTATTGAAAATTATTTTTTTAAACTTGTCGCTGATTGATACCAAGTTATTGCTACACGCAGGAAATCTCATGGGTAACTTCTGCTCCAATAGAGTAGACTTTTACCGTCAATAGAGATGTCATATATGCAAACCTCAGGGGTTACACTGCACTTCCAGCCGGCGGGAAATGAGTTGTCCTAACCTGATGGCTTTGTAGATAATCATAAATGATCAACTTTCATCGAGGAGACAGGCTGACGAGCCCACCTAAAGGAACTATAAGCGTATTAACGCGAGTCGCCGATAATACCACAGGAGTGATGGACTACACGCAGGATGAGGAATTTTGGAGCATTGCTATATTTTGATCACCTGAGACCCAGGGGTACCCCCCGAAAGACTTGTACAGAAATAAGATGGAAATTATCAACGAGATTCATCGAGAATAAGATATTTCAAGAGAAAACTTTATTTGATTTTGAGATCTTTCTACGTGAATGCCAAGTGAAGGAATGATTTACCATGTCTATGTCCTTGTGCAAAGTTCGCTGTATTAATTGATCGCATTGTGTTTTCTTTTCTCTGCTTATGTTACTGAATTTATGAAGACAAATCAAGCGGATAATGTTGGATTTTTTTTCTATCGATGTCGTTGTGCGTCTATTATCTGTAAGAGATGAGAGTCTCCTTCGTTTTGCAAATGGAAGATTATACATAGCGGATGCGAGTTTTCTTCGCTTTTGAGTATGTAAGAATATATGAAACAGATGCGGTTCTCAAGAGCATTGTGTTCTTTATTAGGGTGCCTTAATAATATGATATTGTGTGCGTTTTCATTCCTTTTGTGTATCCATGTATGTTTTCAATGTACGAATGATATTTTACGGCTTGTGTGATACACGGTGTCAAGGCTAGCGTTCCACTGAATTAATTGAAAACTTTGCAGCTGCAGCTGATAAGAATTTAATATTTTCATAGGAAAATTTGAACCAACTGCATTGGCTCAAATTTTTACGAAGGGCGCGGGGATGTAACGATATATTCAACAAAAGTTATCTATATACGTAGAGAGGATAAGCGCGACAACCGGCAGGTCGACGCTAGGCTGCCCGAGAGGTATAGGGGGTACAGGAGCAGGGAGAAGTAGGTAAAGGGGGGTAGAAGCTATTTCGAGAGCTAGTCCAAAATACATCACATATACGGGAGTTGTTGTAAATAAACAACATAGCACAGAAAACAGTGGGTTAAAATTGAATTTCATATGAGTAAGAAATCAGGGGTTTCTGGGTTTATTTTAGAGATATATGCGTAGCAATATTGTGAGGTAAGGGACACGTCAGTATAGGGAGGTGACGCTTGAGGGTTAGCCAATCGCGAAACGCTACGTCACTTTCAGTTTTCGCGGGTGTAGCAAAGCCCAAGGAGCGCATTCTTTGTTCGAGGGAAGGCATATATAAAGGAAGGAGTAGGGTAACCGATCTTTTTTGCTGTGGCCTGGTGCGAGACAAGATGTAGGGATACGAGTTCTTCGAGGGGGAGGTGAGATATTGTTCTTTGTTCCTTGAAGATTCTCATGCAGCTTATTAAATTTGTGTTCATAAAAAGAGTGGAGTGATTTAAGTAGAAATGGTTGACAATTTTTATTGTAATTGAAGTTGTTGTCTAGGTGGGGCGCAGTAATTTTCATTGTTAATATTGGAATTTGATCTTTGGGTTTTCATTTTAAATCATCCTCGAATTGTTCTCGTGTTTGGAGTTCACTTTAATGACAGGAATGAAAGAATTATTACATTATTTTTTAGAGGGAAATCAGAATATTCGTGTCTTATTGAACTATTGAAATGTAGGCTAAATGGTTTTCATGTAACTTATCTCGAAACAGAGTGCCTTGTGATTGTTTTGTAAAGCGGGGTGAAATAATCCAATTATTCTCAGAGGGAAAATAAATAAATTTTATGATTGATTTGGGGATTAAAGGGGGGTAAAATTCAATCAATTCGATTTGAAGTAGGGGCATTGCAAGGAATAAAGATTCAAGTGGAGTGTAGTCACTTTATATAATCCTTGTTCCCAGGAGGGGTCGGGTGTTTGAGTGTGGAGCGGCTTGGAGTTTCCAACGATGTGGGCTAGGCGACTCCGGGTGGCAGAGCAACCTGACCATATGGCGCTCACCAAGCTGAAGTGCCAGGGCCTACTGCCTACCAGTCACACTGAGAGGGAAGTCATGCAAGCAATAGAGCTTAGAAAATGTTCAGGCTCTCTGAAATTCAAGAGGAGCTCGGGGTTATGCCTTTGAAACGCTTCGTTCGGAACGATCAAGAGATATCATGGATAATAGGCCATAGGTGACTGTGCTTTTCTTCCGCGCGCGCTGCGATTGCCCAGGATTGTGTAGGATATGTTTCTTGGTGTTGTGTTGGCGTTACACGGTGCGCGCGCCAGTAACTTTCGCTAATATTGTGTGTCGCAAATTTCTCATGCCAATCACGTGTTCATTAACTAACTCGAAATAAAGTAATCAATAATGTACCATTAACTGAGTGTTTCATTTCCCATGTTGAACTGAGGTATTGGTGTGGGTGAGCAGATCAGTAGTTACTTTCTCTATTTTTCCCAACTGTTCTACCATTTCCTCTTTCTGTGTTTTCCGCTCTGTGTTTTTCATTTTTCCCCTCTTACTAAGGAGGTTTCGAGTCCTCCATTCGAACTAACACAGTGGAGGCGCCTGATCAGCGCCACGTACGCAACACTGTGCAAAGTTTCGTGACATTTAAAGCCAAAATAACTCGTCATCTTGTGTCTCAATAATAATCCTTAGTTACAGAACATACTGAATGAGTACTAACGAATCTCATTTACCTGGTATCTCCATTGCTGAACAATCTCCCTCGCTCATTGTGTTATAATTCAAGACATCAAACAACAGTTTTGAAGTATGCGTAGGTATTATGATTTGACCGCCTATACGTTGTCATTTGCGGGCATGCTTACTTGTATATGTGTGTACGTATATAGGTGTATGTACGCATATGGGTGTGTATATGTGCACGTACAACTGTGTGCACTAGAGTAGATGAACCAGTCGAAGGTGCATTTTATGTCATTCCTCTCCGTTTCTGTGCAAGCATCAAACTAGACCGTCATGGTACCTATGTGTGTGTGTGTTGATCAATTACAGACATTCTGCACCATATTACAAAGATAATGTATTTTTTCTAATATGAAATTGTAAAGCATCCATGTAAAAAAAAAATATATTCGTAGTGTGATCATCCATTTATACTGCAGTAATATACTTATTCGGCCTATAGTTATATGCTTATAATAATGTGATACCTATGTTTGTTTATCAATTGACGACAATTTGCGCCATATTTCAAAGATAATGTGATTTTTTTTTTCTAATATGAAACCATTATAGGACATTAAGGTTTTCTTTCTTATTCACGTCCCACAATCGTTTTCATGTTTCTGACTTAAGTAGACTGTTTTGTGCCACTATTTTTAGTACGAAATTTTATAAAATTCATGCTATAATAAAAGATATTTTCTCCGTTTCCCTCGATTGGAATTCTGGTTTATACTGACTAGTTTACGCTGATATTTGCGCACATGCTTACTTGTGTAAATGTGTACGTGTCCACGCTATGCGTATGTCACTCTGTAGAATGCGTATGTATTGCCTCGATGCATAGAAATGCATTTGCGTATGCTTACGAGTCAGGTGTAAATATGTGCGTGGGTATATGTGTGCATGTGTATGTGTAAATATTTACATGTATACGTGCATATATGTGTGTACTAGACTGACAACTAGCATTTTACTGGAGATAATGGTCTTTTTTTCAGTGCACTCTCAACTTGTAACATTACCTAACTCGTCATATCTTTAGTATTGTAAAGCATTCATGTAAAAACTATACATTTGTTGTGCGATCATCCATTTATATTTAAATAAAATGCTTGTTAACTAATGACCGTTATGTTAAAATTGTTGAATCAGAAATACAAAACCTATAATCTTCTTGGTCCTCTTGCTTATATGTGCACACGTGTGTGTCCATGTTAACGAAACCGGTGTTTTTCGTAACCTAGGCACACACATGGCCGTAAAACGCGTGTATATATATGTGTGTGTATGTGTGTGAGTGTGTGTATGGATATATGCACACATGCATACGTATATGTACATATGTGTGTATGTGGGTATATATTTATATATATATATTTTTCTTTTTTTTTATGCTTCCTTAAAATGACACTTGTGAACATTGACCGAAACAAGCGATTTCATATATTATTTCCTGGCGTCAAGAATTGCGAAGTCTTATGTCATGTACATATAAACTGTCAAAAGTGTTTTCACCCCACAATGAAAATGCATCGTCCATGAAATTTTGTTATCTCTTACAATTTTCATTACATGTATTATCAGATGTAGATTAAGCTAGATTAGGAGTTCATTGCCCTCAATCATTTCTTTTGAATAGTGACACGAGTTTTTCAATACTCGTGTGTGTGTATCATCTAAGTGTATTAATTTTAAGATATTTTAAAAACCAATGATGGTACTTTTGTACCATCTCTATTGGAAATAAACCTTTTTTTTTATGTGTACATATATGTGTATATATTTACATGTATGTGTGCACATATGTGTGTACTAAACTGACAACTAGCATTTTACTAGAGATAATGGTCATTTTCTGTTCACTCTCAACTTGTAACATTACCTAACTCGTCATCTCTTTATTATTGTAAAGCATTCATGTACAAACTATACATTTGTTGTACGATCATGAGTGGTTATTTAAATAAAATGCTTATTAACTAACGACCGTTATGTTAAAATTGTTGAATTAGAAATACAAAACTTATAATCTTCTTGGTCCTCATGCTTATGCGTATATGTGTGATATATATATATATCTGTATGTGTGTGTGTATGTATGTATATGTATGTGTACGTATATATATGTATATGGATTTGTATTTATATTTTTTTTTTCATGCTTCCTTAAAATGACACTTTTGAACATTTGCCGAAACAAGCGATTCATATATTATTTCCTGGCATCAATAATTGCGAAGTTTTGTGTCATGTACATGTAAACTGTCAAAAGTTTTTTCACCCCACAATGAAAATGCATCGTCCATGAATTTGCGTTATCTCTTATAATTATCATTACATGTATTGTCAAATGTAGATTAAGCAAGATTAGGAGTACATTGCCCTCAATCATTTATTTTCGACTAGTGACACGAGTTTTTCAATACTCGTGTGTGTGTATCATCTAAGTGTATTAATTTTAAGGTATTTAAAAACCAATGATTGTAATATTGTACAATCTCTATTGGAAATAAAGTTTTTTCTTTTTTTTTTCTTTTCTCTGGCATTGACTTCTCTCACCACACCATCCATAAACAAATTAAACAACCACGGCGACATCACACATCCCTGTCTCACACCTGTCACAACTGGGAACCATTCACTCACCTCATTCCCTACTCTCACACATGCTCTGCTATCAATGTAGAAACTCTTGATCGCATTCAACAGTCTCCCACCCACTCCATACAAACTTACCACTTGCCATAGAGCCTCGCGATCCACTCTGTCATACGCCTTCTCTAGATCCATAAATGCCCAATATACATCCTTTCCTTTCAATAAGTAAAAGTAAAAAGTAAAACAGTAAACGACAAAGTAAAACAGTATAATTGCTTTTAATGATGTGCATCTTGACAAAAAACGTTTTTATTGTCCCACCTGTCTGGAGTACACTCGTAACTTCTGTTTTTTTCCAAGACTAGCCATCGCAGCAACAGATCTTCATGAACTTGGACGCCCGCTTCGTCGTTGGCAGATGTTTCTCACAAAGATGTGTTTTTACAGCTCAGAAAAACTTCTCAGTAGGAACGTTCGCAGATAATGCCGGTAGAGATATAATGAAATTTGTATACAGTGTTCGCACTGAAATTTGTTGGAATTGAAGTTTGTTTGCATTTCTGCATTGAAATTTGTTGAAACGGAAATTCTGTTGGCTTTGGCGATTCGTACGCAGTTCGTCCAAACTTCAATTGATGGACAAAATCATAAAATCATCACCAAGCAGGAAATTTATAGTGTTTTTATTGCATAATGTGCGGTATGATTCACAGCTGATTGGGACAGCGATTTTATAATTCTATTCTTCGAAAGTTCTTCTTTCCAGCGTTCTTTTGACGATTATTTAACAGAAATGTGAAGAAGAGAGTACCCTGTACTAGCAGTAGCGCAACAAATGAGATCGTGTCCTCGATAGTGGTTTTAATTGTCTAACATTACGAGCACACGAACGAGACGTAACCTGTAGAAGTGAGCAGTAATTTTGTGTCCTCGACAGCGTTTCTTTTGTCTAACATCACAAGCACAAGAACGAAGCAAAACCTGGAGAAGTGAGCAGAAATTTTGTGCCAACATCACAAGCACATGAACGGGGCACAACCTGGTGCAGCGAGCAGTAATTTAGTGGCATGAGCACACCACCTGAGCACTACAGCGCTGCCTGACCAGAGCACACAACCGGCATGTCTGGCGTGTCCCGCGCATGCGCGTCTGCGCTGCTGCACAGCCTGCTCAGGGCGCAGACTCGGTGCCTCTACCCAGCGGGGCTGCCCCTGAATTCTACGTTGCCGCTGAATGCATCGCTGGCGCTGAATTCATCGCTGGCTCACGGCAATGGCAGCGCGGTAGGTCCAGAAGTGTGCCCGCCTCTATTTGCTGTGTGTGCCGTCTGGTGGATGTGCGTGTGGAGTGGTTTATTGTTACATCAGCGGGGCTATTGAACCTATATCCTACTATACTGTATGCCTCTAACCGGTGAGTGTGCCCGGCTCTAGTTGCCGTGTGTGTCATCTGGTGGAGTTGTATGTGTAGTGGTTGTTATATTAGTGTTGTTATTGTATATCCTACGATTGTGTGTGAATGCCATCATTTACCAAGGAATTTTTGAAAACCTAACCTATGAGTTGCATTTCATGCATCCACTTTACAGGAAAGACATTAATGACTCGAGACAAAATCTATTTCAGGTAATATGTTTGAGCGTGCACCGTTTAGAGCGACAGAACTTCAAAAAACGTTACACAATAAAGCAGTGCATCTTCTTTATGAGAAAACGTACAAAAAGACGTTTTAGAGAGAAAAGTTATCCACAAGAGCGGACTTGTGTGGCGCACTTGCGCTAACGGTCGCGTGTTAGGAAGCAGGTGTTGCTGCAGCTGCTGCTCTACGCTCTCTGCAGCTGTAGCCAGTGGTCCAGATAGTGACCAGTATACCGGTGTGGAGGGTAGTATGCCAGAGGTAGTGGCCACTATACCAGGGTGGAGGGAGATATCCCAGAGATGGCATCTACTATACCAGGGTAGAGGAAGATGTACCAAAGAAGGAAAGCAATGTACCAGTATGGATGGAGATATACCAAAGCAGAGCATACATCAAGTTCCGCACGCCCTTAAAATTTGAAAATGTGTTTACACTGAACGCGCCTATATTCCGTTGGAATGATTTCCATCACTGCCAACATGTCCTGAATTCTACAAATTTTGCTGCCCAGGATCAATCATATTCACGGTTCACCACAGCAGGAAGGTGATCTTTGCGCCCTGAAGCAAGCATGAAAAACACTTAATTTCCAATGAAGTTGATACATGAGATGTATAACATTGGTTTTTAAAATGTCCTTAACAGTAAGATCCTTAGTTGATATTCACACATGGGAGCGCAGCTGAATGTGAACGCTGGATTTGCAGCTTTTGATACAAAGATGCATGAAGAAGCGTTACCAGTTTGGCTGATTTAGGGCTCAATTGGAAAGCATGACTTGTTCCCATAACCTTTTAGGTTATATTTTCCATCGTTCTCTCCGATATGGACGGGTTGCGGAACACCAAGTTTCTGGCCACGAGTTCGTTGTATAAATCCCGAATCAGATGACAGAAGTATGCACGTCAACAAGAGATAGAGAGATACACCAAACGGAGCAAAAAAATATATACTGTGAAAGTAGAGGAAAATGTGAAGTATAATGATTCCCATGAATATATATTTCCACGTATGCCACAGATTAACTCCAAGGATGGTACATGCAATGTGTTAGGTTGTTTTTATGATATAGATTACTTGCAGCACCAACAAAAACATCATTATTCATCATTTCGAGTGCCATTTTACAGGGATTTGAATTAAATAATTTTGTACACGGATGCCTCAGAGTAAGGGGTTCCAACCTTTTTTTCACCCCGCACCCTTAAAGAAATTTCATAAGAACTTCGCAACCCCTGAATGAAAATGCCAACATATAGCCAGCATCCGATTATCTACCAAGATTTCTCTCACACCCCCTGGAATATCGTCTTGCACCCCATGAATAAAAATGTCAACATATAGCCAATATACAACTACTTGCCTGGACTTCACACAGACACCCCTGGGATAAAAAGGTCAACATCCCATTATTTACCAGGACTTTTCGCGCCCGCCCTGGAATATCACGTCTCGCCCCGCTAGGGAGTGCGAGCGCCCCAGGTTGGGAGCCCCGGCTCTAGAGTTAGCAGAGCGGCCAGGAGGCGCCTCAGCACACACTGCAAGAGCCACGAGAGCGAACCACCCGCGATGACTTGCGCCTTTGCGGTCTTGTGCAGTGTTGTTAGATGGGTCTTTCTATTCGCATTCAGCATCTGGCAGCCCAGCCAAGTTGCCAGATGCTCAAAGCTCTTTAGTGCCTAATTTCAGATTAGAAAAGGTCGAATGTGAGAATTTTGGTAAGCAAAAGATATAAAGGTCTGGCTCCACATTGGCTTTCAAGGACTCCTCTTACTTGATGCCGTCATAATCAGTACCTTATGTGACGTGGCCATTTTGGTTCATAACAGTTCTTATAATGAATAGCTTGTGATGAAATCAGTCAAATAATCGCTTGTATACTTAGTGAGTTGTAATAAAGAGAGCAGCAATGACAAATAATGATTCCATAATTTTTAGGCGATAGCTGAAAAGTAGGTCTGCATTTGACGACGTTCGAACCATTCACAATTAATTAATTATATTCTACCTAAATAAAATTACGCTGTGTACATTAATGGTGATATTTTTGAGAAAAGATTTGAGAATTCGAGTTCAAAGAAACGCGCTCAAAAATAACTCTCTGAAATTAAGACGTCCCTTTTTCAGTATTCAAGAAATTAAATCAACTCATAATTTTACTGTTCGACGAAATTGATGGAGGATCAGTAGAACATCTTGCACCCTTTTGTGAGCCTGACAAAGGCCTCATTCGTGTCCTGTTTGTGTAATGTTTGGAGACAGTGACCGACTGGGCGCAGGTCTTAATTACAGGTACCTATTTCACGAGCTTTCAGTGTTCGTCTTCGTTCACCTTTATAAATAATTTAAAACTCGCGACGTAGTCAAAATGTTAGGAATGGAGCTGTGCTCGGATAGCCGAGTGCTGCAGAAGAGGGCAACTTCATGAACAAGACGATTACTTTTTAAAGCAATTGAGGTGCGGCACAACCACAATTTTCCTTCACTACCCTGCAGCACAGTCGCAGTGTGGGGATGCTACAGATAGCGAGGTGTTTCCTGCAGAACTGAATTCCGAAAACCTTAGAAATTTCAGTGACACAAAGCATCACGTGCAGACGTAGCCATGAATTTCATTGAATAAACGGGAAATGAATTTTAATTTCCTTGCGGGACGCTCACTTCTTTTTTTGGTTGAATACAGAAGTTGCTATAAAAATCATGTAACTTCACGGATTATTTTATTATTGCGCACGTGCGTGTGTTGGATGAGTTTATTGCTCGCCTAGAATATAAATGCAATCATTATTTGCGACAATTCTTACCGATGAAAGTCGAATGTTACCACTCAACAGTGTACGCCCTTTGGGATCTAAATAAATGAACAAAAATAGTCATGAAACGAAAATAACTATAAGACTACTATAAAAAAACTTAAAATTAGGCTATGAAAAATATGACCAAAGCACGACTACATAAAACTAAGCGAAGGAATGTGGATTACGAGGAAGCAATTTTAAGGATGGAAAATCTATTTTTATAAAAAATTAAGAACCGGAATAAACTAGAAATTTAAGGATGACGACTTTTTGGAAAAACGTGAGCCAGGAAAAAAAGAAATGTAAGAATACCGTAAAAATAACAAAGAATTGGAAGAAAATTTTGAATATCCAGACCACTTTACAATGTTCAGTGTCCAAGCCCGGAAGTTGAACGATCTCAATAACACAATTGATATCAGTTTGTCACTTGAGCGTCCGCATGTCCATCTACATCGATTTCTAACGCTACGTTTTAACTTTTGGATCTTTTCCCATTGGGAGTCCCCTTACTTGTACTTTTGGATCTTTCCCCATTGGGAGTCCCCTTACTTGTACTTTTGGATCTTTCCCCATTGGGAGTCCCCTTACTTGTACTTTTGGATCTTTCTCCATTGTGAGTCCCTTACTTGTACTTTTGGATCTTTTCCCATTGGGAGTCCCCTCACTTGTACTTTTAGATCTTTCTCCATTGGGAGCCGCCTCACCATGGCTATGCACACGACAAAGTAACTCACCACGACCTTCTGCCGCAGATGACGCGGCACTACGGCACTCGCAGAGGCAGCAAGCACAGCAGCAGCAGCAGCAGCAGCAGCAGTTCGTCGTCAGACTCAGACTCTGACAGGGAAAAGAAGAAGAAAAAATTCAAGAAAGGCCAGAGGGTAAATTATTATAGTAAAATCATCTCCCGTGAACCCACTTAGTAATTTCAACAGAAAGCTCGCGAATTGTTTGAAATTTTCGTTCATGAAAGGCTTGTCTGCGTCTAATCTTGAAATTTTCAATTAATATGAAAGACAAAGCACATTCGAGTGAGATGGTGATTTTTATACAAGGTTTTCTTCGATAGATTCAACAATTTTCCTGCATGAGCTACACTTGCAACACTCTTACATTAGCATCACTTGAGGTTTAGCAATCATATTCCTCTCCGATGAAGAACAAGGCTGCCGCACTCGCGGTTGAGAGATGACAGTCCAGCGGAAGCAGACGATGTAAGTGATACTCGAGCAAAAGTCAGGGAAGGCAACCCGTCAGAAAAGCAACTATTGCTTGAATTTCAGCATTGTGAATTATAACAGCACAAAAATGCTTCCGTCTCAATACAATACACATTTAACATTTTTTGATTCGTTTGAACAAGCCAACAGACTTTATATGCAGGCGTTTGTTTGATTTACTGCAATAATGAACACCAGACTGATAACATGCCCTGCGTAATTACTAGCACTAATATTTATTGTCTAAAATGTATTAATTATCTCTGGTATTTAGTGCAATAGTTAGCCTACTAGTAACTCTGCTATTTAATACAATGACAAGCATACTAGCAACCAGTATCTCTTGTATTTGATGCAATAGTGAGTACACTAACAACTACTATCTCTGACATTTGATGCAATAGTAAGCACACGGGCAATCAGTAACTTAGCTATTTAATGCGATAGTCAGCTTACTAGCAATCAGTAACTCTGGTATTTAATCCAATTCTAATTCTACTGGCAACTGGTAACTCAGGTATAAAATTCAACAGTAAGGTCACTAACAACCACTCACTCAGGCATCTAGTGCAACAGCCAACATGCTGTTGGCTACAGAAGTGAGCTAACCGGCACCCAACAACTCAGTGTAATTCAGTGCGAGTACGCAATAATTCGGTGCGAAACAAAGCCGCCGATGTACGACACCGATGTTCGCAAGCCAGCACACCACGAGCTATAAAGTTTAGTAGCATTGGTTAAGTAGAAGTTAATTAGTTAAATAGTAGCACACCACTAGCTATGACGTTAAGCATCAGTCCACAAGTATAACATTAGCGCCATGCACCCACTGACCTGAAGAAGCCTGCCCTGCCAGGGTCAGTCGGAGTTCTGGCTGCGCAAGATGCGCACGCACCACGTCGCCATGGACGTCAACAGGGACGGCTTCGTCAGCTGGGACGACTTCGAGCAGATCATCCGGCGCTTCACGGAGACGGGGCTCCTCAGTGAGGGGCAGAGGCACAGCTTTGAGGAGGCCGTCAAGGTGAGAGGTTCCAGGTTAAATGATTTACCCCTCATGAATGAGACTGAGCTAAAAATAATCATTTTTAGGCTCAAAAGTACACTAGTGTATCAATATGGTTCTCAAAAGTAATAGTTCCTCAAAAATCACGGTTTATCAATAGCTACTTTTAAAACAAATGTTCACTTTGCTTAAATCGCAAATTGACTATAAATTTTTAAAAGCAAAGAAAATGCTAACAAAATTAGTCATTTTTATTCAAAAGAAAGAACAAAAAATCGAAAATGTTTCGGAGACCAGCTCCATCATCAGTTCTGTAAAATACAAAGTATAATCAATCCAACGCAAGCATGAAAACACGGTTGACTAAATTCTAGAATACACACAAAAAAAGGACAACTATGTATTTACAATCTAGAGGGGATACGAGCTAAGCATGTTGTTTAAAATTGGATTTCCCTTAAAAATATGCAAAGACTCTAAAATCCTAAGGTCAAAATCACGGGAAGAACTGTCTATTATTAAAAGTCATAGTTTCTAAAAAGTAATAACTTATGATAAGTCTGTTACACAAAATCATAATTTCTCAAAGTCACAGTCACTAAAAAGTTTTAGTTTGTAACGAGACACAGTTTCTCAAAAGTCCCAGTTACTCAATAGCCTCAATTTCTCAAAAACCTCAGGTACACAAAAGCCCCAATTTCTTAAAAACCTCGGGTACACAAAAGCCCCAATTTTTCAAAAACCCTAGACTCTCACAGCCCCCAGTGACCCAAAAGCCCCAGTTTGGGAAAAGCGCGAGTTCGCAACGTGCGTTGCCCCACAGCACGTGTGGGAGGAGGAGTGGGGAGCTGCGGACGACCCGTACGCCTTCATCGGCCAGGAGCAGTTCATCACGAACATGGAGCACGTCCTCAACACTGACGAGCTCAGGAAGAAACTAGCGCGGCCGCTCCCTTACTTCTTCCAGGTGTGTGCGGCTCTCCTCTGGCAGTACCTTTCTCGCATCCTTTGAAGTTTTGAAATGCTTCTCAGAACGTGCTTCAACACTACCTTTCTTCTGAGGCTTATTTTTTAATGGTTCTCAAAACGTGTTTTAACACTACCTTTTTTGTGAGGCTTATTTTTTTAAATGGTTCTCAAAACGTGTTGTAACTTGAACTTTTCACAAGATCTGTTTTGAAGTTGTACAACTTATTGAATTGAATTTTATTTTGTGATGTAAATTTTGCAATAAAATCTTACATATTCCGTAGATATACATTGGCACAAATAGAATTTTACCCCATAGTCACTGCAGACCGCACGGACGTAGATACAATTTTTTTGTTTTTGTAGAATAAATATTAACGTACCATTGCTACTCACTAGCTCCTCTTCTCGACAGGCCGTGGACACCGACGGAAGCGGCGAGATCTCAATAGAAGAATTCAAAGTCTACTTCCAGTGCCTCGGACTCTCAACGGAGGTAAGAATTTAGTGCAGACAACGAATCAAAGATGTCTGCTGTTACTCGCTGAATTGTGTATTGAATGACTGTAACAGAGGCGCAGAAAGCAATTGTAATATGTATTTATGGCTCCATTTTGCAATGCGTTTTGTCTACACCTGAACGATTCGTCAGCTGTTATTCAAAGTAGGAGCGAGTGAACTAAGAGGGTTTCCCCTACAATTCCTTTAACGAGCTTTCCATTTTCTACGTTGCCTGAGGAACTCCTTGCTTTGGTGATGACCAGCCCTCATGCTATAGTGAACCGAGTTCTTTATGATTGTATCGCCTAGATTTGGAATTAAGCCGAGGAGAATAATTAGATTTCCTTCTCCAGGCAGCAGTGGCGGCTTTCCAGGCAATCGACATCAACAGCGACGGCAAGTTGAGCCAAAAAGAATTTGTGAAGTTGGGCCGCGAATTTTTCCTCAGTGAAGATGAGACGCGACCCAGCAAGTTGTTCTGGGGCCCCTTGGTGTGAAGCTTCCTTGAGGCCGCCGTCTTGTGTGCTCTCTAGCAGGCCTCTCTCTGTCAGTTCATGTTCATTGTGCTCTCTCTAACAGGCCCCTCTCTCGCTCTCGGTTATTTTATGCTCATTGTGCTCTCTAACTGGTCTCTCTCTCTGTCAGTTCATGCTTATTGTGCTCTGTCTAACACGAAACTTTCTCTCTGTCAGTTCATGCTCTTTGTGCTCTTACAATCCTCGCATGGGAGCACATATTTTGCTCGTTTTCTGTATGATAACTTTCTCCTTTTCTTTTACGCAGTTTCCTATCATTTTTTTGAGAAGTCTTTTCATGATTCACGCGAAAAAATAACAAGTCCATCATGGCAGTCGAAAAGCTAAAGTGACACACTGTGCCCGGGAAAAATTGTCAAGAACTTTCTGGGCTATGGTTTACTTTCCTGCGCGCTATTTTAGAATTTTACTTGAACTAAAATAAGTAGGTCTTAATATTTTATAGTTATTTATTGTAACCAGTTTATTAAGGTGTCATCGTCAGTTATTCCGTCGTTGGGGCTATTAAAAGCATTCAGTGTTGAACTCAAATATTTTCTGTTTTAAAATCTTCAGATTTAAGTATTAGAAAATATTTTGGGCACTTCCTAAAAATCTAATCTATATAACTTAATAACGGATACGTATTTCAATTAGACAGCAATTCGTAGGGTCTCGGAAAAAAGTGACACAAGTGTTCAGGAGGTAAATTAGATTCGGATACACGACTACTTAACAATCAGAGCAAGAGTGATGCAGGTGTAACTCTTATTTTGCTTTCGAGGTAATTTGCCAATATAATAACTATTGTAATTTGCACGTTCTGATTAAAAACCGAGAGCGTGAACGTAAGAGATATGAACAAGTGCGGTTAAAAGTGCAGCAGGTGACTGACTGGCGTGTCCAAAATGACACAGATGTGAGCACTGGCTTGAGCAGCACATTAGCTGTAACTTGTGGCTAAGGCGGTGTGTATCGTCGCAGCCCTCATCTATTAGCAAAACTTGAAGGCATTACAGCCATACTCACGAGCCAGAGACGGATTTACGAACAATTAGCAGTTAGCGTAAATTCTTCTAAGTGAACTTCCTTCACCAGCTGCACCACTACGGTGGCTAAGTTGTTTAAATTTAAGAATTTATGGATTTCTTGCCGTGAGAGGACATAATGACGCCGAGTCGTGATAAGCTCTCGTAGATTTAGGCTATCTTTAAGGCAGACATAAGAGGTATCCTACATACGGATTCGTCTACAATAATAATAATAATGAGGGGTGTTGATACAATCAACATTAAAGCACGGACACGGGTCCTTTACTGCTCCCCTTTATGCATGTCGTCTGCGATCGAAAGGTTGATTTAGAAACTCATCATTAAAGGTAAGTCAATTGCAATTCAAAGTTACTGAAACATTTAAATTAGGTCGTAGACATCTATCACACGAAGATAGTTCATTAATTCCTTGACGTCTAAATGGCGTCCCAATACCGTCTCGACGGTAGGTTGTAGCGTTTGGCAAGCCTTTATACAATTTCTACTAATTGTTAGACTTTCACATTCTATGATTAGGTGTTTGACAGTTAGTGTTGAGTTGTTGCAAAACTCGCATACTGGTGCAATATCAGGTATCTCGTTGTTCATCAGGTAGCCATGCGTTAAGAATGTGTGTCCTATTCTGAGTCTGTTAACTATTATTTCCTCTTTACGTGATATTTTACCTAGTTCCAATTTCGTGCCTGGTGATGGCTGTATTTCCCTCAACCTGTCTCTGCAATTTTCCCACCTAGTCTTCCACTGGTCAATCATCTTTTGTTGTATTAATGGTTTCCAGTCTGAGTGGCAAATAAGAATGAATTCTTCGGGTCTTCGGGTAGCGTTCTTAGCTGCGGTATCTGCAGCGTCGTTACCGCCTATTCCGACATGGGAGGGGATCCAGCATATGTTGATGAGTTTGCCACTTTTTTGCACGTCGTGTATTTCGTGTTGTATTCGGCGTAGTACTGGGTGATGTGTCTCGCAATTTAGGCCGTTGACGACACTCAAAGAGTCACAGTAAATTACATAGTTTTTATCTCTTTTATCTCTAATGATGTTAAGGGCCAAGTGAATGGCGTGTATTTCAGCTGAATATATTGAGGCTTCCTTCGGAAGTGTTGCAGTGCGAACAATAGTGCCACATACTGCCGCCGCTCCTGTGCCACCCTCCCCTCGTGAGCCGTCCGTGTATATGGTCACGTATCCATCATATTGTTCTTTTGTTATTCTTTTATGCTCTCGCCGGATTATGTATTCGGGAGTTTCGTTCTTTGGGAGTTCGGTTAGTTCTGTATTTATAGTTGGTTTTGTTAAAGCCCATGTAGGGGTATCAATGTTTAATAGTCGGTAGGAAAAGTCTGGTTTAATTCGGTTTTTCCTCAAACTTAATTTTTCTATTAGTATTTGCATTCTGATGGCCAAAGTTGGGGTTATTCTCCTATTTTGAAAGAGTAGTCTATTGCTCGCCGTTACAGTGCAACTAAAAGCGGGGTTTCCGTGCTGACTTCGGACCTTGTAGTAGTAGCAGAGTGAGAGATAATTTCGTCTAATATCGGGAGGCATTTCATTGCTAATAATATATAGGCTATTTGTTGGGCTGGATCTAAATGCTCCCGTAGCGATTTGTAGTGCCTCGCGCGTAATTGACTCGAGGGGTTTCAAAGTTGTTTGACTGGCAGAGTTATAGATTATTGATCCATAGTCGAGAATTGATCTTGTCATACTTCTGTAGATTCTGAGAACTGTGGTTTGGTCGGCTCCCCAGCTTTGAGTTGTTATTGATTTCAGTACGTTAAGGCTGTCATTTCCTTTTTTCTTTAGAGCAGCGATGTGTTGTTGCCAGTTCAATTTATCGTCGAAGATTAGGCCTAGGAATTTATGTGATTTTGTGTATTGAATGTTTTCGTTATTGATTTTGAGTGTTGGGCTGAGGAATAGTCCGGGTATAATATTAAAATGAATTGCTTTACTTTTGCTCAGTGAAAATTTGAATCCATGATTTTGAGACCACTTAAATATATTATCAATACAGGATTGCATTTTGTTTTGAATGACCTGGAGGTCTTGGTGGTGGTATCCGACTTGCAAGTCGTCAACATATAGAGAGTAATGGAAATTGTTTTCCGGTGGAATCTGTTTAGCTATGTCGTTTATTTTGAGGGCAAATAATGTAACTGAGAGGACACTGCCTTGAGGGACTCCGTTTCGCTGTTCGTAGGTGTTTGAGTTATAGTTATCCACTCGGACACTCAGTGTTCTATGTTCTAAGAATTTGGTGATGAAAATTGGTAGTCTACCCCTGAGTCCAATGTCAAATAAGTCACGTATAATCCCATATCTCCATGTTCTGTCATAAGCTTTTTCGAGGTCAAAAAACACTGAAATGAAGTGTTCTCTGTTTGCAAAGGCTAATCTTACGGTTGAGTCTAGTCTGACCAAGTGATCTACAGTGCTACGCCCTCTCCTGCATCCACACTGCGCTTTATTTATTATGTTATGCATATCAAAATATTCTATCAGTCGGTTATTGATCATTCGTTCCATAAGTTTGCACAGACAGCTCGTTAGTGCGATCGGTCTGTAGTTGTTCGGCTTACTGTGGTCTTTTCCAGGTTTTGGGATTGGTATTATTATTGAGTGCTGCCATTGTGGTGGGAAGTAGCCCGTTGTCCAGAATTTGTTAAAAGTGTTCAAGATGTATTGTTTAGCTGGTAGTTTTAGGTGTTTGATCATGTCGTATGTTATTTTGTCGTTTCCTGGTGATGTGTTTTTAGTTTTTCTTAGGGCGGATTCAAATTCATGCATATGGAAAGTTTGGTTATAGATTTCTACGTTTGGCGAACTGAAATGGATCGGTATAGTTTCATTTGCGGTTTTTATTTGTTGAAATTCAGGGGAATAGCTTTGATCGCTTGACACTTCGCTGAAATTCTCAGCCAGTTTATTCACAATATCAGGGATTGTGCTGTAGTGTATATTGTTTTCGATTAATATATGGACTTTTCTTTGTACTCGACCTTTTATTTTCCTTATTGTTTCGTACACTCTGGCCATTGGTGTATATTTATTAAGTTGGTTTACGAAATTCTTCCACGTTTCCTGTTTGCTTGCTCGAATTTTGTATTTATGATTTGCCCTTGCTCGTTTCCAGTTAATTAAGTTAGTAAGATTTTTATTGCGGTGGTATTTCTTGTAAAGTTTTTCTCTTTCTTCTTTTGATTCTTGGAGTTCTTTTGTCCACCATGGTTTGGGGTAGTATTTTCCTGGTATATAAGTTGGGATGGCTTTTTCAGCTGCTGAGTAGAACCGCTGGTATAAGTCGGTGAGTAGTTGTTCGTTATTAGTTGTTGTGTTCAACATCGGCTTGTTCCATGCATTGTTATTGGAATATAGATCCCAGTTAGCTTTTGAGTAGTTCCAGATAGTTGATGGGGGTTGGTTGGGACGATTTTCGTTAAGGTAGGTGATCAAAATTGGGCAATGATCGCTATCACCCGGCGAGTCGAAAGCAACCCAGTCTAATAGCACGGCCAATGTAGGTGAGCAAATTGTCAGATCAATAGCTGATTCTGAATTGTACCCTATTCTAGTGGGTGAACCGGTATTTAATAGGCAAAGGTTATTGTTTGTAATAACAGTTTCTATCAGCTTCCCCCTATTATCTGTATTCTTGCAGCCCCATATGGTGTTGTGTCCGTTGAAGTCGCCGGCTAGGATGAAAGGATTCGGTAGTTGGTGGATTAGGTTATTTAGTTTGTCGTTTGTGACTGTTTGTCTACCGGGTATGTAGATACTGCAGATGGTTATCAGTTGTCCTATGTTTACTTGAATGGCCACGCTTTGTAGTTCAGTCTGTAGATTCAGTTCACAAAAAGGTATTGAGCTATGGACATATATTCCAACACCTCCATGGGGGGTTCTGTTGTAATGACCGTGTCGTAGCACATCACTGTAGCCGTTTATTCTAAACTGGCAGTTATCCCATAGCTTTGTTTCTTGAAGTGCTATTATACTGGGTTGGTGGTTGTTTATTGTTTCCATTAGTTCATCTTTCTTTCCCCTGATGCCTTGGCAGTTCCACTGCAGGATTCCTACGTTAGCCATGGGGTGTGTTTGATTTGATTTTGTTATTTAATCGTTCAATTAGTTACTTTCTTTTGGGTGATCTATCTCTAATCCTAGAGTCTCGAGAGTAGTATGATTGTTCCTCATCTGAGTAAATTTGTCGTTTATCGTGTCTGTTGCGGCTGTAGGTGGGGGATCGTGATTTTGATCGTGATCTTGGTCGCTTCTTGTTTTGGGTTTTGGGAGGTTTGTGCTGCTTTGGGGGTTTGAATTCGTTGAATATTCGTCTGGCTTCTTGTCTCATAATAGGGTTGCATTCGCTCGTGCCATCTTCCTCATTTTCAGATCCTTCGGCTGTAGTTTCAATATTAATTGTGGATTTGAGCAATTGTGTTGGGTTGGGTTTAATGCGGAGTATTTCTTTTTCGCATGTTTCGTGGTCGCGTTGTGAAGTTTGCGGTGGTTTGGTTTCTGGTGTATCGGTTGTGTTATCAGTTGTACCTGGTTCGTTACAAAGTGGGGGAGCCATATTTTGTTCGGTGATCGTTTGGTTTTTGGTAGCCGCCATAAGGGGTTGGGGGGTTGGTACTTTGGGTATTTGATCCGTTCGATTTCTGGTTATTTGTG
Organism: Morinoia aosen; assembly: GCA_030386875.1. NCBI lineage: Eukaryota > Metazoa > Arthropoda > Malacostraca > Amphipoda > Talitridae > Morinoia > Morinoia aosen. The sequence goes on along the minus strand of CM059558.1, from coordinate 34,352,325 downwards.
CGTAGCTTTGATCGAGTTGTGGGGATCGTTTGTGGTATATTATAAGGGCTTGTTCTCTTGATACGTTTTGTTTAGTACGGATAGAAATTAGTTCTTGTTGCTTGCGTTGTTCCGGGCAAGTCCGGTCTCCAGTTTTGTGATTGTTTCCGCAGTGGTAGCATGTCAAGTTGTTTTCAGTGCAATTTGTTGCTTCATGGCCTTTTGTTGCGCATTTTCCACACACGAACTCTTCACTAGTACATCTTTTAGCAGTATGGTTGTATTCCAAGCACTTTTTACACATCATAGGGCGGTCGAAGTATTCATATATCCTACTCTTGCAGTCTTGGCCAAGGATGTCGATATACTCAGGGGGGGTTGAGCCTCTGAAAGTTAGAAGTATTGCTTTTGCATTTGTGTTACGGCTTTTTATCCAATTTGCTGGTTCAACATTTTTGATTATATGGTTTTCCATTAAACCTTGTTTGAATTTCTCGAAGTTGGTGAAGTCGTAGTTATAGATGTAGGCGAGTCCTTTTGAAAGATTTACATAGTTATTTTCTGTTACTTGCACAGGGATGTTGTTTATGTCTTTGATTTTCTGTATTTCATCTTTTTGTCGTGTGTGATCTAATTCTACAATAAATGTGTTTTTGCCGCCCGATCGAATAGATTTGGGTTTTCCTTGGATTTGGTTTGCAATACATTTTTCTAGGAGCCATGGAGTAATTTTCCGCTTTTCGTTTTCCTGCATTGTTATATTGAAATGAGTTGTGGGGGTGTTCGTATCTGATATTGGTATCTCGGAGTGTCCTGTGACTATCTGTACAGCACGACGCCTATTAACTCGTTGTTCTTGTTGGACTTTGCATATTTCTGTTTCCATGATATGTTTCGGGCATTCTCTGTGGCCAGTTTCATGTTGACGCTTGCAATGCATGCAGGAGAGGGCGCTGCCACAGTGTTCGCTGTCATGGCCTGTTTCTCCGCAGCGTTTACAGTTTGCTTCGTTATGGCAGTGTTTGGCTGTGTGGCCGTAGTTTTGGCATTTGTGGCAGATCATTGGTCTATTAATAAATGGGTATACTATCGTATCTGATTTTTCGCCTGGGATATATATAGAGTCTGGTGTTGTGTAGCTATTAAAGGTTAGTAGGAGTGGGGTGGTTTGGGAGAATCGAGTTTTAATGAAGCTGGCACGGACAGCGTCACTGATATTGTACTGGCTCTTCAGGCCTTCCACAAAATCTTCCATATTATCTACATCGTATTCTTGAATATATATTAGTCCTTTGGATTGATTGTAGTATGGGTGTTCGCTGATCTGGCAATTAATGCCGTCGACGTTAGTAAGTCTGGTGATGCGCTCAGATTGGGGTTTGTTTCGAGTTTCTATGATAAAGCTATCTTTACTTGAATAAGTTATTCTTTTCGCCTTCAAACCAGTTATTTTGACTATTTCTTCTTGGAGGCAAAATGGATTTATTTGGTTTCTCTCTTCGATTTTGAATTTGACCGAGAAGAACTTTGTATAATGGTCGTTCTTCGTCATTTCTTGGTTCAACGATATGGGTGTGTATTTGTTAGCTTTGCTTTGTTTTCTCACATTTTCCTTCTCGCAGCCCATGATTTTACTGTTTTTTCCTATGTTCTGCGCTTTCGTCATTTCTAGGATTTTTTCGAGTGTATTTTCGATTTTCCTTATTCGATCGTCTACATTTTGTGCTTCCTTTTCAACTTCATGTTTATCGGGGTTGATGCATTTGGTTGCATCACCTGCCGCAAGTCTATTCAGCACTTCATTTAATTTAGCCTCCAATTGGTCCACCTTACAGGTTGCACCGTTTGGTTCTGGTGGAGTTTTTTCGGTTGTTTGGTCAGATGTGTCATTGTTTTCGCTTATCTTCCTGGTGATAGTGTTAGTTTTGGGGTTTGTTGCACCTACGTTGGTAGCAGTGCTTAGGTTGTTTTTGTAAGAGTTTATTCGTTGTTTTAATTTGTTTTTATTTTTGGCGTACATACTCCCGGCTTCAGAGGGGGTTTCCCCGCCTCGAAGTCGGGGTTTGAGGTATTCGCTGATTGTTGCCAGAAGTGCTTAAAGTTTTACTTTGGGATCCAAAGTAGTAATCCAAAATGGACTATTGGTCTGCGTAACTTAAGTCTATTCTTATAGGTTATTTAAGGGCCCTGGAGTATAGGGCAAATTAAAGAGAAAATAACTACGCAAATGAGACCCAAGCTCCGAAGAGCTCGGGCCGCCGCCCGACTTTGTTCTACCCAACAACGGGGATTTGGAAAAAAACCTAAAATCTTAATCCCTCGAAAGAAAACTCAAAAGATAGAGGAAAGAGCAGTTGGGTATTTCAACGGTACCACCACGAGAAGGTGCCGGGTCAGCTGGATACCTGCTCGTGAGTAGGTATTCCTGTATCAATCCTTGTCTACGACTTCTTTCCCTTCACCAAGCTCAATAATTCAATAATTTGGTACCAGTAAACGTGGTAAAGGGAACACGTAAAATTTCCGTCTACAAGGGTAGATGTTGTGGGTCGTTAAAAACGCGATCGAAAGCATAAGCTTCCATTTTTTTACTTAGTTGCGGTTCCGTAGCAGCTTTTTAGCAACAGTCGTTAAAACTCGCCTCTTTTGTTCAGTGTACGGGAACAGCTGAGCTGTGCGCTGCAAGCGTGTCAAGGGTCATCACTGACCAGGTATGCAAATGTTCAGCTCATGCAACATTCCTTAATGTTACGCATGATCCCGTGATACAGAGGATCATTGAAATAGACTTCACTCTTCAACATTCCGTATGAATAGATTATTCAGTCCCACGGTGCTACTCTGTGAATTACAGCCACTGTCATCAAACTGCCGCTAACTTACCCCAGCTGCAGCACTTGAAAAATGGAGCGATTACTACAAATCAGAGCAATATCGTTGTGTACAAAACATTAAAAATTGTAGTCGATTAAAACATAGCGTACAAAGTGGTGCTCAATACCTAACTGGCGATTCACTTAACAATTATGGTGCTGGTTGATAACGATAGACTGTCACACACACACAAGGTGCTCGTTGTGCTATTAGCTAAGTACCTTCTGTATTTACTCGTCAGTTACACTGGTCTGTTGGTCGGCAGTGCAGCGTCCTAAGTTCGGCAACTTTCAATACATATTTTTCGATTTTTGATGAGTGACGCTCACTGCTCTCTGGATAAATATCATTTTTTATTTTGCCGAGGGTGCTATGAAGAGTCAAGTAAATATTTAACTACGCCAACAATACGTATTTATACTTATGAAAGTCGTCACGCAAGCTAACAACTCTTTAATAATGCATAGCGTCGTTCTTTTCGGTAGCTAGATACATTCATTCCCTAATGCTGAGTAGCGAATATCAATCTAACGTACTCCTCATAAAGCTTGTCTTGTTTTTCTAATACACCATTCCTTTTTTCTTATCGCACATATATTTCCACTGAATGTTGTCATAATCTTTTGACTTCCGAGCTTCTTAATGTAATTCCTCACAGCTGCATCCCAGCTCTGCGAAGCTCCGTTTGTTTAGAGGTTTTGGATAACTAGCCTCAATGATAACACAAGGAAGGGTTAAAAGCTTGGTAAAACAGAACATACGTTATGGTTATAAACTCTAATCTACACTTGTTTTTTATTAAATTTACCGTGACAATAGTATTTTCCCATAACAATAAAGCACAGGATTCCAAATAGAAATTAACCGTACAACCATTAAATTGTTGCTCCCGAAGATGCTCCGCTTATCTAGTATGTTTAAGGTGTTACACATTTGTGACAATCACTATACATTAAGTGCCTTCCAATATCAGTGCTTAGTTAAGGTGTTCTTGTACTACTTGACGCTAGGTTTCATGAACTTTCCTCAAATTACTTGGATTGTGTTAAAAATGTACGCATTTTTTCAAACGAAGTTTGATTAATCCTGGCATTCATAATTCACAAGGTTTTCGTGTACACAGTTGAGCATTGAGTAAACTTTGACTAACAGAATATCGCCTGGCAACATGCACGATAAAAATGCCCGCGTTTCTACATATCTAGGCAAGTTCTGCTTAGTACAACACATACAATAAGAATGTAAGGAGGGGACCCGAGACAAGGTTTACAGGGTGGGCCAGAAGTAACCGACCCTTTTAATTTGCTGATAAAAGGAAAAATTTGTTTTATTTGTAAGAATAGCATTTTCATTGTTTATTTCGGTATCCTATTTACTCAGCTAGAAAATTAAAAGGGTCAGTTACTTCTGACCCACCCTGTACTACTTTGAGCAACGCACGATTTGACCTAAGAGCTTTCCTGGAGCCGTGAATAATGCGATGTGAAAGTGTCCGCATCCAAACCTACGGAGCTCTTAACTTTGCCATGCTGCACCCAACACTGGTTTGAATTTAGATAAAAGTTTAGCGTATTGTACCTTATACACAAAATAAAAGTACTCTCTGCAGGTCGATTATTCCACAGAAAAGAGCCATCTCACGGGATGACGACAACAGATAAACGGGTCCGACACAACGTGCGCCTCCATACACATTTAACTCAGCATTGGGTGCAAAAGCCAATATAAAATACGGTTAATTTGCGAATTTCCAACAGCATCAATGCTGAAAGAATCAACCACTATAATTTACTGAAACAGCAAAAAAATGAACAAAGAATTTGACCATGGATGACTTACTACCTAATAAAGCCCGAACAAGAGGAGGTGCATTTCCCCCATAGAAATGACTACCTTGTTACCTTTACCGTGATGTATGCTCATTCAAACACCGGGTCCCACATACAGTATACCTCGTCCAAAATGAAGAGTTAAAACTCGAAGAACTTAGTTTGTGGCATAGATACGCAACAATGGCAGTTTTTGTTTAAAAAATAATTCGTTTTCGTCTGTTCTCGTGAGTTCCTTTTGAGTATCATCCTACACGCCGCAAAGAGGGTAAGTTTTTATTTCTTGACCCTGTACAAACATAAGACATACTTCTACTAGTACTTAGTACAAGCATAGGAAAACACTGTAAATGCCTCCATGTGTCATCACATATTTGCTTTTGAGCTTTGGTTCAGCACACCAGAAGAATAGGTTACAGATAGAACACTAGAGGCAGCCAAACGCTTGATTTAAGATTGTGACAAGCTCCAGGATTGGATTCCCATACGAACGCGAACTGTACGACCGATAAAACCAGTTTATAGTCCCGAAACAACATTACCAATTTAAGGTATGATTTTCAACGAGTAGTAGTAGTAGTAGTAGTAGTAGTAGTAGTAGTATTAGCATTGATTTGCTAGCGCTTCAGTAATTCGTACTATATCGCGCCGTAGATCTCACAGTTTAAAATACAGGATTCACATCGTTACACAAAAGCACACTATATAAATGTTGTTCAAAGTTTGTCACAATCACCATCATGGAAACACAACAGCAGCCATCACAAAGACCGCTTCAATTGCCACCCGCATCATTGTCATTTTATAAGAGTCGTAGTTGACCTTTGAAGAGATCATCTACAGAGCGACGCACAATCCGCGAACACAGGACAGCCAAAAACCCTTAGGGGATTTTAGCTGCCCACCCATTTATGACCGGGCGCATTACCCACGCTGAAATCCCCAGAGGCATCTACGCAGCGCACCCAGCCATATTGTAGTTTAGTCATTCACAGTTCAGACGTGAAAAAGTTCCTTGATTACGCTGTCCCTTTCCTGGCTAAATTTGAGACATCAAGTTGCACTTCTCTAGAAACATTTTAAGCGCCGTCACAATGAAAGCTGAACGCTCGATTTCCTTGAGCATTCCGATCATTACATCCTCATCAGGACCTCGCAGTCTCGGGAAGCACACATTCCTGGCAGCAGCATACCGGGGGCACTCAACAAGAAAGTGCTTGACAGTCAGAGGAACGCGGCACCGCTCACATCGAGGCTGCGGCTGTCGCTCCATCAAGTGCCCGTGCGTCAAACGAGTATGGCCAATACGAAGGCGGCAGAGTATCACCTCCATCCGACGAGGGCGACAACTAGACGATGTCCACTCACGTACGGTGGATGATATAATCCTTAATTTATTGTTAATTGTTCTATCCCACTCCTGTTGCCCAAGCTTCTCACTGCAGCCTTTATCCGAGGGTAGTAGTCTCGGAAAGGGACCATCGAGTTCAGTGTCTCCTCGTTTGTCTCCGCAGCCCGTTTAGCCTCATGGTCAGCTCGCTCATTGCCCGATACTCCCACATGTCCGGGCACCCAGCAAAGCATGACACTCTTGCGTCTACTCGCAAAGTTAATTAACATCACGACAATTTCAGCAATGAGCGGGTGTGTACTATTATACATCTGTATGGCATCAATTACGCTTTTTGAGTCAACGAAAATAGTGAAGGACCCACATGGATACTCCTCAATCAGTTTCAGCGCCTCCATCACACCGTACAATTCCGCTGTGAAAATTGATGACTCTGGGAGCAGCTTCCTTGCACTGACCCTTTCCCCAGACACAGCAGCACATCCTACAGCATCTCCCGTTTTAGATCCATCAGTGTAGAACTTCACAGACTTAGTGTGCTTTTCCATTACATGGTCCATAAAAATTCCCTTTAGGATGTAGTCTGGCACGGATGCCTTCTTGGGCATCCGGCATCCGGGGCAAAAACTATCTATAGGGACGCGCCACGTCGCAGTATTTTCTAAGAGTACTGGAAGTATTTGCATGGGTCTCAATTGCATAGCAGCCATAATCACAGGGTAGTCCACAGACGAAGGTATGAAATAAGGAAAAGGCAGGTGTCGTCCAAGGGGCGCGTGCACACTAGCCCATGCAGGAGATAAAGGGACTTGTTCCAGCCTGGCTAGGTACTGCAAGGTTAGTTGCACATGTCGAAGCCACAGAGGAGGCTCTCCGCTCTCCACGCACAGGCTGTAAGAGGGTGAGGATCGAAAAGCACCAGTGCTTAGCCTGATAGCTGCATGGTGCACTGGGTTCAGTTTAGCCAGAGTCGATTCTTTTGCATATTGATATACTATGCAGCCGTAGTCTATTTTACTCCTGATAAGAGTTCTATATAGTCGCAACAGCGTCATTCGGTCTGCTTCCCACGCTACTCCGGATAAACACTTAAGGAGATTCATTCTCCAAGCACACTCAACCTTGAGGGCTGCTAAGTGAGGTTTCCAGGTGAGCTTATCATCCACAGTCATCCCCAAAAACTTGACGCTGTGCGCAAAAGCCACCCGTCCCTCCCCCAGCACCAGTCGAGGGGGATCACATCGGCCACGTCCCTGGAAATGAAGGCCTACAGTCTTCTCAGTAGAAAAGGTGAAGCCATGTTCAAGAGCCCAGTTGTTCACTTTGTTGATGGCTTTCTGCATTCTGCGAGTCACTGCAGGCAATAATGCAGATGAGGAGTACAGCATAAAATCGTCCACATACAGAGAGGCTAAAATGCCAGGAGGGAGGACTGAAGTAATACCGTTCAAGGCGACATTAAATAGCGAGCAACTCATGACGCTGCCTTGAGGCAGGCCTTCACGCTGAAGCTGCAGTGAGGAGAACGTACCACCTACTCTAACACGGAAGGTTCTCTCACCAAGAAACTCCTGGATATACAAGGCCATATTACCACGGAGTCCATATCCATGCAATGATTTGAGGATCCCATATCTCCACGCAGTATCATAGGCCTTGTGCAGGTCGAAGAAAACACATACAGTCTGCGAGGTTAGTTACCAGGTAGTTCTGTAGACGGAGCAGAGCATCTATGGTTCCGCGGTGTTGTCGGAAACCAAACTGTACGGGGTTTAACAGTTCTTCAGCCTCCAGCCATCGCGTGAGCCGTACATTTACCATCTTTTCCAGCAGCTTACCAAGGCAGCTAGTCAGGGCAATAGGTCGATAGTTATCTGGGTTAGAGGCAGCCTTGTTGGGCTTAGCAAAAGCCATGATTGTTGCTGTTCGCCATTGCTGCGGATATGTGTGTGTGCTCCAGATTTTGTTGTATATATAGAGAAGGAATGATATTGCCGCATGATCCACATTTTTCATCATTTGATAGTAAACACCATCAGGCCCGGGGGCTGTGTTTTTGCACTTTTTTAAGGCACAATAAAGCTCTACCATTGTGAGGGGATCGTTGTAAGAGTAGGTGGAGTTAGTCAAAAAATCAAGTGGTTGCCGCTCCTGTTGACGTCTGAGAGCCAAGGAGGGATACCCGCTGCTGACACGACAGAAGCTCCGAGCCAAAGCTTCTGTTACACGATCCGGATCTGCCGTGAGAGAGCCATCAATTTCCAAACACAGTGACCTGTGTCCATAATTTCCCTTCATTTTGTTCACTCTCTGCCATACCTTGGCCATAGGGGTGTCGGTATTCAGGCCGGAGACATACTTCTGCCACGATGTCTTACGCGCTACATCCTTTACTAGTTGCGCTCGAGCCCTCGCTCGGTTGTAGGCGATCTTATGGGCCAGCTCTTTAGTTCGTTGGTAGCGCCGCAAGGCTCTCTTCTGTTCACAATTAGCTATTGCACACTCGTTGTTCCACCATGGAACACGATGTTTCTGACAGCCTCCCTGGGACTTTGGGATGGCAGCGTCAGCAGCCGCACGCACTGTTCTGACAAAGTGATCGACCAGCTCATCCACACTGCAACTCTCATCTGGTTCTTCCATTCGCGAGCAGGATTCGAAGTTTCTCCAGTTTGCCTTTTTAAAATTGAGGCGTGGATCCACGGGCTCAGGTTGGTACCGTACCAAACTCAAAAGGATAGGATAGTGGTCACTACCACACGTATCCTCAAGCACAGACCACTGTGTATCAGGAAAAATGTCGGGCGTGCACATGCTGACGTCGATTGCAGAGGAGGTACCGCTTTGTACATGAAAGTGAGTGTGGGCTCCGGTGTTCAACAGGCACAACTCGGTAGCATCCAAAAACTCTTCCACCGCTCTGCCATGCCGATCATTTATCAAATTGCCCCAACGAACATGTTTGGCATTTACGTCTCCAAGGATGAACGCTGGTCTTGCTAGTTGGTTACTGAGAAGGATGAGGTCCTGTGAGGTTAAGGGATCTCCAGGTGAGGTATAGATATTGCATACGGAGACCATACGTTGCCCGATACACAAACGGAGGGCCAGGGCCTGTAGTCCAGTATTGATTGTTATTTTACTATAACCCACATCTCTCCGCACAAGTATTGCAAGTCCCGTTCCGGGCACTGGATTAGGCACCGGGGAAAAAACCTCAATGCAATAGTTGTTTGGGGGTGTAGGGTTCAGGCTTCCAAGAAGGGTCTCCTGGAGGCAAACGCACCAAGGTTGGTACTCCTCAAGGAGGGCCCTCAAATCTCCGTAGTTACGTCGAAATCCTCTAATATTCCATTGGATACAGGTGTTCACGGTTTACCAGTTCGAGGCTTAGCACGCGTGGAGTCCTTCTCAGCACCCTCATTCAGAGCGGTTGCCAGATCAGGCGGCACAGGGCTTATGGGTCTATTATCCCATGTATGAATTGGCACTGCGGGAGGTGGCTTAGTTGGGAAGCCACGCGGGTAGGAAATTTCTTCATCATATGCGACGCGACATCTTCTGGGACAATTGTGACGCGTTCCAGAGAGCGAACACGCTGAGTCACAATATGCCGCTCACTATCCCGCTCAGACCTGCGACCGTCCGCACGAGGAACCGAAAGGTCACGTCCAGCGCTCCCCACAGCCCCACTTACACTGCCGGGCATCCGCACGCCTGGTCGGGGCACTCTATCCACTTTGCATTCTGGTTCCGATATACCACCAGGCGGGGCTGCCGGCTCCGGCTCCGGAATAAACTTTGCCTGGCTTGGAAGTGCATCAAGAGCTCTTTCGGTGACTCTAGGTGCTTTGCCACTTTCCTCATGTTGCTGCTGTGGGTCGGCGACGTGCCGCTCTGTGTAGGCTTTCTCGAGGTTATTATAGAAGGTACTGTTCTCAAAAGTTCACCAGGTGTGTTTGGCTGGTCCGCCACCAAAGTTTCCGTTGGATTTCTTTTCGCTCTAATTTTGGATGCAGGTGGTTGTTCTTCAGTTGCAGATATTCTTGGGATGGCCGCTCCACCAGCACCCGGCTCCCGTTCCACTGCAGTATTCCTCAGCTGGCACCGGCCAGCAGGGCCGGGAACACGGTTGGTGGGCATCGCTTGAGGGGCTTTAACCTTCTCTGCATACGTAACTCGGGTTTTATTAAAACGGCTGCCAACCACGCGCTTAGCCTTGCCATAGCTGATGCGCTGGTTTGTCTGCACCGCTAGGGTTTCCTCTTCAAGTTTATAATAGAAACAAGACTGAGAGCTAGCAGGATGTTGCTCACCACAGTTGGCACATCGGGGAGATTTGGTGCAGGGCAGTTCATGCTGTTCTTCCGCGCAGTTGACGCACACGCCAGGCTCAACACGGCAGGACCTGGCACCATGCCCAAAGTCCTGGCACTTGAAACAGGGGCGGGGCTTCGGCACGTACTGGCGCACGAGGCATCTTGTCCATCCAATGTCTACAGTCTGTGGTAGGTGGCAGCGGTCAAAAGTGAGGATGTATATTGACGAGGGCATCAAAACGCCCCGCTCGAATCTCTTGATCCGGTATAATGCTTTCACTTCGAATTGCTTCAGTTCCTCTAGGAGGCGGTCGTCGCTATACTGAGGATTGTTGGCGTACCATATGGTTCCCTTGCACTCATTAAGTCTGTCATGAGGAGATACCTGCACGCCAACTCCCGCAAGGGATCGCAGGCCTAAGATAGCCGCACTTTGGTGCTGGTTGCGCACCTCAACCAATAGACCGCCGTTCCGGGTCTCTGTTACCTTCGCAGGTCTGCCACCAAGTCCCCTGCACAGGTGACGATTGGCTTCAATCACGTCAACGTGGCTCATGGGCGATCCATCCTTGGTTTTAATAATGAAAAATCTTTTAAATTTCGTTGGGAGAGCTGCATTTTCGTTATCATCGACACTGGCCAGGGGCTCTGCAAACAAATGTTGCCGCCGAACACGGCGCTTGTGTCGGTGTGGTTGCACCCTTTGACTCTGAGATGGGGGAACATGAGGTTCAAGGATAATATTCATTTTCTCAGACGACCCGGCTTCAGCGTCACCACTCGCAGAAGACTGTGATGGTGGTTGCTGCGCCAATGGCAAAGTTGAGGAAGATTCAGTACAGGTGTCCGTGCGTGAGGGTCCAGTCGTCACCGAAGATATAGCGGGAAGATTTTCCATGTTGAGAAAAGGTAAGGTTTCACCAGTCACCCCGAGCCAGCACCAAAAACGGCCACCTACAAGGGGATCCCTGATGTCGGGCACACGTAGTCCCAACGGGAACGCTCGCTAGGTACAGGCATAGCAGTCAGAGTGACCAGGATCAGCAGGTTGATGCGCTTGACTAGTCGAAGGCGCGTTCCCGCACGCCAAGGACGTTTAAGCAGCCCCCCGCCTACCCAGCCACCCCTCCCACTAGCCCTCGCCGCATGCGACTTCAAACTGGCAGGACGGGCCTAGGCTCCTGCCAGCCCCCAAGGAGAGGTCAGAGCGTGATCCAGGAGAAGGCCAGGTCATCCGAAGAGAGAAAGTCAGCACAAATCCGTATAGAAGTCCATGTCAGTAGGGTGGTCACAATGCTGCCATCTCTCTTCGTCTGACCCCTCAACCCAGGCCACTCTACCATGGTTGCACCTGGGTAGCACAGCCCTGGGCATCATAGAGGCACGCAAGCCCCCTCCCCGCGACAAGGGCGAGATGGCGCGAGGGGGTGATTTTCAACGAAAAAAAATAATAAAAAGCATCAAATAATCTAAGACTGGTGTCAACAAGCACAAACTTATACCGGTGAGAAAAGCCTCTAACTTCACATGTCCAACAACCAATATCAAACTTCGAATAAGGAAAAACGTTCACTTTGCCATGCCGTATCAAGTAATGAACCATTAACTGAGCAGAACAATAGCTACTGTGAAGGATCAGAAACAATATAACTATTGTAAAAAAGATGTATTCGTACGGTACTCCTTAAAGGACATTCCAACTGAGACAGTCGTGTAAAATCAGGGCGTGACTCGCAACCACTGTGCTTAGACCTCCAAATTTTTCTGGATGTTCTTGAAGCGCGAGACGAGAGTTGCGATTTTGTCGCTCCTGCAAGAAACGAAGCTAATTTATACACGGTGGCAAGTGAACCGACACCTTCCTCACAGCGTAGGGCAATTTTATTCAAGCCAATCACAGAGTAGGGTAATTTCGTTTGAGCCAGTCACAGAATAGGGTAATCTTATTCAAGTCAAACTCAATATAAACTTTCCATCTCATGAGTGCGAAATTTCCCCATAAGTCGTTTTGGGACTGCAACGATGATCAGAATTATTTTGATTTTCAACAAAGATTAGATTAGACGTTAGTTTAAGCCTCCCTAACTGCTAAAAAAAAGCGTTCCAAAGAGAGGAAGGCAATATTTAGTATGGAAATAAGGGAACGCAGAACCTATGCAGAAGGGCCATGGTAACAGAAAGTTGAGAAAGAATATTATGGAACGAGATAAAACTTGAAAAAAAGTATGTGCTGGAAAACAGGACAGCAGTGAACTGAAAAAGATTGTTCTTAGCGTAACAAAATACATTTACTATCAACAAAAAGGTCTACCTAACTCTCAGCTCAGGCCCTCACACATTTCCCCCTGGGGGCGCTAATTCCCATAAATACAATAGTTGTATCCTCGTGAGGGGATATTCTTTGCCATAAGTTTAATGTTAAAACTGAATTATTTCTTCCAATTGCTTTCCCACAACACAAGCCATGCAAAAATAACTACATGAAACATTCAAAGGGAACAAAGTAAAGCTTTGCAGATAAGAGATGTACTCACTCGAGGCTGATGTTCTGCTTCAAGAAGTGCAGCTGGTTTTGTGAGAGTTTCACGTCGTGTAGCTCTGCCGATTTGTTGGACGAGTTCATCTGCAAAATAGACGTGACGCGCATGACCCTCTGCACTCTGCACTTATTCTCACCGCTCATGTCGAGCTACAAATCTTTGAGTAGCGCTGCATTAGCGGAAAAATTAGAACATCATACAGAAATGTTCCATTATGTATTAAAAAGGATAAATGTGTATTTTATACTTAGAGTTTGTTATAGTTAATTAACAGTTTAAGAAAAAGTTTCTTCACAACATACTGTGTACAATCCAACAAATAAATATCATAAAAATAGAATATATTGGTTGAAAATAGCAAAGCTGAAATAGAAATAGGCGAGATGGAACGCAAATTAGCTATCAGAAGACGAAATACAACTCTGTAGTTCGGCAATCTTCTGCCATACGGGATAAGGAATAGAAAACGAGTTGAATGGAACGTTGACTGCGATGGGTTGAACTGAACTTCAGTATTCAACTCAAATTTAAACTCAAAAGCTGTTAGAAATTTATAAATACCAAACAGTAACTGGGTCCATTAAAAAAACAAATTATAAAAGATAGTTAAAACTTTTTCAAACGACCCATCAATGGGCCGTTTTGCAGCACAAAAACTTAAGCACGACCCACCGGTGGTTCGTACCACAGTCAAAGTGCTAATCTCCAGGGAGATTTACAAGCGTCAATGTGTTACCTCTCACAAGCGCTGAGTCAGAGCTTGACCAACACACACGCGTTCTCCGCTGTCCTCACTCGCTCTCAGCACACAGTCAACATCAACACACATCCATCCCTGACCGACCCCCTCCAAATTCAACCACACATACAAGCCTCGGTGCACATCCGACACATATCATCTATGAACTAATATTCCCGTTATTGAGCACCTTTCATAAGTGTTCCCACTTTCTTCCCTCCCGTACACTGATTTCTTGCATTCATTAACACCTTTCCCTCGTATTGGGCCACATGTGTACCATTCACTTGAGAGCTCATTACGTACCGGCACAAATGAATGAAATTTCATGTGTTGCAATCTTTTTAAAAAATAACTTATCACACTACGAGATGAGCTGTTACCGTGCAATTGCACTTACATATTTCTGAGGAAGGGTAAAAAAGCTCAGCTCCTCCCACACCAGAATCCAGTAAGTTATGCATGAATTCCCAACGAATTCTATGCGAAAACTCTCGCAGAACACAAGTTACAAGCCGAATTGTACACAGAATGCATACACGTTGTACTAGCTTACTTATTTTGTCTACAAAATACGTTGTTTTAACCAGACTGTGCAAATCATTTTAAAACGGCCACGTCTACATAAAGGGCTGTCAACACAAGCCCCAGCTGTGAGCACGGTAGGGGAAAGGAGGTAGAGTCATTTCTATGGGGGGAAATGCACCACAAACTTTATGACGCCACCATTGCGACAAGTCATAAGACCAATAGTGATGTCAGATTAGGGGCTAGCAGTGTTGCCAGATGCAATACGAGGAGCGCTGCTATTGGTCCGTTGCCATGACGTCAGCACTGCCACACGACTGACAAAACAAAGCAGGTTTAGCCCCACCTCGTTTCCCACACCGAGCCTGCGAAAGGGCGGTACCTGTGCGACGGTGCGGTGCCACTGGAGCTTGGTGTGCAGGTGCTGAAGGTCGTCCCGCAGCTGCGGCACCTGCTCCTGCAGCGCCTGCAGCTCCTTCTGCAGCCACCGCTCGCCGCTCGACAGGCCGGGCAGCCGCCGCAGCGACGCCTCGTATATGTGGTCCAGTCTGCAATGGACTTGGGCTTATTGTACTATAATCATAAAACGAAACATAAACAGTGAACGCGCATTATCATTGTGGTGGTGAGGTCTAGTCTGGAGCGGGGGGTTCACGGTGCCTATTGTGGCATCTCATAAAGGGAAAGTCATAAATAGCAACTATATTCTGTCATATCATTATAGGGAATGCATAAACAGTAAACAGCAAACGTGGGGACTAGTCTGGCGCGGGTTGGTGCAAGCTGCTGATCATGTCATGAAGGGAAACTCTCATAAACAGCAAACGCGCATTATTATAATGATGGGTTCTCGCCAACAGAGCTTTCAATACGTTTGACTCATTACACAAAGGGTCTTTGAAACTGTGAGGAATGAGACGGCGTTCAGGTATTAGTATTAGTATTAGCATTGATTTGCTAGCGCTTCAGTAATTCGTACTATATCGCGCCGTAGATCTCACAGTTTAAAATACAGGATTCACATCGTTACACAAAAGCACACTATATAAATGTTGTTCAAAGTTTGTCACAATAACCATCATGGAAACACAACAGCAGCCATCATAAAGACCGCTTCAATTGCCACCCACATCATTGTCATTTTATAAGAGTCCTAGTTGATCTTTGAAGAGATCATCTACAGAGCGACGCACAATCCGCGAAACACAGGACAGCCAAAAACCCCGTAGGGGATTTCAGCTGCCCACCCATTTATGACCGGGCACCTTACCCACGCTGAAATCCCCAGAGGCATCTACGCAGCGCACCCGGCCATATTGTAGTTTAGTCATCCACATCTCAGACGTGAAAAGTTCCTTGATTACGCTGTCCCTTTCCTGGCTAAATTTGAGACATCAAGTTGCACTTCTCTAGAAACATTTTTAGCGCCGTCACACTGAAAGCTGAACGCTCGATTTCCTTTCGACGGCGTTCAGGGTGTTTAATGGCATACAACATCTGAGTTATTGACTTGATAAGTTTCACGTCCACAAGTTGATTTACTGCCACTAAGTCACCAGACGACGCTCCTATGCTGCACACCTCATAGGGACGGAGGTGCTGATTGTTTCATCTCACAAAAGACCCATGCTTTACAAACAAAGAATCTCGGTGAGCTAATCGGCAAGAACTCTATACACTGGTTTTTTGGCACGAATTTCTCTAAGGTAGTCTCTCTCTGAGGGATGTTGACATTGTGAACACTTGCAGCTTGCACACCACAGAAAGGAAACCCTTACACCTGCGCCTCACCCAGAGAGAGCTCGACGCATGAAAAACCGCAGGTCAACGCTAAAAACTCGTTCAACGTCACGAAGATATGAGTCATTAACTCCACAATGTCGCAATCACTCACTCTACAATGCCGCAACAATTCACTCTACAATGCCGCAACAATTCACTCCACAATGCCGCAACAATTCACTCTACAATGCCGCAACAATTCACTCCACAATGCCGTAACAATTCACTCTACAATGCCGCAACAATTCACTCTACAATGCCGCAACAATTCACTCCACAATGCCGCAACAATTCTCTCTACAATACCGCAACAATTCACTCCACAATGCCGCAACAATTCTCTCTACAATACCGCAACAATTCACTCTACAATGCCGCAACAATTCACTCCACAATGCCACAACAATTCACTCCACAATGCCGCAACAATTCACTCCACAATGCCACAACAATTCACTCCACAATGCCGCAACAATTCACTCTACAATGCCGCAACAATTCACTCCACAATGCCGCAACAATTCACTCCACAATGCCGCAACAATTCACTCTACAATGCCGCAACAATTCACTCCACAATGCCACAACAATTCACTCTACAATGCCACAACAATTCACTCCACAATGCCACAACAATTCACTCCACAATGCCGCAACAATTCACTCCACAATGCCGCAACAATTCACTCCACAATGCCACAACAATTCACTCCACAATGCCGCAACAATTCACTCTACAATGCCGCAACAATTCACTCCACAATGCCGCAACAATTCACTCCACAATGCCACAACAATTCACTCCACAATGCCGCAACAATTCACTCTACAATGCCGCAACAATTCACTCCACAATGCCGCAACAATTCACTCCACAATGCCACAACAATTCACTCCACAATGCCGCAACAATTCACTCCACAATGCCGCAACAATTCACTCTACAATGCCGCAACAATTCACTCTACAATGCCGCAACAATTCACTCCACAATGCCGCAACAATTCACTCCAAAATGCCGCAACAATTCACTCCACAATGCCACAACAATTCACTCCACAATGCCACAACAATTCACTCTACAATGCCACAACAATTCACTCTACAATGCCACAACAATTCACTCCACAATGCCGCAACAATTCACTTCACAATGCCACAACAATTCACTCCACAATGCCACAACAATTCACTCCACAATGCCACAACAATTCACTCTACAATGCCACAACAATTCACTCTACAATGCCGCAACAATTCACTCTACAATAACAAATGCGGCACTGCAGATGCGCAAGACACGGGAGCTCAGCAGATGAAGTTTACGACGGACCTTTGGAAGATCCTCTCCTGCCTTTCCTTGGCCTCCTGCAGCTCGCTGACCAGCCTGGCGGTGTTGTGCTGTAGCTTCTGTTGCTGCTGCTGTGCGTCCTTGATCTGCGTCACCAGCGTCCGATGCTGCTCATGCAGCACGCGCACTCTGCGGACACGCAACAGCCGCGTAAAAAAATCTGATGCCTTGGGCAAGCTTTTATGAAATAACTATGTAGTGCACACGGCCTGTCAAAAATGACAGGATTCGATATTTTCCATGAATAAATCCTCCAGATGTGAATGACAAACAAATATACCCATCCTAACAGTACCCGCGATTGAAATTTTCTTGTACTTGTGCACTGGTGGAACTCGTATCACAGATACGGTCATTGAGCATCCATGAAATAAAATCACAGAAGCTGTTACCATAGAAGCAGACACCAAACAAATAAATAAACACACCAAAGGTATTATAAGGTAAGACAAGATTGCAAGAATATCTACTAAGAATACTTGAATTTATAAACAATGGTTTGTACCTTCATTGAATTTTGTCACGAGAATAACAATCAATTAGATACCGAGTTCTTGAGAACATTAGCATTCTCATACTTTAATGAAAAGATGAAAGTACATACACCCACAAGCCAAGATACCCTCTAACATTTAAGTGAACTAATGAAGATACATAAAAAACAGAGTCGGAAGAGATGCCCTACCACCCGTCAGCCACAGCACCTGTGGGCAATGAGGTGGGCAGCGGCGAGCTGGGGAGCGAGGTAGTGGGTGCGGAGCGTGCCGAGGGTGCGGTGGGTGAGGTCGAGAGCCTGCACGGGGTCGGGTGGGCCGGAAGTGCCACACACCAGCAGCGGCTGTGACGCCCCGCGCTGCAGCGTCCTCCTCACCACCGTCTCCAGGTCCTCGCTGCCTGACACCGCCGTCTGCACGGGCACCGTTTTGGGGTCCAGGCAAGCCTCATACATTGGTTTTCAAATGCCTTGGTGTGGTCATGGCTCAAGGATGCTCTATTCCAATCAAGCCTGATACATTGGTTTTCAAATGCCTTGGTGTGGTCATGGCTCAAAGATGCGCTATTTCAATCAAGCCTGATACATTGGTTTTTAAATGCCTTATAACTAACACCAGGAGGGTGTTAGTTATAAGGCATTTAATGGTACCAGGAGGGTACCGGCTTGACCGGGACGAGGGTAGAGTGGGGAATTGTGGCTGAGTTCTCTCTTTACCCAACAGGGAAAATCCCCAGGCGATGCCGGGATTCTAACTGCCGACCCTTCCCGAGAAGGGGCGCACTCTTAACCACTCTGCCACGGTGATCACAAGATGCACAAGTCAAATAACATAAGACCTAGGACAAGAATTCTCGAGTTTTCGTTTTCCTAAATTTCCCTCATAAATAATGTCCTACTGAATTTAAAAGGCGTTCGTTCAATAGGACGCCAGTCACTCTATCTTAGTACAAGGGAAATGCACAGGAGTGCACAAACATAACTGAAGCCTCAGGACAAGAAGAGGCCACCTTAAACAGGACGCTAGTTACTCTATTGGAGTACCACGGGAGCGCATAAATAAAAATGGACAAGAAGAGGTCACCTTTGCTGCAGAGGAGGAGAGGGAGGCAGCAGCAGCGGGGGGCGGAGGCAGGAGGGGCAGGAGGGCGGGCAGACGCACGGCCAGCAGCGCTCCTGACGCCAGCACCACCAGGAGCTCTGACGCCTCCACGCTCCTGGGGGGGTGGGAGACACTCAAACCCTTGCTTGTCCTCCCTACACAGCTGTGCCTCTCTACTTGTGTGCCTGTCCTACCTGCCCAGTTGTGTGCCTTTCACTGTGTTGTGTGCTACACTTCAATAGATGCGCATTAGAACAGTAGGTTTGAATAAGACATACAAACTGCTATCGAGTGTAAACCCTACCGAGTTGTGTGCCTCTTACTTGTGTTGCGATGTGTACAACACTACAATAGATGCACAACAGAACAGCAGATGAGCAACACTACAACAACAGTGCCGTGTCAGACGTGCAACAAGAGTCGCCCTAATGTCACAGCCTCACGTCAACAACAGGAAGGAAGAAAGCACGAGGAGGAGGAACTGCAGACCTGGCGAGGTGTGAGACGGAGGCCCCGCACCAGACGGCGGCGGCCACCACAGGCACGACGGCGGCGGCGGGCAGCGCCTGCGTGCACACCAGGTGCTCCACGCTGCACTCGCTGTCCTCGCTCAGCCCTGCCGGGGGACAGCGTAGGTTAGACGTTCAATGTTGCGTAAAGATATGTGTACTGCTCAGCAGTGTAGGTTAGATGTCAAATCTTGGAAGGGACAGATAGTTAGATGTCTAATGTTGAGGCAGATTTACAAGTCAGTAGTGTAGGTTAGATGTCAAATGTTGAGGCAGATTTACAAGTCAGTAGTGTAGGTTAGACATGAAATTTCAGAGCAGATATACCAGCTCCCCTCCTCCCTACTGAGCACGTACCTCACAACAAAAGGCGAGTCACGGGGAATGTATCTCCACACTCCTCTACTCCTTACGGCTCTTTGTTCAAATGCGTAAATCAAGTCTTGAAAGTTTAAAGAATTTGCCAATAATTTCCTCTTTATCTCTCACAATTTTTTGAGAAATCAGCTTTTTGCCTCAGTAAATCATCTCCTAATACTGCTAGCAGCTTGAGCCATTGTTTCACCAGCCAAATAATTGATTTTACCAACGTGCAATGCCGCTAGCTGAAATCCGGAAATCTTTTTACTTTACAATGACATCTTTCAAATCGCACCGACAAGTTTCACATGTCTCAGAAAATCTACTCACATTCCATGCTCACTCAAACAAACGTTATCTCCAGCAACCTTCATCGCATGAACTTTTTACAGGAAACAAGCACTGATGCAAAGAACATCCCTCGAACCAGACTAACCATCAACAGCAGCATCGGAGGAGGTGGCAAAGAGCCGGAGTCTGTCCACCAGAGAGATGGTCACCATGTGGACCCCTGTAGAATGCAGCACCAGGTACCTGCAAGCATGCGCCAGCTCTATTTAATCCTTCATCATCAAAGTGGATTTCAGAATACACTTTCATAAACAGCTCTAAAATACTTTATTCCTTGTGAAATTTGTGCCCTAATGTGTTCTTTGAAAATTATGCCTAACATCTACTACGCCTGCTTTCATAAAATGAATGGCAATAATACTTGAAAGCAATCTTTATACTTCATGATCGGATTTACGAGAAAAGAGTTCAGGCAAAACTCATCCATTATCTGCTGGATATTAAAGGTACTTCTCCTTCACACCAGGTATGCTATCTACAGTTTATTATAAATACCAAGCTCTATTCAGCTGGAAGGAATGCTCCTTTTCAGGCACAAAGTTTACAGCCTTCATTCACTAGGTAGGTGTTAGAAGTCCTCAACAGACGAAAACAAAAATTAATCCCATAACGGTTGAAAAGAACAAAAGTTAGAAGTGAGGGCACAGGAACTGGAAGTGAGCAAGAAGTTGAGGCGTGAGCAACACTCGCCTGTTGGTGAAGGAGTGATGCGTGGCGAGCAGGAAGGGGCGGGGGGAGTCTGCCTGGTCAGGGCACAGGGAGAGCTGCAGGTCCACGCACTCATAAACGTACAGCGACACTTGCGGGGCGCCCACCGACAGCCGCGACAGCCTCTGAACACAAGCTTGGGTATCGGCTCAAATGTAACACAAGTAAAACGCAGATCTACAAAACACACAGTACTTTAAAACCTCATCCTCAAAATAAAAAGAAGACCCAAACGTTATGGAGAACATGTATTGATGCAATCGTTTGCGTCAATCAATGTTCTACATAACGTTGGTTCTTCTTTTCATTCTGAGAATAAAATTCCTTAAGAATTGCGCTATAAGAACTACTTAACTTCATCTTCTACATCAAATTTACAAAATTACTAGTTGAGCTTAACAGTGTGACAAGCCCAACCCTAATCATGAGCAGGCAAAAAGAAACGGTTCATTACTTGTGCTTTTTTTCTTACAATTTCAGCCTTGCCTAACACACAAAGTTTCCTACAATGCACGTACAGTTTGAGCACTCCTACACACGAGAGTTTGAGTTTCACTCTCGCTTCTACATCCAATTTACACACACACAAAATCAGTCACTCTACATACCCTCACACTGCACACAAGACATCCAGTCTACACCCACACACACAGGCACAAGACCTGACAACAGGGCTGGCAGACCTGCGAGAGCTTGAGCTCGTCTTCAGGCGGCTCAGAGGGCGAGGTATCCCCTGAGGAAGCGGGGGGCATGACGATACAGTGGAAGAGCCTGCCTCCGGTGGTGGCCAGCACAAGCACGCTGCCCACGCCGCCCTCGCCCACACAGCACACGCTGCACCACTCCAGGGCGTAGTTGTCCTCCCTGGCTGGCAGTAGCACCAGTGGGCCCTCCACCGTGCGGCTTCGCACCCTGCACACACACACACACACACACACACACACACACACACACACGCTGCGTTAGGTCGAGGGACCTAGATATGGTAATCTACTCTGTGTTATTGGAGCACAAATAGGTCTTTCAGAACAATGCTGCCTTGCTTTAAAATACCCGAACTTGAGTAACACAGGCACAAACAAGCCTTCCAGAACAGTCCTAGCTGCTTAAAATACACTGCATAAAGCTAGGGCAGGATAGAGTCTCTATAACTTCCCACAAGCAAGCAGTCTCTTGCAAGGCTTATAAACGAATCGGATGGGTTTTGTGATGGAGTAGTTTGAGCTCAGATATGTCAGAAATTTGCAGAAGTGATATGCAGTACACATAGAGGAGTGGATGGGCGAGGCCTTGGAAATGTAAAGCCCTCGCACCAACATCCACCTCTTACATCATGTCAATATAACTGTACATACACTGCTATGATGCAACTGGTTAACTAGCAACTTATTCTCAAAGCTACTTTCAGACGTGACTGGCACACCAGGGCTGGGTACATGGAGTACACACACCTGTGCTGCAGGGTGGGGTGTGTGTGGTACACATCTGTACTGCAGGGTGGGGTGTGTGTGGTACACATCTGTACTGCAGGGTGGGGTGTGTGTGGTACACAACACCTGTACTGCATGGTGGGGTGTGTGTGGTACACACCTGTGTTGCAGGGTGGGGTGTGTGTGGTACACACCTGTGCTGCAGGGTGGGGTGTGTGTGGTACACACCTGTGCTGAAGGGTGGGGTGTGTGTGGTACACACCTGTGCTGCAGGGTGGGGTATGTGTGGTATACACCTGTGTTGCAGGGTGGGGTAAGTGTGGTATACACCTGTGTTGCAGGGTGAGGTGTGTGTGGTACACACCTGTGCTGCAGGGTGGCCGTGGGGTGTGTGTGGTACACACCTGTGCTGCAGGGTGGGGTGTGTGTGGTACACACCTGTGCTGCAGGGTGGGGTGTGTGTGGTACACACCTGTGTTGCAGTGTGGGGTATGTGTGGTACACACCTGTGCTGCAGGGTGGGAGGTATGTGTGGTACACACCTGTGCTGCAGGGTGGGAGGTATGTGTGGTACACACCTGTGTTGCAGTGTGGGGTATGTGTGGTACACACCTGTGCTGCAGGGTGGGAGGTATGTGTGGTACACACCTGTGTTGCAGTGTGGGGTATGTGTGGTACACACCTGTGCTGCAGGGTGGGAGGTGTGTGTGGTACACACCTGTGCTGCAGGGTGGGGGTGTGTGTGGTACACACCTGTGCTGCAGGGTGGGAGGTATGTGTGGTACACACATGTGCTGCAGGGTGGGGTGTGTGTGGGGTACACACCTGTGCTGCAGGGTGGGGTGTGTGTGGTACACACCTGTGCTGCAGGGTGGGGCGTGTGTGGTACACACCTGTGTTACAGGGTGGAGGTATGTGTGGTACACACCTGTGCTGCAGGGTGAGGTACGTGTGGTACACACCTGTGCTGCGGGGTGGGGTGTGTGTGGTACACACCTGTGCTGCAGGGTGGGGTGTGTGTGGTACACACCTGTGTTACAGGGTGGAGGTATGTGTGGTACACACCTGTGCTGCAGGGTGGGAGGTATGTGTGGTACACACCTGTGTTGCAGTGTGGTGTATGTGTGGTACACACCTGTGTTACAGGGTGGAGGTATGTGTGGTACACACCTGTGCTGCAGGGTGAGGTACGTGTGGTACACATCTCCATTAGCGTACAACACAAACACAGGCCACAACAGGTCAGCTGTATTACCCTCATTCCCCACGTCTCCAACATCCTGGTTCTTCTGCAAACAATAAAAATGAAGTAAGGTGAATCGCTATACACAAGAGGTTTTCACTTTTTCTGTTGGAAAATATAAGTGCAGAAGTATGCCACAAATACAGGGGTCTTTTATGTTAGTGCTGTATATGAACTTGAAAACATGACACTTTACACAGACAAACTATGAATCGAAAACACATAATAGATCTTTTATAAATTTTTATTTGTATCAATATACACATAGGCCTGAATTTCCTCCCAACATCCGGTTGTAACAAAAATTGGAGTTCCTCATCATAGAGAGAGAAGAAGAAAAAAGAAAAGGAAAAGAAGAAAAAACCAAGAACAATAAAAAAGAAGAGGAAAAAATAAGCAAAAAAGAAGACGATGAGCGCACCTGCACAGCAGCACCAGCAGTGAGCACAGGTGCACCAATAGCAAAGTCGACAGCATCCTCCCCCAAGACAGAGCCGCCATACTTGGCAGCGCCGGCGCCGGCATCCGCGTCGTTGCTGTGGCGGCTGAAGACGCAGTCTGGGCGCGGCACAGAGATGGCCAGCGCCTGCTCCGGCACGTCTCGGGCACGCAGGCTGTACACTCTAATGCAAGACTCTTTTGTGAAGGTCACATCAAAATAATATTCAAAATAAGGCAGAACAACTCAAACTCAGATGTATATTTTTGGCTGTTCCCTAGAACTACTAGCTATAGAATTAGAACACCAAGGTGATGAAACACAGAATATTACATGCATTTCACGCATACCTGAGGTAGTGGTCGGACGCCAGGATCACCACGTGCGTGCCATTGGGAGAGCCGGGGTGCCACTGCGCAGACACCACAGCAATGCGCAGGTGGCATACCAAAAAGCGCTCTGCTATGTACTCAATTCTGAAACATCGTTGCAGCACTTGAAATCATGGGTAACTGAGGTAAGTCAGTAATGATAAATTCAAATTATATATACACACCTCACAAGCAGCAATTTAAAATCTCCCACCAATCTAGGCAACAAGAAAATTCAACAAGCCTGCAAGAAGCCGCAAATCAAACAGAAACTTCAGCTTTCAGCACAGCTCTCTAATGAAAAAGTTATATAAAATAATCTTCATGGCTTTATTACTAGGAATAACATTTAAAATTAATTATCTATGCAATAATACAGCACTGATTCAACATATCCAATAAGATAGCATTTTCACACAATTAATTAATTTCTAAACAAAGTTTAAACCTGACATAAGATTAAGAGTCTCTTGTTATGCTTATGTCATGTACTGTATTTATATATATCCTTCCAAAGAAAGTGTAGTAGCTGGGCATTTTGCTAGTGCGCAACCTGCACTTCTCACTACAGCCACACTACTTTAATGGAACGCTCAAGTACTACAACATATTCTAATCAAAATTCTAATTAGACTCTTGAGCAGAAGACGAAAGAACAGCCTATGTGCTCCAGATTATTAATTACATTCCAAAATTGATTCCCTAAGAATGGCCAACATAGGAAGCTTTTTGAAACCAAAACATGATAAAATATCAAATCTTAAGAACTTCATTTTGTATCCTAAAAATCACACATAGTAAAAATGACCAACACTATGGAAAAATGTTCAAAGCTTCCTAAAAAAAATTATTATCCTCAATACTCCAAGACATTGATTAAAGAAAACTTTAAACTCAAATGAAAATAGGATATATTTTCATAATTTCACCACAAAATTTTAAGGAGTTAGTAACACTGTTAGGAATCTTCAATAGATCACACAAATGAAGTGGTGCTGATATAGTGTGAGATGTACAACACTATAGCATGAGATCTACCTCTAGCTAGTACTATAGTGTGAAATCTACCACACCATAGCATGAGATCTATCTCTAACTAGTGTTAGCGTGAGGTCTACCGCACTATAGCATGAAGTTAGGTCACTAATGGCCATCACTTATTTCCATCCATTTAATTTAGCAATAAACACTTAAGTTGAACATCTCAAACTGGACCAGGGTAGGCGATGTATGGCAGTAGCCCCGACGCTGTGGTAGCACCAATTGAGCTCACCTGCAAGTGATGTTTTCTCTGCCACCATCAAAGGTGTGATTCTTGCCCCACCTCTGGGGCAGGTCAACCACCCCCACACCCCGCCTGCCCACCAGCAGCACACCGGTTCCCTGCTTGTTCACACTGATGCTCTGCACCGACCACAGTGGAGGGCACGTCAGTGACAGAGTCTGCAGCCCAAACAAGAAAATGGCTGTGAATTTCAGGTGCAATTTCTGCACTCAGCCATGTATGATCCTAGCCTGTCACATTTTCTAATGCACAAATTTAACTACTGTTGCATTAAAAGAGATATGAATCTATTGTGCTTCCTTTAATCAGCTTGTCATTGAAAGATAAAATCTCAGTTTTGCTCTTGCATGCCGCAGTCGTCATCTACACCTTTCTTCAAATAATCTCAAGATTTTATAATTCTGTGAGTCATACCATTACTGATGTGAAGATCTGATCTTAGGCAATTTAACAAAATTTCTACCTAATTAGGTGGGTGCTTAGGTTATCAATGTATAGGTATTGTAAACTAATGCAAGTAATTTCAACAATAAAGTATATAGAGTATAAAATGTAGCTTTCGCAGAACATTTCAAAATTTGCTCCATACAGTAGATTACTGCAAAAATAAATACAGATTCTAATATTTTTATACAATCTCTGGGGAATGTCAAGTCCACAAGTAATGCTACTCAGGTCTTCCAATATATAATTCATGGGTATGAAAATGAAAGCAATTACTTGATTTTGACTTATATAATCTTCTGACAGACATGCCTACTTCAGAATATTATACAATTCATTCTTAATGTTAAAAGAGTTATAAATTAAACACACCTGTACTATGGAGTCATGCTGCTGGAGATTTTGCGCATAGAAGCAACAATCAGTTTGGCTCCAAACAAGGAGGTTGTCTTCAACAACAACAGCTAAGTTGCACTGGTTTGGACCAACATTAACATTTTCTCTGGCACTTTCACCAAGCTTTTTGCATAGAGGAAAGTTTAAGAACTTGTTTTGTACAGACATAACTAAAATTAACTCTTCAAAAGTAAAAAAAGCTTTAATTAATAGTGGTTAGAAGTAGAATATATATATATATATATATATATATATATATATTATTAGCAACATTAGCTTATAAAATCCTAATTCAAAACCTTATTTAAAATTTTAAAATCCCAAAATCACACATATTTAAAGACAAGACTAGGCCATTGCAAGGTAAGAAAAAAATGTAGATCAAAATACTTTCATTACTACCAATACAACATTAATTTTGGTCAAACTTGTATACAGAAACAACATATCATTGGGACAAAAATTTATTAGTATAATAAGAAAAAACTAAAAATAATGTAAAATCCTACTTTAACCTAAAAAATGTATCCTATACAAAACCCAAAACTGGCTCCCTACATTTTTCCTTTTTAGGGAAGAATAAAAAGAATTTTCTCAACATATTCATTCAGAAATGTAAGATGATGGCTTTTACATTTTTTATATAAAAAATTCTTTGATTCTAGTAAATAAAAATAATAACACAAGTAAAGAAAGCAACATCTATGAAGGTTGAATTAGCTGCATGTAAAAAAGTAAAAATATACTTTTCTTGTTTATAATTAGTTAAGGGAAGCATTTTAGGGGCATCTGGAGGCATCTGCAGTCCAAAAGTCGATTCTCCCGATTTTTTTTATTGCTTTAAATGAGTTTGAGATATGTCCCCGAATGTCTGTAAAAATATCAGGAACGTATCTCAGAGCTAGCATCCCCCCCAGGGAGGGGGAGAGCATCCCCCTTACGGACCTTTTTTTCATTTTTGAACCTAGAGCAATGAAATTTGGTATACTGATAGGAAATGCAATTTAGAATCATTTATCATTCATGACAAAATAAGATTTTCTTGAAAAGAAAATGGGAAATCATAGAAAATGACATTTTTGGGGAGGGTTTTCTAAATGCTTCTTCTCCTACAGTTTTTGAGCTACAGTAATGATTTTGGTATCATTGGATGCAGAATAACGTGGACATTCCAAAAACTTGAATGCTTTTCCTCAAATTTCCAATATAAAAATTTAAAATATAAAAAAATAAAATCAAAATATTCTCAAGAAAATTCAAATTTATGATGTCATAACTTTGAAACAAGAATGAATTTTGAAAAGCTTCACAATAAATTGTAAAGCCCTTGTTTTTTTGCATCCAATGATACCAAAATCATTGCTGTAGCTCAAAAACTGTAGGAGAAGAAGCCTTTTTATTCCTAAAAATAGGTCTTATAAAATAAGTAAGTTATCAGGACGTTTGTCGTTATAACTCCAACGTTTACAAAGCTAGAGTAATGCGGTTTGTTGCATTTGAAAGTAAAATGTGTGCTCTACCTATATTATGGGTGGATTTTTGAAATTGTTTCTGTAAAGCTTTCCATAGACTTTTTTACCCTAAAATTATCACTTTTACCCAGACTGACAAAAAAAATTCATATAAATTCTGAATGAAGTTAATCAAAAATTCCATCCGTATTATAGATAGAGCGCACATTTTACTCTCAAATGCAACAAGCCGCATTGCTCTAGCTTTGTAAACGTCGGAGTTAAAATGAATAATATATGTATATATATAATTTTTTTTTAAATAATTAATTTTCTATGGCCTTATGAAAAATTTTTGTTTAAGATAATTTTTTACAAATGTGGAGATCTAGTAATCTGCAAATTTTCATAGACGTACGTCCAATAGAACAAAAGTTGACCAATTTTTCAAAATGGTTCCCTTAAAACTGTGAAAAGATTCAGAAAACTATGACAGATATAAAAGAAAAATGTAAAATTCTTTAAAAATATTGAATAGCCAATTAAAAAATTTACAAAATTATTAGATGAACAACTTAAGATCTAGAATATGTTTAGCAAGTCTTCATCATAAAACCTAAACTAAAACTGTTATTCAGCAATGATCAATGTAGTTGGGAGAATGACAATTGAAAATAAATGATGCAGCTAATAAACTTGAAGATCCTAAAAATAGAGCATTCACTAATCTCAGTAAACATGCTAGGACAACTGATTTTAAAATTTCATACTCAAATAATACAGCCATAATTAAATTTCAGATTATAAAAAGAGGTTGCATAACATAATAAACAATAATTATTGTAAAATAATTTTATCTAAGAAAATCAACAAAGGCCTGCATGATACTGCAATATAATTAAAATAAAAACTGGTCTGTTGTACATGAATAACTCAGGTAAATGATTATTGAATCTCAAGCTAATCCATAGATTTATTCTATTGTTATTTATAAAAAGTTAAGGATACAAAAGTATTCCCCCATCAACAAGAATTCAACAAATGTTTCTAAGAAAAAAATCCGGTTAGAGTTAAGGAGATGCAAGTCATGCAACTAATTTGTATTCAAAATTTTGTTACCGGTATCATGGTAATTACATCGAAATGAACAACTTTTCATCTATGCACTTTTTGGGGCAAACAAGTATTTAACAAGTTATAGCGGAAAATTACTGACCGCAACTCTAGTATTTGAAACAGCAGGAAATTCATAGAGCACGCCAGATGGCAACACTACAATGGACTCTTTCTTCCGACGCGCTCGAATAATCGAGCGTATTCTCACCATCTAAGACAAAAATGAACATAATGATATAATTTGTTATTTTTAGGTGATAATTTCTATTGTGTTATTAACTAAAAGATCCTAGAAATGGGTTCAGGCTCCTCAGGGCCAGCAAATAATAAATTACAAAGCACCCAAACGTACTTTACCAAAATTATAGTTACTAAACCTACCGCTATAACTTGTTAAATAGTCATTTGCCCCAAAAAATGCATAGAAGAAAAGTTGCTCATTTACCTAGATGTAATCATCATGATACAGGCAACCAAATTTCGAAAATTGATTAGTTGCATCTCCTTAACATTAATCAAGAGCCCAAGTTTATTCCTAACAAAAATATACGGTCAATGTATAGTTTCCCTTCGGCAGGGAAATTAAAGATGTCGTTGCTGATAATCACTAAATGAGCACATTTAAAAACCTTTTACAATAATGACATTATGCTCGCAGATGCGTTATTTTCGAATTATTGAACTTTGAAGTTGGCGCCGGCGCGCCCGTAATTTAGTTAATAACGGTAGTTAACCCGCCTATTACAAACGTAAAGAGGTTGGGTCGTGAGGGGGAGGCACAGTTCTTCTAGTGAAAATTATAAATAAAGCTTCTAACCCACCCATTAGGGTGACGACCGCAATCTTGTTTACATCGGGTCTTAGATGGCGACCACCATGGGCGCCGCCATTTTGGACCCGATGTCAACAAGATTGCGGTCGTCACAGTAATGGGTGGGTTAGAAGCTTTATTTATAATTTTCACTAGAAGGACTGTGCCTCCCCCTCACGACCCAACCTCTTTACGTTTGTAATAGCTTCCTTTATTAATTAAATTCCGTTTCACGCGCTTGCTTCCTTTGGCGCAAAAGCCAACTTCAAAGTTCAATTACTCAAAAATAACGCATCAGCGAGCATAACGTCATTCTTGTAAAAGGTTTTTAAATGTGCTCATTCAGTGATTATCAGCAACAACATCTTTAATTTCTCTGCCGAAGGGAAACTATACATTGACCAACTATACTTGGCTACATTAGGCTTTAAATTATCAACATAAAAATTTCAAGTTGGTTAATATACCAGTAAATCTGAAAGATATGTTAGTTTCCGATTTTGTAAATTTCGATGCCTAAGCAAAGTTAATTGAATTTTTTTTAGATCAAAATAAATAAGTTTTCTTCTACGCACTTTTCGTCTCAAATGAGTATTTTATTAGTTATGTCAGTAAATGACTAACCGCAACTCCAGAGTTTGAAGCGGCAAGTAATTCAAGAAGCACGTCGGACAGCAACACTGCAATGCGAACTCGCTTCCAGCGCGATCGTCATCAAAGACAAAACCAAACCTTCTGCTATACCTTGTTAAATACTCATTTGACAAAAAAAGTGTATAGAAGAAAAGTTGTTTATTTCGATGTTACCATGATTCAAGCAACAAAAATTAAAAAATTTATGAGTAGCTGTTTATCCGAGCGCATTCGTCATCCAAAGACGAAACTAAACGTACCGCTATAAATCGTAAAATACTCATTTGAGACGGAAAGTGCATAGAAGAAAACTTGTTTATTTTGATTCAATTAATTAGGGTAAAGTCCGAATGTTCGTCCGATTTAAACGGTTCAAACTTCAAACCCTCTGAAACGGTTCTCAAGATTGCTATTGCTGCAGAAAATACCGTCAAAAAAGCGCAAATGCATTGGGTTCATCGTGCTTTGCTCTAAAAAGGATCTTTCAAATCTTGATATGAAAAAAAGGTAAATGTAAAGGACTTGACCATAATTGATATTCGAATTTTCGATGCCTTAATAATGTTAATCACATGAAAATAAACAAGTTTTCTTCAATGCACTTTCCGGCGGAAATGAGTATTTTAAAAGTTATGGCGTTCAATGAGTTACCGGAACTCCATTGTGCATCACCCTATTACAAACATAAAGAGGTTGGGTCGTGAGGGGTGGCCACAGTTCTTTTAGTTTTATAATTTTCACTAAAAGAACTGTTGCTACCCCTCACGACCCAACCTCTTTACGTTTGTAATAGGGGGTTTGCTCTTCGTCGGCTTAGTTGGCGCGCGGGAACGCCTGTTTACTTTCACGTCGGACCGCGCGGTATATTTTTCCCCGCCTCAAACACTGGAGTTACGCTAACTCATTTAATGCCATAACTTTTAAAATACTCGTTTCTGCCAGAAAGTCCATTGAAGAAAACTTGTTTATTTTCATGTGATTAACATTATTAAGGCATCGAAAATTCGAATATCAATTATGGTCAAGTCCTTTACATTTACCAAAAAAACAACTTGCTTTGCTAACACTTTGTCCAACTGAAATTTTCGAAAGTTCATACCAAATTCGAAATTAATTTAAAATTTCGACCGCGTTTCGAATCTCAACACAAAAGTTCGTACACCCTCTAAATTGAAATTTATATTTTTGTTTAGCGCTAAAGTTACCTGTGAGCGTTCAAATTTTTTGTAATATAGCCTAGGTCCAGGCAGCAAAAATTGAAAAATTGATAACTGTCATATCCTTCAGATTTACCAATATACCTAGTTACATATGTGTTTTGGCAGTCAAAAGAATGGTTTATTTTAATAAAAACACACAAACACATTTTTTAGGTGATATTATAAGTTGAGTTTAGTTCACACTAGTGATGCAAAAAAAACGGTTTTATTTGATTGCGGTTTTTTTTGCAAAAAAAACGTGTTTTTTATGTGTTTTTTTTTTTGTTTTTTTTTGGTTTTTTTTTGCACACCTAAATTTTGTTAAGCATATGTCTGAGTTTTTGTTTGGACACCTGAAATATATTAATTTCCATGTTTTTTAGTCATTTCATTGTTATAAAAACATCAAAAAGAAACCATACAGTAAAAGTGGTGGCAGATAACCCACAATTACCTAGAGGCATCTAAGAGAAACAGCAGGAGCCACAGAACTTATATATTGATGGAGTAAAAATTCAGAGCTTACTATCTCTACTATGCCTGATTTCATTTTTATGTGACCAAAAAAATCAGACTTTGCAGAGATAATAAGGGTAAATCTGAAGGTTATGTCAGTTATCAATTTTGTAAATTTTGATGCCTAACCTAAGCATAGTTAATTAGATCGAAATAAACAAGTTTTCTTCTATGCACTTTCCGTCTCAAATGAGTATTTTATTAGTTACAGCGGTAAATGACTTACCGCAACTCCTTTGTTCGAAGCGGCAAGTAATTCAAGGAGCACGTCGGACAGCAACACTGCAATGCGCACTCGCTTCCAGCGCGATCGTCATCAAAGACGAAACCAAACCTACCGCTATACCTCATTAAATACTCTTTTGACGAGAAAAGTGTATAGAAGAAAAGTTGTTTATTTCGATGTTATTACCATGATTCAAGCAACAAAAATTCGAAAATCGATGAGTAGCTGTTTATTCGAGCGCATTTGTCATCAAAGACGAAACTAAACTTATCGCTATAATTCATAAAATACTCATTTGAGACGGAAGGTGCGTAGAATAAAACATGTTTATTTTGATTCAATTAATTAGGTTCAGGCACCAAAAAGTAGTGAAAAATTGATAACTGACATATCCTTCAGACTTACCATAATAAGCTCTGAATTTTGACTCCATCAATATAAGTTTTGTGGCTCCTGCTGTACCTCTTAGACTCTAGGTAATTGTGGGTTATCTGCCCCCACTTTTACTGTATGGTTTCTTTTTCATGTTTTCATTACAAAACAATGACTAAAAACCATAGATATTAATATATTTAAGGTGACCAAAAAAAATATGCTGTTTTTTAAAAACACGTTTTTTTACAAAAAATTCTGGGTCAATGTGAAGTTTAATGCAATCAGAAAATAATAATTAGCGATCCCAGGAATCACTAAAGGAACCCATTTAAGAACGTTTTACACGAATGACATTCTGCTCGCTGATGCGTTATTTTCGAATAATTGAACTTTGAAGTTGGCCTTTGGGCCAAAGGAAGGGAGCGCGTGAAACGGAATTTAATTAATAACGGAAACTATTACAAACGTAAAGAGGTTGGGTCGGGAGGGGGAGGCACAGTTCTTCTAATGAAAATTATAAATAAAGCTTCTAACCAACCCATTTGGGTGATGACCGCAATCTTGTTGACATCGGCTCTAAGATGGCAGTGCCCATGGTGGTCACCATCATAGAGCCGATGTAAACAAGATTGTGGTCGTCACGTTAATGGGTGGGTTAGAAGCTTTATTTATAATTTTCGCTAGAAGAACTGTGCCTCCCCCTCATGACCCAACCTCTTTACGTTTGTAACAGGGGGTTAGCTTCCGTATTTAATTAAATTACGCTCGCTTCCTTTGGCTCGGGAAGTTCAACTTCAAAGTTCAATGATTCAAAAATAAAGCATCAGCGAGCAGAATTTCGTTCTTGTAAAACCTTCTTAAATGGGTTCCTTTAGTGATTGTTTGTAATATAATTATTAATTTCCATGATTGCATTAAACTTCACATTGACCAAATTCTGACTAATAAAAATGAATATTAATATATTCTCTGGTACTAAATATAACCATGCTGTTTTTTTTTACAAAGAATCATGACTAAAAAACAATATATTTTATGTGACCTAAAAAGTCCCGTGCAGTTTTTAAAAAAAAACATGTTTTTTACTAAAAAAATCATGACTGAAAAAACATGAATAATATATTTGAGACCAAAAAAATGTTTTTGTACTAAAAAATCATGACTAAAAAAACATGAATATATTTATGAGACCTAAAAAACCCCATGCTGTTTTTTAAAAAATGTTTTTTTACAAACAATGATGTATAAGAAAACCTGGATATGAATATATTTTATGTGACCAAAAACCCATGCTGTTTTATTTTATGTATTTTTCATAAAAAATTGTGTCTTAAAATCATGGATATTAACATATTTTATGTTACCAAAAAATCCTTGTGTTTTTAAACATGTTTTTTTATTAAAAAGTTAATATTATTCATTTTTTGGTCACGAATTCTTCGTAAAAAAAAACACCGCTCAGGGGGATACAATTATTGTATCTATGGGAACTAGTGCTCCCAGGGGGACAATGTAAGGGCCCAAGCTGAGAGTTAGGTAGGCCTTCTTTTTGTTGAAATGAAATGTTTTTGTGATGTTAAGGACCACCTTTTTTTCGGTTCACTGCTGACCTGTTTTTCAGCACCTACAACTGTCTTCTTCAACTTTGATCTTGTTTCATAATCTTCCTTCCTCTCTTTGGATCGCATTTTTTGCTGGGTAGGGAGGCTAAAACTAATGACTAATCTAATCTGTAAAAGAAACATGGATATTAATTTATTTTATGTGACCAAAAAAACATGTTTTCCGAAAAAAAATTTTTTTTACAAAAAACATGAGTGTTATTAAATTTTATCTGACCAAAAAAAAACATGACATTTTAAAAACCATGTTTTTTTCACCAAAAGTCATTAATTTCCATGTTTTTTAGTCATGATTTTAATTTGGTTAAGAAAACATGATTTAACACGTTAAGTGCGGCGCGCGATATGGAGTGCATAGCAGCATTGCGGTAGATGCCAAGTCTTGCCAGAACAGTTTGCCTGGAGCGTTCACGGAGGGAGGTTGTGTGCTACTTATTGAAGGTGAGTACTACGCAATAGTGTGATAAAATTGTGTGCCCACCGGTGGCCATCCCGCACTGCGAACTTCACTCATTCTCTGCAGTGCGGTGTGCCCACCTGTGGACACGTCTTTTTCTCCTAATTGAGTACGACTGCGCTGCACTTGCTGCATGAAGTTTATACGTTTGACGTTTGTACTCTTTGCATTTATAACTTATGCTCTTTTTTGTTTTATATGTTGAAATATATGCAACAATTTCGACGAAAACACGGTAGATATATGATGTGAACATTGTGATTTTATAGCTTTTATTGCATGGGTTAGTATATATATGTATTTGTTCACATCATAAGTTTTACTTCAATTTACTAGAGTGTCAGAACCTGAATGCTTCTCTCATTCACCCTCAGATATGGACTCTAGAAAATTCTACGGCAGATATAATGCAGTTGATGATGAAAATCAGCCGAGTGACTCATCTTCATCATGTGCTGGAAATGATGAAGAATCAAACTTCAGCCCAGACGAATTCGAAAGCTAATCTAGCTATCATGAAGTTAGCGAAGCAGAAAATGACAACGCAGAAGATGCTAGGAAATGTGAACCAAGTTCCCTAGAGCATCTGCTAGAAAAGTGAACACGTTTTGCGCACAATGCGAAGATCAACCTTACCTGTGTCTACAACGTTTCAATGTAAAACATTCATAAATAAAAGTAACCATTGTCGTAGATAGGTATTGTGACCAGTAGATTAGTTACTGTTTGGGTATATTTTCTGTATTGTCTAGGATTCATGCATAAAAATAGACTTTTATAGCTCTTAGCGCCCAATGAATTAAAAAATGACCTTTATAATGGTATCAGGAAAAATTTATATGTTCTCAAATTTTGGCAAAAGTAAAATGTTTCAGCATACATTTGTGTATTATTTACGTCCTAAATATTAATACTGAACATTGAAATGAGGGAAACTATCATTCAAATTTACGTTGATTCAATAATATTCGTTGGTATATAAAATACCCACTTGTGACCACCGGTGGGTCACCCGCACTACAAGAATCCATCCTGTGCCCACCGGTGGTCACACCGCACTTAACGTGTTAAAAAAACAGCATGTTTTTTTTGGCACATAAAATATATTAATATCCACATTTTTTAATTATGATTTTTCTGTAAAAAAGATGTTTATTTTAAAAAATACAGCATGGTTGTTTATGGTAAAATAAAGTAGGGTAAGTTCCGAAAATTCGTCCACTTCGAAATTCCGTACACACCAGGTATATTTTACTTTAACAAGCTAATATGGAGCTGAAGTTCATCGAAAAGTGGTTCACGTGGTAACTGCTGGTTTATAATATTGTATAATTGCCACACACCACAAATAAATATCACTGTTTGAACAAAAATGGCAGCCCAAGTGAATGACCTGCGTTTCAGTTGTTTATGAAGTCGTCACACCTTAACTGACTACCATTTTGCATCGCCGACTAAAATTTTTTCCGTTGACGAAGTTGTTGCGTTAGGCGATGTCGTACCTGTGTGAGTGTTGAAAGATGTAATGCTGTCATTTTACCGAGTTTTTTTTCTCCCTTTGTTTGTTTGAGGTGTACTAAATTTCGAATCTTTTAACGGCTTGTGTTATTACTTCGTACACATGTACGGAGTTTTGAAAAAATCATTTTTATGAATTCGTTTGTTCGTACAACGTTTTTTCTTCAAGTTTCTCCTCATTGCTTATGATACTTAATATCTTTTCAGGTATTGATTTAATAGTTTATGAATTGGGACGAATGTTGACCTTAAATTATGGCTCCTCGTAAAAAACACCACTACTGCAATGATGATCTCGTTCACGCATTAGCAGAGATAAAAAATGGAAGTTTGAGTATACGCAACGCAAGTGACAAATATGGTGTTCCAAAAACAACGCTTCAAGAGCGTGTGCAAGGCACTGGCAGGCCGCAGCCCAGACGGTTCAAGAAACGGTTTGTGAAAAGTGCAGAAATTTCTTGAGTTATGTTATATTCCTATTTCCTCTCATCGATGCCGCATTGTTCGTTGGCCAATTTTCAGGAGGCAATTCTTTTCTCTTTGCATTATTTTTGTCATTTTCTCTTTGCTTTCATTTTTTTAAGGTCGAGACAGAAGGTCTCCATTATTTTATTTTGTCATCAATAAAGATCAAATATACTGAGACTTTTCAATGTCTTTTACTATTAATGGTAGTTTTGTTGTCAATCAATTAGGGCCTTATTAGGTGAATGACGAGATGGTTGCAACGTAATTTAATGTTATGATGATGACGTCTTTCAATTAGCAAATGGATGACACATTCGGAAGTTGAATAACACACAACATACATACATCGTATTCTAAATCTATACAGCGTATTAAAGAATTTACCGTTAATTAAATGACGATAACATTATCAGATCTCGGTGATTACGTTAGTTCTGATCCATCAAGTGACACAATTATTGGAATTCGCATTATTACATCAAATAAGCAGGTGAAGCCTTTAACGTGACTAACAGACGCAACATATATCATTAATATATTGAGAAGTCTGACAAGAACATTGTATAAGGGGTGGAGCCTCGACGCTAGGTTATTCAGTTGAAAAGCAAAGGTCGTCAAACACTTCCAACGATGCTATCCTACGCCTAGACATGAAGCTACTAAGACATGAGTGAGAGTATGGATAGACACATTGAGGGTTATACTTAGCTCGGTCTTGAGAAACGCCCAGTTAGTCTATGCACGACTTTAACAGCCATTGGAACTCTTGGGCAAAGAGCCCACTCCCACCTGTCCGCGAGGACAGGCGAGAGAATCACACGTCTTACTCTCTTAATGGCGCAGGCTCTAATGCCGCTCGCGCACACTGCTCAGAGGGAGGCTGTGCGACGCCGTCTCGAGTGAGGACGAACACGTTCATTCGTAACGAAGCTTTACGTTAAAATATCATAGGAAATAGCAAGTGTTGCGAGATAATTAAAGTGGATTAAGTTTTACAATTAATAAATAAGTAATATACGTAGAATGAACAAGATCTTAAGTCAACAAGGAAGGAGTTGAAATATATGAGTAGAATGGAAGCGTTTGGAAATGATCCTCGGTACAAGCGTCGGTCGCGGAGCAAAGAGTACAAAGTCCAATGGTGGATGCTCGTAGAGGGGGGGGGGTGCGAGGTTCGCTGGTTGATTCGAATGATGCTTGGCGGTTGGTGAAGCTCGTCTCGAAGCGTAGTTTGTAGAGTTCAGAAATGCTGTGCTTATTTTCGAGAACATATTATCCAACGTCGGGTCTTTTAGAAGATGGTCGCTTGGCCAAAACAACCCTTTCTTAACGTTATTTGAACACGACGAGAATCTTCCATAGTAGAACTATGACAGTCCTACTTTAAACTTCAGTCCACCACTCGTAACTTTTGAAAAAATGCACCTATCGACTTCAAATTACTTTCAAACAAAAGAACAAAACATTGTCTGCAAAGGTGTTATAAACACATTCAAAATTGTTTCTGAAAAGTACAGAAATTCTTCGATGAACCTGTACGACTCACGCGCCATCGAAAGACCTAAGTCCACCATTCGCAACTTTTGAAAGAATGCACATAACTTTAAATTACTCTCAAACGAAAGAGCAAAACATTTTCTACAAAGGTGTTATAAACACATCCAAGAAAGTTTTCTGAGAAGTACAGAAATTTCTCAATGAATCTGTACGACTCACGTGCCGTCGAAAGACTTTAGTTGACTCTTTCGCGCTCGCGATGGCAGGCAAATCAAACATTTTTATCGAAGAATTTCTGTACTTTTCAGGAAAATTTTTTGAATGTGTTTATAACACCTTTGTAGAAAATGTTTTGTTCTTTTGTTTGAGAGTAATTTGAAGTCAATAGGTGCATTTTTTAAAAAGTTACGAGTGGTGGACTAGTTAAAGTTTAAAGTAGGGCTCAAGAAATTTCTGTACTTTTCACAAACCGTTTCTTGAACCGTCTCGGCTGCGGCCTGCCGGTATCAAAACGTACGTATCAAATCCATTAAAAATGAACACGCTATTATATTACATAAAATTCGAACGCTCACAGGTAACTTTAGCGCTAAACATAAATATAAATTTCATTTTAGAGGATGTACGAACTTTTGTAATGAGATTCAAAACATGGTCGAAATTTTGAATTAATTTCTAATTTGGTACGAACTTTCGAAAAATTCAGTTGGAGAAAGTGTTCACAAAGCAAGTTGTTTTTTCACATCAAGATTTGAAAGATCCTTTTTAGAGCAAAGCACGATGAACCCAATGCATTTGCGCTTTTTTGACGATATTTGCTGCAGCAATAGCGATCTTGAGAACCGTTTGAGAGGGTTTAAAGTTTGAACCGTTTAAATCGGACGAACTTTCGAACTTTACCCTATATTAATATCCGTGTTTTTTAGTCATCAACTTTTTTGTTACAAAAACATTCAAAAAACAGCATGGATTTTTTGGTCACATAAGATATTTTAATATCCATTAGAACCGTACCAGGTCTTAGAATAAAATATCCACAAAGAATCTATTCACTCTATAAAACCTTTCGGAGACTAGCTCCATCCTCAGTAAGTCATTCAGTCAAATGTTTTTCAAAGGAACAGTGAAAATTCATTGTCCATTTCACCAAATTTTACAGAATGACTGAGGATGGAGCTGGTCTCCGAAAGGATTTATGGAGTGAATAGATTCTATGTAGATATTTTATTCTAAGACCTAGTACAGTTCAAAATAAACATGATTTTAATATTAACAGCATTCTTTGTTTATAAGTTTCTAAAGACAATTCGATTAAAGAAAACTAACTTTCCTGATATTTACATCCGTGTTTTTTTAGTCATGAATTTTTTTATATGTTTATAAAAAACTATTTTGGTCTAATGAAATATAATAGCCATGTTTTTTTAGTCAAGATTTTTTTGTAAAAAAACAATGTTTAAAAAAAACAGCATTGGATTTTTAAGGTCACAAATATATTAATTTCCATGTTTTTTAGTCATAATTTTTGAATAAATAACATGTTTTTTAAAAAAAACAGCATGGTTTTTTAGTCACATCTCTATCAATGACCATAAGTAAAGATATGTTATTATAACATACCATTTTGGGAGTTTAAGGTCATTCACATGTATTGTAAAATAAATGAAATATCAAAGCATGAAACCGCAGAAAATGAAAAAGTTCATAAACCATAGAAAACCATCAATTAAGAAGTATGCCGTTTTATTTTGTAATTTGACATGAAAACAAATAATGTAATGTGGTTCTTTTTCTTACTGAGTTATTTTCAGACAAAATATTTAAAAAAAACCAAAATATCCTCGTTTTTTTTGGCCACGGTTTTTTTTGTAAAAAAAACGTGTTTTTTTTTTAAAAAAAACGGCATGGTTTTTTTTGAGTCACATCTCTAGTTCACACACATACACATAAAGCCGTACAAGCATAAATCTTTGATTTATATCTAAAATACCGATTGTTCAGTATGAAAAAAAAAATCAGATCAAATAAACACATTTAATAGATATGTTTGAGTTGTGCGATCGATCAATTCCATGGCAAGAAAGTCATTCAAATTTATTGATTAAAATTGTCATTCACATATAATATCCTCTACCCATTTTGTCTAATTTAGGCAACAAATGTTCTACTAAGTTAAGAAAAGC
Source organism: Morinoia aosen (assembly GCA_030386875.1). Lineage (NCBI taxonomy): Eukaryota > Metazoa > Arthropoda > Malacostraca > Amphipoda > Talitridae > Morinoia > Morinoia aosen. The sequence goes on along the minus strand of CM059558.1, from coordinate 34,311,830 downwards.
GTTAATCACACTAGTAAGCAAAACAGACTGCGCTGTCACATTTTTCTTGTTTTTAACGTTTACGAAGCTTATACTCAACAGTAAACACCACACAAGCTCTTTCCATACACGCACCTTCGGCAGTTTCAGGTTTGAACTGAACTTGAACTTGAACTTGAGGGCCGACAGTGTCGGGGCCTTTGTAACGGCCTACAATTCCCTCCACAATTTTCACACAGAGTTCAGCGCCTGGTACCAGACTTGTCCACTAGACTACTCAGGATCTACGATCCTTGTCACAAGCCTCCATTGGAAGGCATCACCGGGACAACCAGTGTGTCAAAACACCATCCCCCGGCACATTGGGTCATTACAGCCCATTCTACCAGACTGGCTCATTCCAGTCACTGTCTCTTACTCCAGGCATGCACAAGAAACACTTTCATAGCCTCAGTGATACTCGCATTACACTCCTGATCCAATCCAGCAAGACAGCTCATACCGCAATCATCTTCAGCACATCTGGCATTCCATTCATTCTCTCCATACTGCTCAGACACCACATTCATAAAACTCTCTCTCTCTTGCTCATACTTACTACATTCCAGCACAAAATGCTCAATTGTTTCCTCTACTCCACTATTACACTGCTGACATAATCTGCTATTATTCTCATTCCATCTCCATGTACGTCTGTTCACACTCAATGACTTGCATCTCACAGCAAACAAGAGTTGACTTCCAAAACTACCATCATAGAACAGCTCAAACTTAGGTGCTTTCTTTTTCATATACCAGTTAAGTGTAGGCTTCCGCATCATGCTAAGCTTCCACTTATTCAATCCATACTCTTTTGTTTGTCTCTCAATCTCTTTCTTCCACCTCTTGCAGTCCCACTCAGGCCCTACACCTCCAACATTTATTAAACTCCAGTCATCCACAGGTCTCCCAATTCTAACATGAATAATCTTTTGCATCCTGAGTTTCCTTGCATGCCCCCAACATACTTTCTCCCAATAGCTTACACTCAGATTCCATTCAAAGATTCGCCTTACCCACCTGCTATTCTGCATTCTTTCAATTCTCACCTTATAATTCAGCACAGCTTTCATCATTCTTTCTGAAAATAGGCTCCACCCTAGGTCACCTCAAATGGCTTCTATAGCCCTTGAACTTGAACTTGAAATTGAGGGCCGACAGCGTCGGGGCCTTTGTAACGGCCTACAATTCCCTCCACAGTTATCACACAAAGAGTTCAGCGCCTGGTACCAGACTTGTCCACTAAACTACTCAGGATTTACCAATCCTCGTCACAAGCTGCCATTGGATTGCGTCACTGGGATAGCCAGTGCGTCAAAACACCATCCCCAGGCATATAGGGTCATTACTGACCATTCTACCTGACTGGCTCATTCCAGTCACTGTCTCTTACTCCAGGCACGCACAAGAAACAATTTCATAGCTTCTATGATACTCAAATTGCACTCCTGATCCAATCCAGCAAGACAGCTCATACCGCAATCATCTTCAGCACATCTGGCATACCACTCATTCTCTCCATACTGCTCAAGCACCACATTCATAAAACATTCTCTCTCTTGCTCATACTACATTCCAGCACAAAATGCTCAATTGTTTCCTCCACTCCACTAATACACTGCCGACATAATCTGTTATTATTCTCATTCCACCTCCATGTACGTCTGTTCACACTCAATGACTTACATCTCACAGCAAACAAGAGTTGACTTCCAAAACTACCATCATAGAACATCTCAAACTTAGGTGCTTCTTTTTTCATATGAACTTGGACTTGAACTTGAGGGCCGACAGTGTCGGGGCCTTTGTAACGGCCTACAATTCCCTCCACAATTTTCACACAAAGAGTTCAGCGCCTGGTACCAGACTTGTCCACTAAACTACTCAGGATCTACGATCCTTGTCACAAGCCTCCATTGGAAGGCATCACCGGGACAGCCAGTGTGTCAAAACACCATCCCCCGGCACATTGGGTCATTACAGCCCATTCTACCAGACTGGCTCATTCCAGTCACTGTCTCTTACTCCAGGCACGCACAAGAAACTCTTTCATAGCCTCAGTGATACTCGCATTACACTCCTGATCCAATCCAGCAAGACAGCTCATACCGCAATCATCTTCAGCACATCTGGCATTCCACTCATTCTCTCCATACTGCTCAGACACCACATTCATAAAACTCTCTCTCTCTTGCTCATACTTACTACATTCCAGCACAAAATGCTCAATCGTTTCCTCTACTCCACTATTACACTGCTGACATAATCTGTTATTATTCTCATTCCATCTCCATGTACGTCTGTTCACACTCAATGACTTACATCTCACAGCAAACAAGAGTTGACTTCCAAAACTACCATCATAGAACAGCTCAAACTTAGGTGCTTTCTTTTTCATATACCAGTTAAGTGTAGGCTTGCGCATCATGCTAAGCTTCCACTTATTCAATCCATACTCTTTTGTTCGTCTCTCAATCTCTTTCTTCCACCTCTTGCAGTCCCACTCAGGCCCTACACCTCCTACATTTATTAAACTCCAGTCATCCACAGGTCTCCCAATTCTAACATGAATAATCTTTTGCATACTGAGTTTCCTTGCATGCCCCCAACATACTTTCTCCCAATAGCTTACACTCAGATTCCATTCAAAGATTCGCCTTACCCACCTGCTATTCTGCATTCTTTCAATTCTCACCTTATAATTCAGCACAGCTTTCATCATTCTTTCTGAAAATAGGCTCCACCCTAGGTCACCTCTAATGGCTTCTGTAGCTGTCCATTTCGGAGCACCCAATGCTACACATCCTACCTTATTTTGTATCACATCCAGCTTTTCAAGATCACTTCCATTCCAGGCAAGAGCACTCATACCATACATGACACTAGGTACAGCAACATACTTCCACATTCCTCTCACACATTCGTACTTGTTTGCTCTGTATCTGGCCACACTACCTAACCGTCCACTCCACTGCATTGCTTTAGCCACTTTCTCACCTTTAGTTCTAGTACATCCATCTTCACTCATCATACAACCTAGATATTTGTATTCTTTTGTTCTACCTATTCTGATTTCTCCAATATTCCACAGTCTGTCTCTATCAGTCTCATCACTATTTATAACCATGACCTTACTTTTATCGGCACCAAAGTTCATCTTGAAATCTGTACTATATCCATTCACAATGTCAAGCATCCTTTGTAGTTCATGACCACATTCACTAACCACAACCACATCATCAGCATACAACAAACAGCTCAGTCTCTCATTACCAACTTTCAGTCCTAAACCACTCCCTCTCAGTCGAACTGCTAATTCTTCTGTGTACAATCCAAACAACAGGGGGGACAGAGTACAGCCCTGTCTCACTCCTCTAACACTCCTCACTTGCCCTGTTTCCAAATTTCCTAACCTGTAGATAGCACTTGTGTTCTCATACAGACTCTGTACAATGTTCACTATTTTTCTGCTAAAACCAACTTTTCTCAAAATTTCAAACAGCCTGACCCGATCCACTCTGTCATACGCCTTTTCAATATCCAGGAATGCTAAATATACCTTCTTGTTATCCTTCTTCATTCGCTCAATTATTTCACTCACTACAAACAGATTATCCTCCCCCCGTCTATCTTGCCTAAAACCATTCTGTTCTTCTCCCAGGACTCCTAATTCCTCAACTAAATTTTTCATTCTCTCATTCAAAATACCACAAAAGATCTTACATACGGTGTCACCCAGTGCAATTGGTCTGTAATTTTTAAGTTCTTTCATACTCTTATGTCCACCCTTATGCAACAGAACTACATTACACTTGTTCCAGTCATCCGGTACTCTTTCACTCTTCCATATCTCATCAAATAAACATTTCAACATACTGACTACACTCTCTCCTCCACATTTATAGAACTCATATGGTATCTTATCAGGGCCACATGCCTTTCCATTTTTCACTTTCTTCAAAAAACTTACAATCTCTTCACAAGTGATTTCGTCTTCCATTTGCAGTTCATGTTCATCTATCAGAAAATCTATTGGTTCATCATCTGTAACCTGCTCATTCATTCCACCAATGTCCTCCCAGTATTCTTCAACTGCTTTCACCATTTGCATCCTATCTTGCATACTGCAACCATTGACTACTAATTCATCAACTTGAACTTCACTACCTCTATCATTACCTTGTATAAACCTATAGCAATCTTTTATTCCATCTAGACCTTTCTTTCTTAGATTTTCAACTTGGTGTCTCTCTTCTTTAACCCTAGCCTCATTGATCATTCTCTTTACTTTCTTCTGCTGGTCCTTGTACTCATTCCATACACTCTGCCATTCATCCTCAGTAATTCTGCGTCTTTCATACATTTTCCTCATACTGCGTTGTTTTTTATTTAAAGTCTTCCTTCTCGTTCGTTCTTCCTTTATCTCACTCGTAAACCACCTAGCATTCCCTGTACTTTTCCTGCATTTCATTCTACCGATCTTTTGCTCTGCCACATCATACAAGGTTCTTGCAATCTCCTTATTTAGGTCATTTACATTTCCACACCTGTTCCAGTTACATCTACTCAATTCATTTCTAAATTCTTCCCAGTTTGCCATTTTAATACGCCAATTTTCTCTTACTCTGCTGGCCTTCTGCATCGGCTCCTTTCCACCCCAATTATATTCTAGTACAAGCATTTTATGGTCACTATCAATATCAAAATCATCTTCATCTACAAACATTTCTTTGACACACTCTCTTGCTCTACTATTCACTATCATATAGTCAATTGCAGTTTTACATTCCCTGCTTTGCCATGTATGCAAGCCATTTCCTATTGTTACATTTAGGTTCTCAAGTTCATTCTCATCACAGAAATCAATCAATTTTTGTCCATTTGCATTCACAGGCTTACCAAGTATACCAACATGGCCATTCATATCACCCATCAAAATCAGAGGGCATCTGCAATGCTCTTGCACAATTCTTGTTAATATTTCATACTTTTTTACATTCTCTTGATGAGCTAAAATACCATCAGTTGTCATATAGCATACAACCACAATGACACATTCTCTGGCATGCATTCTTTCACACTTTATTACTAACAGATCTTCACTCTCAGGTTCATTTCCAACAGGAATTTCTTCGGTAAATGTATAGTGTTTGACCATAATCGATTTTCCACTTTTGGACCAAGAAACATTGTAGATGAGACAAAAATAAACAAGTTTTCTTCTATGCAATTTCCTTCGGAAATGAGTATTTTAGGAGTGAGAACGGGAAATGAGTTACCGTAACTCCAGTATTTGAGGCGGGGAAAAATACACAGCGCGGTCCGACGTGAAAGTAAACAGGCGTTCCCGCGCGCCAACCAAGCCGACGAAGAGCAAACCCCCTATTACAAACGTAAAGAGGTCGGGTCGTGAGGGGTTGCAACAGTTCTTTTAGTGAAAATTATAAAACTAAAAGAACTGTGGCTACCCCTCACGACCCAACCTCTTTACGTTTGTAATAGGGTCATGCACTATCGAGTTCCGGTAACTCATTTAACGCCATAACTTTTAAAATACTCATTTCCGAAGGAAAGTGCATTGAAGAAAACTTGTTTATTTTGGTCTCATTAACCATCTTTCTTGATCAAAAAGTGGAAAATCGATTATGGTCAAACACTATACATTTACCATTTCTTCTAATTTCCAATTTAGAGCATTTTTTACAATGAGACCAACTCCACCACCTCTTTTTTGCCAACTTACACGCCCTTTTCCAATCATGTAGTACTTACTCTCCTTACACTTTAAACTGACTCTATCACGCATTTGGGTCTCTACTACACCAACACAATCCAAATCTCCATTCTCAAATTCTGCTACAAGGTCATTTAACTTTCCTGCATTCCATCCACGCACATTTATACATCCAAACCTTACAACACTATTGGACAATTCACGACATTTTTCATTTTTGCTCTGACAGCTTTCCATTCATCCAGTTCACCTTCCATTACAATATGAGTACACCCAATCCACCGGATGTATCTCCTGGAGAGTTTCATCTCACCTTCTTGCGTAAGGTGGACTCCATCTCCACGAAAACACCCACTCTGGATCAGGTTATCCATATCAAGGAAGCTGGAACCCATTTCACGCTTTCTCATACTCTCAGCTTTCATACTCATGATCCTTTTATGCACTTCCCTATTCACCTCCTTTTGCACCCTTTCATACTCCTCACCACATGCAGGCCTTCTCAGCAGACTGGTCACAGCCACTCTTACATTCTTCTTTCGCGCCCTTTCAACAACATTCATAATTGCATTCACCGTACGCTCTCTCCCACATTCAAGCAATCCATTGCCACCTCCTTGCAGTACAACCATCCCTTCATCCATTCCATCTATCACTTCCTCAGCATGCCTACAAATCTCATTCACTCCCTTTCCTCTCATGCTCGTACATCCACTACGGTCAGTCATACTCACAAACCTATCCACATTCTTCACCATGCTGTCACCACATATTCTAATCGTAGGTCTCACTCTCCCTTTCATACTACTCTTTCGTTCAACTCTTTCTTTCTTCTTTCTTGCGTCAGTTTAATTGAGGATCCTGGTTCCTGTTGGCCCATGCACCTCAGGTCTCAATTGTTTCTTCGTCACGGCGTGCCTGAGAGCATAGAAGAATAAATGAGAATGGATACCTATAATAAGTTAGAGATTGGCAGGGATAAGTTTGAAAGTCACACATTAAAGCAGCACAACAATAGTTCCTTGAATTGTTAGAGCATGCTTTGTGATTAGTTGGGACTACCTAACTGCAAGCACAGCATAGAGCCATTGACAGCAGGAGGGCGAATGGTCCAGCCTGGGTGCCGCAACCTGGAGCATCTTAAAAGTACAAAATACATTAGGGATAATGAGAATTGAGACTTCACGAGTGCATTCCCAAACTACACTACTATACTGCTACTGCTACTCCCACTACCACTACCACTGGAATGCACCTCAAAACATTAACCTCAGTGCTCTCTGCTGTGATTTCTGACATGTAACATGATATAGCTTAAAGTCAGGAGAACGTCCCTCACATAGGAGGTCTCTCTTACACTTATTTCACTTTAGATAATGACCTGAGACATCCCCACTGACAGTCAGCCATACCTCTTCCTTTGGAAGCTGAACTGACTTCATTGCTAGAGTTAGTGGTTAGTGGCTACAGGTCCCCTAACCTTTTAGTACAAATCAAATATTTGGCCATAGCATTCAAAATTTTATGTTGCTTGCCTCTATCAAAGTTGCCTCCTCCTAAGATGTTCTTGAGGGTAAACGCTATACCCAAGGCATGCAGTTCATCATAAAGGATTGTTCTTTCATTTGAATATCTGGGACACTGCAGCAAGAAGTGGGACACAGACTCAACAGAACCACAGGAACAAAGGTTAGAGTCAGCTAGATTAAAGCGGGTTAGGTGCTCATTTAGTCCCACGTGACCAATTCTGAGCCTGGCCATGGCTGTCTCCACTGCCCTGTTCCTATGGGAGGACCAGGGCCAGTAGGAAAGAGTTCCCTTTGACTCCAGCAGCTTTTTTCCCTTGCTTGATATATTTATTTCGTTCAGCCACCATTCTTGCCAGTACTCAACAACAGACTCGTTAATTGTGCTTACCATGTCAGTTCTAGCAACGTGTACTGATGGAGTCACCACATCAATGTGAGCTGCTTTGGCTGCCAAATCGGCCAACTCATTGCCCTCCAGATCTTTATGACCTGGAATGAACTGTACATGCACTGGATATCGCTCTGATAATAAGATTATATATTTGTGAATCTCGAAGATTAAATGAATATAATTTTTGGGTGTTCTGTTCCTTAAAAGTGACACTGAAGACAAGGAATCTGTAAAAATGACTGCTCCAGTTAGAGATTCATAGTGAGTGTGGAGATACTTCACAGATTCTTTAATAGCAAATAATTCACAGCCTAGGATAGTTGTATCTGCTGGTAGTTTCCAGTTATGCAGCACAGTAGTATTAGGGGCTTTAATTATCATAGCAGCTGCAGCTGAAGTTTCAGGGGTAAGATACTTTGAGCCATCAGTATATACCTGCAAGTGTGAGTCAAACTTGAATTCCAGCAAATATCTCAGGGTACATAGTGCTTCATGGTTGGAAATTGAGGCAACTGGAGCAGTCACAAAATCTGGAATAAAAAAATTATTTATGTCTGTCCATGGTGGTATAGGGGATACCAGGGTCACAAAATTCTGGGGAAAATGTTTCAACTTTAGAACATCAAAAGCTTGTTTGGCCCTCACAATCAGTGGAGGAACAATAATGTGACCTGCCCAGGGTCTACCACTCAAAGTGGGCAAAGGTTGAAATAACTCCTTTGTGATTGGGAGGTCTCTAGGCAGTTCACTAATTCGACAATAGTATCTTAATAGTACTGACATTCTATGCATCTTCAAGGGAGGTATGTTAGCTTCAGCTTCCAAAGACAGAATAGGTGATGTGCTCCTAGCACCAGTTGCAATTCTTAAACAGGTATTCTGTATTAAGTTCAATTTATTTAAATGGGAATCTGGGGCAGAGCTATAAAAGACTGATCCATAGTCTAATTTGCTACGGATAACTGCCTTGTAAATCATTAGTAATGTTTCCCTATCAGCTCCCCAGTGATAATTTGATATAGCTTTCATTAAATTGAGTTTTGGCACATTACTATCTCTTAGTTGCTGGATGTGGCTCTTCCACATAAGGCCAGGAGCATCAAAGGTTATGCCTAAATACCTGTGGGTTGAGACAAATTCAATAGGAGTATTATTCAATGTGATAGATGGAGGTACTAAATTTTTCCTAGTGAATAACATTGCTTTGGTCTTAGAGTGGTTCAGATGGAAACCCCAAGTCCTGGTCCACTCATAAAACTTTGCTATCTGCTGTTGTACAAGTCGAGCTACCTGGGGTAGGTTTTCTCCTCGGCAGTAAAGGGTTACATCGTCTGCATATTCTGACAGTGTAACTCCTTCTACTCTTGGGAGGTCAGACATCATTACATTGAAAAGAACTGGAGCTAGTATGGACCCTTGTGGAACTCCTGACGTGATTGGTTGCTCTGATGAGTACCTTCCCTCAAAAAATACCTTGAATTTACGATTACTTAAAAACTCTCTGATCCAACACAGTATTTTTCCCCCAATCCCACACTGACTGAGTTTGTAGAGAAGACCAGTATGCCAGACACAATCATATGCATTGCTTAAGTCAAAAAAGATTGCAATACATACACCACGGTTAACTATAGCCTGCCTGATGTTCATTTCTAACCTAGCTACTTGGTCTAGAGTGCTTAGCCTCTTCCTGAAACCCCCCTGGGTGATACTAAAAGAATTTGAAGTCTCCAAGATGTGATATAATCTGCTACATACCATTTTTTCTAACAATTTGGCTATACAAGGCAGGAGAGAGATGGGCCTGTATGCACTTGGGTCAGATAATGGTTTACCTGGCTTATGGAATGGCAGAACGATAGCAAGCTTCCAGCATGGTGGAATGAGGGCCTGGTTGAAGCTCCAGTTCAATATTTTTAACAGCCAAGTCTGATATTGTGGGGTCAGGTTTTTCAGCATCAGGTTATGGACCATGTCATGGCCAGGAGCTGTGTTGCTGATCTTTTTTAAAGCACATTCAAGTTCATGTAATGAAAACTGACTGTTATAAGGGAACATTTCATCACTGCTTAGAGCAAGAGCCAATGGCAAAAGATAGTCAGCAGCACTCCCAGCTGAATGACTGCAAGTGAGAAGTTTAGAGTAGCTATTTGCTATAGCTTCTGCTTTTTCGGAAGGATTCGTAATCAACTTGTTATTATATAGAATTGGTTCTGACCTGAGTCCTTTCCTTTTGTTTGAGAGGGCTCCAATTTTTTTCCACACTGTGTCAGTTTGTGTAAAACTGTTAAGCGAAGTACAGAACTTTTGAAATGATTCTTTTTTTGCTTTCTTAGTAGTTCTCTTAACCATATTCTCAATAATTCTTCTCAGAGCAATCAAATTGCTGGGAGTGGGATGTTTACGAAAATGGTTCTTTGCAGTGCGCCGTCTTCTCACCCACAAGGCACATTCCTCATTCCACCAGTGCTTTGAAAACTTTGGATTTACTGTTTCTTTAGTTCTCTCAAAACACTCACTTGCACTGTCAAGAAGTGAAGCAGTGAAGCTCTCAACAGAGACTAAAAAGTCGTCACTTTCTCTAATTTCAGGTAAGCTTGCCTGCCACCTATCCCATGACCCCCTATCAAAAAGCCATTTACGTCTGGCACGGAATACTGCAGTGTCAGGAGAAAAATCTATTGACACCAGGACAGGTGCATGGTCACTGCCCATCTCAGCTTTCAAGTTTATGTGAGACATTGGCCATAGGTCTGCTGAAACAAAGCATAAATCCAGAGTGGAGTAATTTTTAGTTTGAACATGATAATAAGTTGGTAGTGATTGGGGGGTAAGCAAGGCTAAATTGTTCTCTTCCAGAAGGGAGGAGACTAGGTTGTTACCGGTGGCATTAGCAGGCAACCTTGTTTCCCACATCTGATGGTGGGCATTAAAGTCTCCCACTACAACTCTACGTGCATTAAGTTGTTGAAAGAAGTAACTAAATTCAGCTGATTGTACGGCTTCATTCGGGTTGTAAATGCTCAAGATATCAAGTTTCCCTTTATCATTAAAAATGCTTACAGACTGATACTCAAGTTTGCCCCCATTATATGGTGGTATTATTTTTTCTTTACAGTTTATATCATTCCTGACAAGTATTGCTAGCCCCCCTCCCACACGTTCATGTCTATGCTTATAGAAAGTACGATAATTGATGAAACTTGGTTCTCTGTCCGCCCTTAGCCATGTCTCACACAGACATACTACATGAGGTTTAGTGGTATACAATCTAATTTTGAAATAAGATAGCTTTGTGTATAGGCTATGTGCGTTCCAAGTCAAAATTTTGAGTTGGTTGTTTGAGCTTATGTTTTTTTAAGGTTTAGGTTTCTGGAAGTTTTAGGAGGTTCTTTGCGCTTTACAGCATTCAAACCTGCCCTCATCCTTGTCTGATGGGAGTTAAAGGTAGGACTTGGTGTGACTTCTGTGATGCTTTTTACTTCTGGGATGAGATTGTTATCTTTATTTGCTTTGTTCTTTTTCTTTTTTTTCTTTGGTTGATCTTCCTGGGAGGGTCCTTCCTGATCATTTTCAGTGCTGTTCGCTTCCTGTTGATCTAACTCGAGTGTAACTACAGGCTTTTTTTGTTGTAGGGCACTTTCTGGAACTTTTGTGTTGAGGACTTTGCTTATGACTCCTGAAATCTCTTTGTCAGTACCTGGCCTTCCCAAGGTTTGTAGGGTTTTGAACATTTCTGCGACTATCACTGCTATTTGTATTGCTATATCTGTGCTAAGAGTAGTTTCCTCTAGATGTCTATGCTTTGTGATGGTCTCCTCTGTTTGAGTGGCAGCATTAGTGAGGTTATTTCTTGGGCATGGAAGAGAACTTTCTGCTTCAAATGCAGTTCTATTTCCTCTATAGGTAATTTCAGTAAATGAGTCACCATTCAAGTTGGGTGAGGTGCTGGTGTTTTCATTTAATTTAGCAGGCTGATCCTTAAGCACTTTTACTGCATCACGGTAAGAGAGCTTGCATTCAGCTCGGACTTTTTCAACAACCTTGGCTTTTTTCATCAGAGGACAGCCCCCATAGCTAGCTGTATGCTTTCCTTTACAGTTGCAACAGAGCGGGCTTATATTTTCTCTTTCTATGCAGTTTCTTGAATTATGAGGGCCCGAACACACAACACATCTTGGTTTAAATCTGCAAATGGAGGCATTATGTCCAAATCCTTGGCAATTAAAGCACTGCCAGGGCTTGTCAACAAAAATTCTGACTTCAAATCTTTCGTAGCCTAGGTAAACATACTTTGGCAATTCTGGTCCTTGGAATGTTATGAGAATGTAGAAGGTTGCTGTTTTGTCTTTGCCCTTAGTGATTCGCTTGACACTGATCACATTGGTGTATTTTTGGCTGAGAAATTCCTTAATTTCTTCGTCACCAGTGTCCAGGCCAACAGGCCCGATGACTCCTAGAGACTGTTCTAGGGCTTGTGGAAGTCAACATCGAACCTCCCAGTCCCCCATCTTTGAGGTCGAGAGCAGGTGTGATTGCATCTTTGAGTTGATAGGTTTCACATTAATAATGAGCAGTTTGCGGCTTATGTTTTTCTTTACATCAATGATGCTTGCTTGTGCAAAGTTAGATGACTGAATATCTTTTAAAAGTCTAAGCTCATTTGAAAAGAATTTTTCAATTGCTACTTTTCCACTAATAGGTTCAACCAGAAAGGTGTGAGACCTTTGGTGCACAGCTTTACTGTCTGCACTGGATGGAGTTTGACCATGAACTTGCCTGTGAGATGAAAATCTAGGACCTGTATTTAATCCTGAGACAGCAAACCCACTGGTTGTGGGCTCAGATCTAGTAGTTTTAGAGTATTTGGTTTTTTCCTGCAAGCTGCATTGGCTAGAACCTGAAATGTCGGAATTCTTCCGCTTGACCGATTGTTGAGTAGAGGGGGCTTCATTGTTATTCAAAAATCTCAGCATGTCACTATCGGTACCTGGAATATCTTGAGATAATTCTACACCTCCAGGGTAGCTATCTACTACTAAGGGTGCCCTGGATCTATGGCTCCCAGCAGTGATGATCTCGGGAGTTGAAACAGTTACAGGCAGGGTTTCATTAACGGTAACTTGAACTGAATCTGATAGAACTCCATCATCCATCGAGTTACTTATCATCAGGTCATCACTGACATCGAGCTCACTCTCCGAGTCCAGTGGAGAGTGAGCCATGTCCTCAGAGTCTATCGACTCTCCTAATAGTTAATCCCTACCTATTTCCGGTACAAAATAACTATACTAGCTTAATTTGGAAAAATATACCTGTAATTGTTTCTACAAAAGATAATACAATTAATAAATTTACTCACCGCGTAATCGTAGCCACCGGCACACCTCGGATAACGTATATCGACCACTCGGGAGCTGGACACCATCTAGTTCTTTCGTTCAACTCAACTCTTCCACTACCGTGGGCAAACGCTATCACACTAAAACCCGGTCCGTGCTAGACGTAACCTGTTCGCCCGTAAAATAATGTTTATTTTGTATAGTTATCAATAAAAAGGTTAGTTGAAAAGTTGAAAAAAAACTAAAAAACTAACTAAAAGTTGAAAAACTAAAAACTAACTAAAACATTAAAAGTTGAAAAAACTATTCCAATTAGGCCTAGGGTAATTCATCAAATATCGAACTGAACTGATTATCGAACAACTTTGAAAATATGCGCTTAATAAATTTCGTAAGCATCCAAACTTGCACAGTGCCGGTGATCATACATCTAAAACTCCTATTTTAGTGATAAGAACTCATTTCTATGAGCTGCAAACTGCTACCAGCTGTTGCGAACACATTTTCTGTACGACCCTTACAAATTGGTCATATTTTTTCACTTGAAAAATCTTACGCACCTCGGGAAAATTGCGACGGTTTAACTGTTGTTGTGCCAACGTCAACCTCCCGTCATAACTAGAGAGTAGTGTTGTCAAAAGATGTTCTGTTGCTGCATTTTTTTCTTTCCCGCTTAAAACTTGATAATTATTCCATGTTTGAAATTCAGTTCCTATTTCATGGCAGTATTAAATACTGAACAAAGGTGTTCGAATCAAAATTCCTTAAAAATAATGAATTTATGCCTCGAACAAGGCTTTTCGATTCTTAATTCTTTTAAATAACTGAATCGATCTATTGAACGCCTGTTTCATTTCCTTAAAATATTGTATTAACGCTTTGTAAAGTTCAAATGGTTTTGTTTTGTGAACTTCAAGTTTGGTGGCTTTACTCAAGTTTAGTTTTACTTTAGGCAGGTTTGAATTTTTGGCTGAAGGCCGGGTCACCAGTTGGCGTCGAACGCCAACACTTAATTAATAAACTAATAACTTTATCTGACTCAGAAGGAGCTATGAACTTTGTTGAACTCCCAAATGGGGAACTGGTTGAATTTGATTTTAAAGGTTGAATATCAAGGGTCACCAGTGTTTATTCCAAACACACTTAATTACTAATTGAATGATTTTAAGGCCTCTGACTCTGAAGGAGTTCGGGGTATTCGAGTTGCCTTCCTGGCATCTATTTTCTCACTTGCACTATGAACTTTGCGGGATAATGACGGAACTGAATAATCTCGCCTCGGTTTTTATTTTGACGACTCGGAATGCCGTGACTACGGCAGCAGTATGGGGGTCCACTTCTTGAGGAAGGAGATCCGGGTCCAGTGAGTAGCCGCACTTCAGCAGGTGCCGCGGCTCGAGGGAATCCGGGGTGGATCCCGGCGAGAGTGGATTTGTTAGTGTAATATTCCGCGGTCGCGGTACAGTTTGATTATATGAGTATACGAAGGAGGTAGTTTATTTTCTGCTATTGCCTTGAGGCTTGGGTGGTTGCTAGGTAGCCGTGTGGCTTAGTTGGATTGGGAGGGATGTTGATTGAATGTTGAGGTGATTGTTCGTGTGTCGGCCTCCCAGGATCTTCTGTACGGGAGATTGGTTTGGGTTACTTGTTCAAGCATGATAACACGAGGAGAGACAGTCGCTACGCAAGCCAGGCTGCGAGCTTTACTGCTGAATTACAGGGTTGCCTCAAATAGAGGATTATATATGCGGGTGCCTCGGCCCAATTCTGGCGCCTGAACAAGGGCGAGGCAGTCGCAACAATAGGTACTCGTATGGACAATCATGAATCTCCCTACATGCCCTTAATTTCCCAACTAGTATTCTCCGGGTACTATTAATCGTGACGCGTCGTGTACGATCATCTCCGGATTGGAGTGCAAGATTGATACATGAGATAAGAATATTACTGGGTAGGCGATGTAAGTTAGTTCGTCTTCATTAATATTAAAGGCTTCTGCCGCCCAATAATCTACGCTTTGACTGCTATTTACAATGAGTATCTTAAGAGTTGGCAGTGTTTAATTCGAACGTTTACTCTAAGCCGCCGTCGAGGGCTGACTGTATTGGTCATAACTAAGGCTAGAATTGACATAAAGATTACTTGACTTAAGCTAGGAATTGTGCCAGAGAGGGCATGTGCAGTCTAATTATTGTTATTATTTATTATTGTATGAGAAATGAAAGGTGTCCTACGAGAGGAGAGAGGAAGGCACCATTTGAAAAAGTGTAGAGGGAACGCGGAATCTATGCACAAAGTGCACAGAATTGGTAGATGAGGAGGAGGATAAGAGCACAAGAGGGATTTAGAGAACATTGATCATGAGGATACGGATTAGAATAGTATAAGGCATCCTATGAGTTACAACGACAACAACCACTGGAGGTAGCCGCCATTGCCAAGAGGTCAAAGGAACAAGTAGCTACAGTTGAGGGCGACCAATTACTGGTTACACTAAATTTAACCCCCAAATCAGATAGTTGGATGATTTCTGGATTAGAATTTCCAGGAGTTGGGAATTTAGAATATTCAGAGACTTTCCGAGGTAAGCATAATTACCCTACTTTAGCTAACTCCAGTAACGACTAATTATTGACATTTTTATATACACAAATTGACCTAACCCAAAAATCAATAGTAAGAGTTGTCACTAACGTGCTTATGATAGGAATTCTTGCTACAGTTAATAATCAGGAAAGAGTGATTATTTATGTGACTCGACTTGAGGTAAGTAACTACCGAGGATATAATTTCTATAGTGTAAATAACCTATCATGGCTTCATTTCCCACGATATGACATTTAAACATTGACTAAAATTCAAGGAAATTCCACAAATTAAATAGATCTGACTTACTAAAACATACAAAACTTGAGAACACAATTGATTACAACTGGAACACACAAGAGATGGCAAAACCCTAATGGCGATCTCTGTGGACAGCAAAGTGTCCTAACACTATGCTCAGCACTAAAAATATTTAAGGAGCTAATGCCAACATCGTCTAACACTGACAGCGCAATACGTATCATCGGAGAATAGTAAACACGAAACAATGACAAAGATGGGGCAGTGAGCTTGAGGCTGGTGACTAACTAACACTGGCACGGAGACAACATAGTGAACATTTCTACGACACAATAACGAGAGCTCCCTAACACGGAACAAGTCAAGACACAACACAGGAAAGTTAAGACATAATACACACTTATCGTTACACTTGATACTTACAATTGCCCGCTCTGGGGCCCAAGCGCTAGGAGGATCTATAAGAGAATGACGACTTTGCCTGGGAAGCCGGCCTTATATGCGCTTTGAGCGGACGAGCGTTTCCGGAATTTTCCGGATATGGATGAACTTGCGATATGGTTCTAGGTAAAAACGCCGTTCTTTCTTGTCGAAGTATTTCTTTGGTCAAATTTTAATAGATTTAAGGGTAATGTTGAATGAAAATAGTGATCTAAAATTTTAAGAATGATTACGTTCACTTTATTTAATTTTTAGAAGATGGTTTTAATAATTTATGAAATTTAGACTGAAGTACGGCTGAGGGCGATCACTACAGAGTGAGAGGTTCGGACGCTATCTTTCCGGCGTCTTTAATCAAAAACAAAATACTATAATTTTCACCTCGGAACTGGACCATCGAAAGGGTAAGAAAGTAGATATGGTTCTTTAATTCTGGCCTGATTTTATTGGAGGCTGTCAGATTGGGTCTTCCAGGTGCGCTGATGTTGACGTCCGATCTTGAGTAGGGACTGCAACAGGCTCACAGCTGTGTCGGTATGCGGAAGTGTTATTGTGGAGAAAGTCGTGTGCAATGGTATCCCGTGGTTAGTGACGGCAATAGCGTCTCTGATAAGTGAGGACGGTAAGTTGCAATTCCTCTAATGGTGTTAGAATATCGACTTGCAGGTTATGCGGCAGTTGGGTTAGCCGTATCCAATGATGTTTCAATTCTGAGTGAGGTGGAGGAATTGGTTACTTGCTCTTGCCGCCCAGTAATGGGGGTTTATTAGAAGTGAGAGGCACAATGAAGGAGGCAGTTATTTTGCCAAGTCGGGCTACCGGGTTATTTTACCCTTTTGATATGATCGGGCAAGGTAAAGGTAGGTGACGTGGCAGTGGAATGTAAAGTGTCTCGTAGCTTCCAGCCAACAACCCTAGATATGCACGCTCTGTATGATATCGGACAATCGCCGCTAGATCGCATACGATGTTGCTGTCGCGCGTCCGTGGGAGGTTCCGTCTAGACGCAAATGTGAATTCTTAGAGATTGAATTGTTTTCGTTACACAATTTTGATAAAATTTAGGGCAGAGATTAGTGAATTTCGTAATGTGATTTTATGCTAATGGTTGAATTTATTTTACTGAATTTTTAGATGGTCATTCTGAGAATTTCAAAATTTCGACCAGGTTGCGGAATAGAGATTCACTACAGCTTGATAATAACAATGAATAGTTGAAGATGGCGACCAATCAGCTGTTGGTGTTCCAAGGCCCTCAAGATCATCAATGGTTCGTCTGGCTAAATTTACTGATGATCAATCCCTTGCCAAGAAAATTGATGCAACCATCAATAATAATTCATTGACGCGTGCCCTACACTCTACTCCAAAAAAGGTCACACAGGTTGATGATCACAATGATGGTTCAACAAGCACTGCAAATGAAACATCGACATCATATTCAAATTTTGATAACTCTCCATTCAAATGCTTCCTGAAAATAAGTAATGAGACTGTCATTTTAAACAAACAAACAAAACAAACATCGGCATCTTTGGGATGCTTTATTTCCAATCAAGCCTGATACAAATGATCTTAAGCATTGGTTTTTCAAATGTCTTATAACTAATACTATATATAGGACACCATGACGGTTCCCCCGTAAAGTCGGTACCCATTTCCGACACCTGGGTCGAGTGGGGTATTGTGCTTGAGCTTTCCCTTATACCCAACGGGAAAATCACAGCGCCAGCGCCGGGATACGAACCCGCGACTCCAACATACAAGTCCGATCCCTTAACCGCTGTGCCACCGCGAGCACTTCCAAGAAAATCCAGTGCACCAAAGAAAAAAATAATGAAAGAAAAACGTTTATTTTCCAAGTGGCCACATGAGGTGTACAAATAGATAGACCATACGAGGCATATTAATGGACAAAATATACGAGGCGTACTAATAGACAAACCATACGTGGCGTGCTAATAGTCTAACAAAAGTTCCATACGAAGAGAACTAATTGGCAAACCATCCTGTTCGAATCAAAATTCTTGTTCGATTCATGTTCGATATTGATGAAATTATGTTACTAAAGAATTCGATTTTTAGAACAATAAATACATTTCAATAATCAACGTTGTCTTTCAAGCGACATCATGGAACAAGAAAGCAACTGTTCAAGAATAACCTTGAGGCCCGCAAGAGTTATTCAGAGCAAAACTTACCGATTTATGAAGGTTGTTTCTAGACACACGTGGTTTCTGTTCGATATTTGATGAATTACCCTATGCGCTTTTAACTGTGTTGCAACAAATTAGAGTGAAGTCTTCCAAATAGAAAATTTAATGAGTCAGGCCAATGGTGCTTTTATTTTTATTGCAGGTCTACACTCTTATCACAGTACATTATCTTATACCATGCCTTCCTTATCTATGCAGTCACTTAGACAAGTCGGCGATTTGAAAAGTAGAATGAAGGTAAAGATACTTTCTAGTGGCACAACAAGAGACAAAAAGTTAGGCTTGAATTTTTAATGCATAAATTGACTTGAAACATTTGTTTGATGACACTTCCTTGTGTGAGATTGGTGTGCTTATTATAATGATACCAGTTTTTCTTGTTTCATGGACTTGCATCAGCATTGCAAATATAATTTATAACCTCCTACATGCAACTATTGCAGTAGAATTTCTTTACTCCAAAAGAAACGGTTTAGGCTTGGGTAAGAGTCAATGTCAATCACTATAACTAGTGTGTATAGTCAATAAATATTCATCTTTGAATTTTTTATCTCTATATATTTTTATCATTCCACAATTTGAATGTTGAAGTTATGAAATTATGTTTTGAAAATTTGATGGTTATATTAATAAATAACTGTTTCTCAGACTCAGCCTTGAATGATGATCAATTTTAAATGTTGAAGTTATACTATTAGATAGCACTTGATGAAAAGATGTAGACCTATTATTGTGGTTTTTTATTCTTTTAGTTTTTTTAGTATTTTTTTTGTAAGCTCAGCAAAGTTCTTCCCTAACCTAAGAGACTCACCAATGAAGTTGGATGGCTTTTTATTAAATTTTTTGGTTGCTTGAAGTTTGTGTGTACAGGGTGGTTGCTAAAAATGCATACTTTAAAAAATTTTATGAACTTTTTAAATATATGAAATAGAAGACTCACAAAAACATTAAAGAATACAAAATTAAATTTTTGAAGATGAAAATACAAAAGATCTGTTTTAGCAGGATCAAGTTTCACCACACATATTAGGCTCATCCATGGAGTGGCTTAATCAGTAATCAGTCAGTATTGGGTTAATTTTGCACAAAAGTGCATTTTCCAGGCCAGCATAATCATCAGATCTTTTTCCCTGTTAACTAGGTTACTTCCTTTAAGGTCAAATAAAAGACCACCTTTTTCATTCAAATCCAGCAACTTGAGAAGACTTCAAGAATGAAGGTCTGAAAGTGGTAAGCACAATCAGCAATAAGGTTCTAAGAGCATCATCAGAAATTTTGCTGACCGGATCAAGAAATACATTACAGCTTGTAGCAGGCATTTTAAAATGTAAACAAAGTAAACTAAAAATGGAAAATTACCTCTTCTTCTTTTCTATAATACCAGTTTTGGTCAATATGCAGTTTAGAGGATCCACCAAAATTAAGAATCCTATTCCAAAGGATCACTAAAGGAACCCATTTAGAAACGTTTTACAGAAATGGGGTTCTGCTTGCTGATGCATTATTTTCAATTTATTGTACTTTTAAGTTATAGGAGCGTCGATCATGAAATGGCTTTCGCGCGATAAAGGACAGGATGTTCCAACAACGCAGCAAGCGCGCCTATCAGAATTTAATTAATAATGGAAGCTAACCCCCTATTACAGACGTAAAGAGGTTGGGTCGTGAGGAGGAGCCACAGTTCTTCTAGTGAAAATTATAAATAAAGGTTCCTAGTGATGTCTGTTTACATCATCTCTAATGGCGGGCACCCGGTACTCAAGATGGCGGCGGCCATCTTGGGTACCGGGTGGCCGCCATTGGATATGATGTAAACGGACGTCACTAGAAACCTTTATTTATAATTTTCACCATAAGAACTGTGGCTCCCTCTCACAACCCAACCTCTTTACGTTTGTAATAGGGGGTTAGCTTCTGTTATTAATTAAATTATGCTTGGCGTGCTCGCTTCCTTTGGAGTGCAAAAGCCAACTTCAAAGTTGAATAATTAAAAAATAATGCATCAGCAAACAGAATGTCATTCTTGTGAAACGTTCTTAAATGGGTTCCTTTAGTGATTCTTTGGAATGAGATTCTTAATTTCGGTGGATCTCCTACACTGCATATTGACCCCAGTTTTATTTCCCTCTCCTATCTTTAGCAATGGTTATAGCATTTTTAAAAGGTATACATTTTTAGCAACCACCCTGTATTTGAGTAACACTGAGCAATTAATATAGCAAAGTTATGTTTACTTAACAGTGCTGTATAAAGTTTGTTAAAAGATTGAATTATATATTGCTGTGCAGTGTAAGAAGTCTGTATTTTTTTCATGAGTAAATTTTGTTTGTTTTTTCAAATAATTCTTTTAATTGATAAAATATATTTATGAAGATGAATTGGAATGCTCAGTAAATATATACAAGTTTTCATATTAACTGTAACAAGTGCATTATTGTGGCATTGCTCTTACTGTGAGATGAATAGAGCAGCTAACTTGCTAGCGCTCCGCCTTGGTGCGGTGCAGGGCTACGAAGGGCGCACCAATCATTTAGTTTACGCTGCTCCAAGAATCCCATCTAACCGGACACAGGTTGTTGTCTTCTTTCCTGGGGATGTTCAGGTAAGCTGCTTCTTTTGCCTACATTTCTTTTAGGTTGAATGTGTGTTAGTAATGCTTACCGTCCTGTTGTTTATTCCCATGACTTGAACCCATTTTTCAATTTTAACGGAAGAAATTCTGAATGAAATGTAAATGTTAACAAGCTTTTAGTGACTAAAAATATATGTAAAATTTTTGTTGAAAATTGAATTTAACAATTTGAAAAAATAAACAGGTAATGCTTTAGGAGTAAAGCATTGCTCTCAATTATAAGAATGGATGCTGCAATAATCAAAAGGAAATGTACCTGCTGGCTGTAATTTAAGATGGCCAAAATTCAGCAAATTTTTCTTTGAGCGTAATTTATGTTTATTAAATGTCTTGTATTGTGTTGCAGAATTTTCCAGAGCAAATGGTGGACTCGGAAAAGGAGCTGTTATGCTGGAACTTGGAGTCTGTGTGCGAGATGCTGTCAGAACGCAAACCTCAGAGCCACATACTGGTGGTCAGACCTAACAGGTGAGGCTCTTGTGCTTCCAACGTTACATGAAGAAATTCTCCAAATTTCAACTCGAGGTGATATGAATGAAATGTAGTTACATATGTATTTAATCAAAGTTGAAAGAAAAGCATTCCAGCATTATATTACCAATCTAATTTATTTGTTACGCAATTCAAAATTTGTTTTCTCCAATGTTTTTGTGTGTGTTTGAAGTGCTTATTCATCTTTCATCTATGGTCAAATATGTGTGTTGTAATTACTAAAAGGCTAACTAGAATATTACCTTAAAATATAAAGCAAAATGGTAAACCCATCAATACAGTTTCTTCTATAGTCATAAATTAGAATTTCTAAGCAATTCAAAGCTAAATCCTTATGAATCATAAACTTATGAGCATGGAGCATGCACCAAAAGGGGGTCATTGTGATCAGGTTTGGTGGAATTAAGTCCCTTTGTTATGCTTATATTTAGGTTTTCTTCTTTAATGCCACCCTGTATACTTGGTATATTTTACCATATCCTACCATCTAGTTATGTTGCTAGTAATCTATCGATGTGACAAAATTATGTTCTAATCTTATTGAGATACTCTGTTAAAAGAAACTCATCTGACTGTTAATAAATCTTCTTTTTGGTCCTATTTTTAATTCATGTTTTCTGACTTCAATTCTTCTCTGGAATATAGGGAGAGAACAAATTCCGTTAGCTTTTGGTATTCATATAAGTGATTATTAATTTATAAGTACTAAGTAAGTTTGCTTCACAAACATATTGATTTCTATGTATATTATTTAATTGTATCCAAAAAGCGCCCACAGTCCTACTTGCATTTTGGTTGAGGTAAAATAGAAGTCCTTTAACCATGTGATAGATTAATGAAGAATACTCAACTTCATACTGTTATTATTTGGCATGTGTTTGTACTGCAGGGTATCTAAAATCTGTAAATATTCATCAATGTGAAAATGGCATATGCATAATTTTCAGTGGACAAAAATCAGGTGATGAGAGCATATCTTTTATTTCATGGGCATGTTTCTAATTTCAAGTCAATTCCCTGTATTGCAGATTCAAAGTAATCTAGTTGTTTAAAATTTTAAAATTTGTACCTGAAAAAAATGTTACTCGTTATTACCAGTTTAATAATTGTGAGTATGAAATTAGGTGTTGTGTGAACAAATTTATTTGTGCCCGAAGCAGGGTAAACATTTAATTTCCTGGGAAGATATTTATCTATATTTATGGTTTCTAAAATCCCTTGACAGGTACTTGCCTCTTCATATACATTATTGCTGCAGCCTACCCTTGTGCTGATCCCCCCAGGGAATACAACTATTGTATCTACAGGAATGAGCATTTTCAGGAAGAAAATATGAGGTCTCAAGATCAGGGTTTAATAGGCGTCCTTATTTTCAAACAAAATAGATGATCTATTTTGTAACAAACCATCTTTATCAGTTCACTACTGTCCTGTTTTTCAGCACCTAATACTTTTTCAACTTTTATTTTGTTTCATTAACTTTTGTTTAACTTACTGTTTCTATGAATGGGGATCTTGTCAGAACACACCTTGTGCATAGATTCCCAGTTCTCTAAACTCCATACTGAACAGTGCCTTCATACTTCCTCTCTTTGGATCATCTTTGTTGTGGTTTGGAAGGCTAAAACTAACTTATCCAATTTAATTTATTTATGTAGGTGTATATGGGTCAGCTTTTGTCTATTTAATATTTTTTCTTATTTCTCAGAGCAGGATGGAGAAGCAGATCAATTTCTATGACAACTTTGTGACCTTGAACAAATTTGGAGGACCAGATTACCTCAAGAGTCGGTTTGCACTGCCTCACCTCTATCACCTTGTACACAATGCGCTCCGGTCCCTGCAAGCCCCAGACCACCCATTCCAAAAACTGAAGAGAGCTGCTGAAGTGCAAGCACAGGGAGTGGGCGGAGAGAGCAGCAGCTGTGCTGCCAGGGATGAGGATGCACACTGCAGCTGTAGCTCAGATGCCAGCAGTGCTCTGGCGGCTCCTGTCATTGATGCTCTCAGTTTGGTGGCCTTCAGCAAGGGTTGTGTCGTCCTCAACCAGATAGTCACTGAAGTTTACCTCATGTCTGAACTTCCAGAGCAAGACAGGCATCTGTATGGTGATTTTTTTCAAAAGGTTGGAAATTTATGATACGTGTATATTGATGTGCTGATGTATATGAAAAAGGTTTGAGGCTGTTTGGTTATATTATAGCATTTTGGAACTTCAAGTCTGCAAGCGTAAGGAACGAGTAACTGCGTTGATGAGGAAGATGTTGACCTCAAGTATTACTGCAGGCGACGTTGCAAGACCTGAGTTTTTGCTGCTAAAATGAACAGAACAGGCCTTTTCAAGTAGAATTTGTGCATTAAAATCACACAGCATCTGTTGGCCCTGCATGGCTACCTAATAAAGAGAAATATTATTGTGAAATTTTATTTACAAAACGATCGAATTCAAGAGTCTTGTTGATCAGAAAAATGGCAACACTGGCTGCAGGAAAGTGGCAACACATCCTTGTTCTTGCAATGAGGTTCACTTAGGAGTCTCCAAGTGTGAGTAGCTGAGGTGATGAGGAAGATGGTGACCTCTCCTGCTGCGGCAGGTGGTGGAGCTGGCGTGGCTGGACGGCGGCCATCAGGGGCGCGAGGGCACGTGGCTCACCAACCCCAACGTCATCAACAAGCTCATCTCTGTCTTGCCCAAACTGCGCATCACGGTTCATGTCACTCCGTATCAGGTGCTTCCTTCTACAACTTACGGGACTTGCTGTGTGCATTGCTGTTTCTTTTGGAGACCTGCTATGTGCATTTTGTTTTGTTTTCTCATTTATTATTTGATCTTTTCTTGTTTTTTGTTGAGAAATCTTTTATGTCTTTATATGTTACGAACACAACTCTGATCACATTATACATATGTACGTGTTCTTGTAGTTTGAGTATGTACTTTGCTTCACATAGATATATATTGTGTTAATAGGTTTTTGGAAACATTGAAATAATGCAGCAGCGCATCAATTTTAAGAGTTTAGTGTTTTGCCAGAGCGTGCTTCATGTATTTCATCAGGATGAATTTTCTGATACTAAACCCTCCCAACGCCCCCTTACCTTATTGTGGTGGGAGGGTTTGTGTGTTGTGAGGAGGAGTGAGGCTATGCTGTCAGGACCTCGGTCCTGGTGGGTACAACCGCGGCAGACAGGCTCACTCGGAGCAGCCAGACAAAATGGGGGGCCATGGGAAAGCCCCCCCATGTAAATAAAACTGGACCCCGGCAGTTACGGGTGATAAGGCCCCTGTTATCCCGGGCGTACATAGGGGCTGCCACGGGCCGGGGTCGACGGTGGGAGGGATTTTCATTCCTATTGGTCAGTGTGTGCCCGCCTTAAACGCGGAGACGCGTCAGTAGGCTACTGACCGCCCGGGGGGTTCTCTTCCGGCTTGAACCGGCCTGGATAGGTGGGGGGGGAACTCCCACTGACAAGAGTCTCCTAAACACTCGAGCTTGCTTCCTCTCCTAATACTTTATCTACTTCTACGTTGACGACACGGCCCTCACAAATGGATACACTCACTGGAATTCCCTCTCCTGAACCCGGTAAACGAGTCGTACCGCCATCTCAATTTCCTGCAGGTGGCGAGGGGGCAGGCCGGCATGACGGAAGTGTAGAGTGGACAATACAGCCATATGAACCACACAGACCTTCGAGACCTGCCGAGGCCTCATCTGATGGCCGAGTGCCGGGAGCAGGCAGAAGGAAAAACCGTCGTTGGCAACGCCTGCCCTCGGCGGTAGAAGATGAATTACCTGCCGTGGAATACAAAAAGTTCTTTGTAATAAAAGCCAACGATAACTCCCCAATGGCTGAAGTAGATGTTGCGAAAGCCTACAGAGAAATATGTCACCGACTCGGGGGTGAACCCGCTAAAATTAATGAAGTCCGTAACGGCAGTTTATTGGTGGAAGTCAAGAATCTTCACCAGAGCCGCTGCATCACCACTATCAAGTCTCTTGCCGGAGTGGAGGTAACAGTATCTCCGAATGAACGCCTCAATCAAACGAAAGGAACAATATGGTATAAGAACAGCCCAAGGTACACAGACGCACGTATCTTGGAGGAGCTGGAGCGATTCGGCGCCAAAGAGATATATAGCTTCAAAAGGAGAGAGAAAGGTGTGCCGACTCAAACTCAGTATACCTCATAACATTTGATCGTTGTAGGCTGCCCGATACTGTGTCAATCGGGTGGACGCGATGTCTGGTGCGCCAGTACGTGCCAAGGCCGAGGCGCTGTTTTAAATGCCAGGCCTTCGGACACGGCGCCAAAACCTGCCGCGCCCAGCAAAGCACTTGCGCAAATTGCTCAATGGAGCAACATGAGCCGCCTTGTGACCGACCTTCGAGATGCGCCAACTGTGAGGGTGCGCATCCAGCCAGCTCCACATCATGTTCCCACTATGAGATTGAAGCAGAAATCCTCGCAACTCAGGTGAAAGAGAGCATTAGCTATGGAGAAGCCAGGAGGACGGTGACATCCAGGTATGTTTCTCCCCGCACTTCTTACGCTAACGCCGCCCAACACCGTAGACTGAATTCTCAGCCAATCTATCAGCAACCTGAGCAACAGCACTCGCGGAGTGTGGCAGCACGGCGAGATGAGCAGGAGCCAGAGCCTTTGAGCCTTGTGGATACCTCTGCTCTGAGGAGCCAGAGTCTGGCCCAGAGGCCTGCAGTGCGCGTGACCCAACCTTTGGCTCAATCAGGACCCTCTAATAAGGAAATTTCAAAAGACCCAGCTTCCACCACTCATCAGAAAGATTCATCTAACGAACAGTTTCAAACAATCCCCTCAATTATTACCTCCCGCAAAAGAACTAAAAGTGACATAACGCCCCCACAAGATGTAAAACAAACAAAAACTCCAAAAACACTGAGATTTATGGAAGACACCACAGCAGACAACCAAAGCCAAGCTATCCCGAGTCAAGAGAAGGATCCTGTCTGGGATTCAGTGGCTACAACCGGTGGAAGGGCAGAGCATGAACGCAGCACTATGAGGGAGTCTCGGTCTGCCGTGCGAGGGCCCAGCCGTGGAGACAAGCAGGAAAGGGGATCCGGGCGCGACTTGTCGCTACCGAGCAAAGAAAAGAATAGCTCCCACATTGACAGTGAAAAGCAGCGTAATATTGTTACTCAACGCATTCGCTCTTTAGAGCGAGTCACGACCGTCCCAGAAGAAGTAGCATCACACCTGTTGAAAATCTTCCCACCCCCAAAAAACCTCCCCACCGGGCCTCCTCCGGCGGTACCGGTCCACCCGTGGATTGACCGACCTCCTGTCTCTACGTCACTCGGACTGACGTGTGCCACAGGTGAGGGAATTGAAAAGAATCCTACGTATATAACATCTAAAACTGACAAAAAATGAACACCTTCTTACAATGGAATATACGTGGCTACAGACGGAATTACGGAGACTTGAGAGCACTTCTGGAAGAGCACCAGCCCAGCTGTGTTTGTCTGCAGGAAACACTGCTGGGGAACGTTACCCCAAGGCCTCCAAGCAACTATAATATAGAGTTGTTCTCCCCAGTGCCCAACCCAGTACCTGGAACGGGACTGACGGTGCTTGTGCGGAGAGACGTTGGCTACAGTAGAATTGCGGTCAACACCAGGCTGCAGGCTATCGCCTTCCGTGTCTACATTGGGAAACGTATGATAACAGTATGTAACATCTACATACCACCAGGCGAACCCTTAGCCTTGCAAGATCTCAGCCTCTTGAGCAATCAACTCGCGAGGCCGGCCTTGATCCTGGGAGACGTCAATGCCAAGCACATACTTTGGGGAAACGTCCGGAGCGATCGTCGCAGTGAAATCGTGGAGGACTTCATCGTCGCTTCTGATTTTCGTCTTCTGAACACCGGAGCCCCCACGCATTTTCACGTGCAGACTGGGACTTCCTCCGCCATCGACCTGAGTCTTTGCACTTCCGACATCCTTTCCGAATTCCAGTGGTCCGTGAGTAGCGATGCAAAGGGTAGTGATCATTACCCCGTCTTAATGCACTCAGTCCAAAACCAGCAGATGCTGATAGAACCAAGGTTTAACTTCAAAAAAGTCAACTGGAGAAACTTTGGAGCGCTAACAACGATGGGGGACCCAAATGAAGCTCATGGCGTAGATGAATTGGTTGACAGCTTTGTGAGTGCAATGCACGAAGCTGCCAACAGTACCATTCCAAGGTCTAAAGGCGGTTGCCCAGTGCACCGCGTCCCGTGGTGGAACAATGACTGTCAGGCCGCTAATATCGAGAGGAAGCGCGCATTGCGGCGATACCAAAGAACAAAGGAACTAGCCGACAAGATCGCATACAATCGGGCTAGAGCGCAAGCTCAGTTTACAAAAGACTTCGCCCGTAAAGTATCGTGGCAAAAATACGTCTCCACTCTCAACAGCGATACTCCTATGGCCAAGGTATGGCAGCGAGTAAATAAAATGAGGGGAAAATGCAGTTATAGACAGCCGTGCCTAGAAGTTAATGGTGTTCTCACCTCAGACCCGGAGTGCGTGGCGGAGGCACTGGCCCGAAGCTTTTATAGTGTCAGTAGCGGACGACTTTACTCTCCTGCCTTTACAGTGTTGAAACAGCAACAGGAGCAGCAGCAGCTGGACTTCTCAACAAACTCCACCTACTCTTATAATGACCCCCTTACAATGGTTGAATTTTACAACGCCCTGAAGAAATGTAAAAATACCGCTCCCGGACCAGATGGTATCCACTACCGGATGTTGAAGAAAATGCATACTACAGCCATTAAATTCTTGCTATATATTTTCAATAAAATCTGGATCACGCATACATATCCTCAACAATGGCGTACATCATTAATCATGGCTTTCGAAAAACCAAACAAACCTCCATCCAACCCTGACAACTACCAACCCATTGCCCTAACTAGCTGCCTTGGAAAATTGATGGAGAAAATGGTCAATGCGCGACTCACCAGATGGTTGGAGGCGGAGGAGCTACTGAACCCCGTCCAATTTGGCAGTCGGCAGCTTCGAGGGACCACAGACGCTCTGCTCCGCTTACAGAACCACCTGGTGGCCAACCTTGCCGAGCGTCGCCGAACCATGTGTCTTTTCTTTGATATGCATAAAGCCTATGACACCGTATGGAGATATGGAATACTTAAGACACTACATGAGTATGGACTCCGTGGTAACATGGCCCTGTATATTCAAGAATTTCTTGGTGAAAGAACTTTCCGCGTTAAGGTCGGCGACACCCTCTCTTCCTCGCAGTTGCAGTGTGAAGGTTTACCTCAGGGCAGTGTTATGAGCTGCACCCTGTTTAGTGTCGCCTTAAATGGTATCACCTCCACCTTGCCTCCCGGAACGGTGGCCTCCTTATATGTGGACGACTTTATGGTATACTCTTCATCAACACATCTTCCAGCTCTGACGCGAAGAATGCAATTAGCCATCAATAACGCTAATAAGTGGGCTCAGGAACATGGCTTCAACTTTTTACCGGAAAAAACAGTTGGACTTTACTTCCAGGGCCATGGCCGTAGTGATCCCCCACAGCTCACCCTGCAGGGAAGACAAGTGAGTTTTTCACACAGCGCCAAGTTTCTGGGGGTGACGCTTGATGACAGGCTCTCTTGGAAGCCCTACCTAGCCACCCTCAAGGCTGACTGCGTCAGAAGGCTGAACTTGCTAAAAAGCCTGGCTGGCCTGACGTGGGGGGCTGATAGGATGACCCTACTGAGACTATATCGTACTCTTATTAGAAGCAAAATAGACTACGGCTGCGTAGTGTATCAATACGCTAAGGCGACTTCACTTTCGAAGCTGGACCCTGTGCATCATGCTGCTATCAGAATCTGCACTGGCGCGTTTAGGTCATCCCCTTCCAGCAGCTTGTGTGTGGAGAGCGGTGAACTTTCTTTACGGCACCGCCGTGTGCAGCTGACCCTTCAGTACTTGGCGCGGTTGGAACAAGTCCCCTTGTCTCCTGCATGGACCAGCGTGCATGCGCCACTAGGCCGACATCTGCCTTTCCCTTACTTTCTGCCCTCATCGGAAGATTATTCGGCAGTCGTGGCTGCAATGCAGCTGAGACCAATGAGAATACAACCAGTGTTCTTGGAAAGTTTTCCCACGTGGCGTGTCCCAATCGGGAGTTTTTGTCCGGGATGTCAAATGCCTAAGAAGGATTCTATGCCTACACACATACTAAAGGGGATCTTTTTGGACCATATTGCCGAAAAACATGCCCGTGCGATGAAGTTCTATACCGACGGCTCAAAGGTGGGAGACGCTGTAGGGTGTGCCGCTGTGTCGGGGGAGTTGGTGAGCGCCAAGAGATTGCTCCCAGAGTCGTCCATTTTCACTGCGGAACTTTACGGTGTGCTGGAGGCCCTCCGACTAATTAAACATTGTGTGTATGATACTTTTGCTATTTTTGTGGATTCAAAAAGTGTGGTGGAGGCCACTCGAGAGCATAATAGTACCCATCCGCTCGTTGGTGAAATCGTCATGAACTTAATAAATTTAACACGTGAGCGTAAATCTGTGACGTTGTGCTGGGTGCCCGGCCACGTAGGAGTGTCTGGCAATGAAAGAGCTGACCAGGAGGCTAAACGGGCCGCAGAGGCAAACGAAGAGCCTCTAAATCTGATGGTTCCTTTCCGAGATTATTACCCTCGGATCAAAGCGGCAGTGAGAGAACGATGGCAGCAGGAATGGGAAAACGCTGCTAACGATAGCAATAAATTAAGGAGCATTAAACCCACTATACGTGAGTGGATATCGTCCAGTTGTCGTGGTCGCCGGTTAGAGGTGATGCTTTGTCGCCTCCGTATTGGCCATACGCGGCTAACACACGGCCACCTGATGGAGCGGCTACCACAGCCGCAGTGCGAACAATGTCGTGTGCCTTTGACTGTAAAGCACTTCCTCGCGGAGTGTCCCCTGAATGCTGTTGCCAGGAATCTGCATTTTCCGCACCTTCGCGGTTGTGCACAGGATGTTTTGACCGGAATACTTGGGGAGGCTGAGCGGTCAACTTATAATGTGACAGCGCTGCAGTCGTTTATTGGAGCGTGTAATCTGTCTTCAAAAATCTAGCCTGAAGATTCTACGCATGGTAATGCGATGTAAACACTGAACCGTAAAATGGCCGGGCGCGCTGCGCAATGCCCCTGGGGGTTTCAGCGCGGGTAAGGCGCCCGGCCATAATTGGGTGGGCAGCTGAGACCCCCATTAGGGGGTTAGGCTGCTGCTCAATGTGCAAACTGCATGTACCTTAGGATGATTATACGAACTGATTGAACCCTACGCATGAGGAGTATGGTGTTGAACTAGCAGCTCTTTCATTACTGCTGATACTGCTGCCACCAATGAAATCAAGTGTTGTTCAGATCACGCTCGTGGCTGACGCGTCTTTGTTTGTTTAATAGTTGTTGTGACTTGCGTTGCAATGTTTGTGGCAGTGAGACCTCGAAATTTGAGACGTGGAGACAACCTGAATTGTGAGACCTTCGGCGCGACATAGTGCAAGCACTGAAGCGCTAGCAAATTGATGTTTTTACTGCTGCTACTACTACTACTACTACTACTACTACTTCTGATGCTAAACTCCCTGTTATAACTTTGTTTAAATCAGAAAACTAAATGGTTTTCAAAGAAAATATAGGTTTAGTTGAGAATATAAAATGCAAATATAACAGCACTGATTTTGGTAAATTCGCTTGTGCAGATGTACGACGGGTTCCGGCCGTGGATCGGCAACGAATGCCGGCGGTTTGAGGCGCTGTGTCGGGAGGCCGGCGCTCGCGTGAGCAGCATGCTGCACGGGGCGGACAACACCACCTGCGATATCAACACGCATTTCCTCGCGCTGGACGCTTATGCCAAGTGAGCGGCGCGCTCGTGTGCTCTTCGGTGGGTCTTTGTTGAGTAGCTGGTGTGCATGGCCAGTCTAAAATGCTGGGATTCAATATTTTCCTTGCGTAAATTCTCCAGATGTGGATGCCAAACAAATATATCCATCCCAATAGTACCCGCGTTTAAAATATTCTTGTTCTTGTGCACTTGTGAAACTCGTATCACAGATACGGTCATTGAGCATCTTTCAAATGAAATTAAAGAAGCTGTTTGCGGATACCCATCAGATGAATAAGCCCACCAAGGTTATTATTGGGGAAGATATAGTGGATTAGACACGCTGTGTGGGGCGGCTAAGTACTTACGACGATTAATATGATCATGATCACACGTGAAGGAAGTACATGTAGCTCAAGGCTAAGATGTTCTCATGTGCAATTTTTGAAAATTAGTTTCATGGCTGAACAGAAAAAGTACTTATTTACTCCTTTTCTTCAGTGTGTGGAGAAATGTAGTTTAGTTCGGTATCTTTTGGGTATTCATCGAAATGATTCAGAGAAATCACAGCGTCTACTTTCTGGCCAGAGCATTATTTGCATCAATCAGTGTTGCACTAAGGATTCATATTCTCTGGTGTAAAATTTGTATTTTTCTGTCGGATTTGTTCATCTAAACGTTCATCTTCTACCCACTCCATAAAGACTCGATTTTTGCGTAGAACCAACCTCTGCCGCTCCATCATTTTGGCTTTTTCGAAATTTGAGAGCCTGTAGTGCACCTGTTCAGGTTATCTTTTCCTGCCTATGATAATCAAATTGACTTCGTGTCAACGCTTGTCTTGTGGGAGTTAGATTGAATGAGAGGGGAATTTTTGAATCCTTTGTTATGACGTGTTTTCTGAGAATTTATCATGGATGCATGATTTCAATTTTGCATTGTAATAGTGGTCACATGTTTAGATTCATTGGAAGCAAGATTGATGGGAATGAGGTATCTTGTGCCAATAGTATTGTGGAAGGAGTTTATTCACCTGCTGCTGTTATTTAGCGCCTGTATTTTCTATATTGCGTTTTATTCTTCTACACACATTTAATTAAACTTCCAGAAATTGTAAGTTGTTTTAGGACTCATTTCTGGTTTTGCCTGTCCTCTAACAAGTTGGGATGGCATAATGAAACGACCATGATTGGGCTCTGTGCAGTTCAGAGTTCGTATACTGCAATACCAACAGGTTGCAGTATAACCAATCTTGGATTTCAATGTTTTTACCATTTGTCAGCATGATTGGTTTTCTACTTCTTGAAGAATGAATAATTAAGAGGTGGTGTCATACGTCGTGCAATACCATACTTTGTCATTTTTCCATACCCACGTATGAGGGCATTGGTAGTTCATTGTGATATCAATAACAAGAGCAAAATAAACTCACTTTCGTACGACTTTTCACTTCTGTCCATTGAGATCCATAGATTTTAAAAAGGGTATAAAAATGACCAATTAGCAATAGATTTTTTACTACAAATTTTGCAAAAAAAAACAAGTTTGAATCGAATTCGCTATCGCCATCGTAGCGCGCTACTAACTGACGAGTTTGTACGACTATTTTATTCAATTTTCTATCGACAGAAGGTCTATTAATAAAACTTGAGCAGTAAATACAACCAGACGTAGACACAAATGTCGGGTCTCGCACTTTATACATTCCCTGATCGCCAGTGTTCGTTATCGTCGATCCATTTTAACTCGCTGTATGGGACTCACTTCGTCATAGAAGGCTTACTTTAGTAAATGACTAGAAACTGTATTTTGTGACATTTTTCTTTTTGGATGATGAACATAGGTAGTCTTTTTTCATCTTTTTTTCACTGAGCATTCCATAGTGTAGAAAATATCATAAATTTTGTTATGCATATTAGAAGGTTGACTGCGTACCGTACAAAATTCGTTAGGTAGAAACAATTCTTACGTGAAGCTCAATTTGAAAATACATTAGTATTATACTGCGGGCTAAACCTGTTGCCAAAAGACATTACTCAAATGTGTAAAATGGTGAAAATATAGTATATTATACGGTCGTATTAGCAGTTTCACACTCATTCGTAATATCTAGCCGACGCGAGGGGCCTTCTAAGAGATGTTGAAGGTAAAATAACCCGTACAAAATGGAGTTCATTTGCATACCAGAACTCAGACGAATGGTTTTCATTACCGAATAGTCGATGTTTTGAGCGATTTCTGCCAAACTCGAATGAATTTTTCAGCTAGATAGAAAACATCGCGCACTGTAATAAAAATGACTTCAATCTAGCACGAGTTTACAGAGGTTAAATCGTGAAGTTCACATAGTGAGCAGGAGACAAAGAAGCAGACGACGGTGGAGGGACTAGAAGACGTCAAGGCTCTCAGCAGTTCGTTTAACCTGATCACCATTGGAGAAGGAAAAAATAATTACTCGCACAATATCCTCCTACAGGCGGCACAAGTATTTAAAGGAAACATGCACGAATGCGTATACTAACACTGCACTTGAGACGTCAACACCGAAGATCGCTCTCTTAGATCATGTTCAGGTTGAGACGATTACGTGCAAAAATCTTCAGGAAGTAAGAGAGCTTCATGCGCAATGCGTCATCAGGCGGACAAAACAAGACTACCTAAAATACTGTATAGCTCCGTTGATACTGAATGGACACTACATCAATCGGAAGAATTATAGGACCCTACACGCTACGTGTTCATGTTAATACTCTTCTATGAAATAGTTGGTCAGAAGTTGATGGTAACTGTGTCATGCAACTCTAGACGTGACAGAAATTTCAGAAGCATAATTAGAAAGTGTAAATTTTGTTTTCCAGAACTTCAGAAACTGGTTACTTAGGCTTTCCTCCGTTATACATGGAAGAATCCATTCTACGGAGCCAGCCCTGAGTTGGACGGTAGAGATATGTTAATTAAGGGACACATATTGGAATAATTTAGAAGCAATCACAAGACTTATGAGCAGGATTGAGCATCTCAAATACAAAAGTGCGTGCTGTTACAAAATAATGTCACCCTACGCTGGTGCAACACTTTCAATATCTTTCCATTTAAAATACTGTTAAGACAACTAACTTATTTTTTTTTATTTTATACTACCTCCTAATCATAGAAGAATAAATCAGACGATAACAAATATAACACAAAAATTATCAAGACGAGTTGGAACACTAAATTATATTCCTGAATAATGTTGCACTAAAAATGTCCTTTGAAACTCTATTAGCGATCAGGGGTCAAAAAGACGAGATGAATAGATCAGATGAGTTGGTTTGAGCTTTCCTAAACACAAAAAAGATGCGCCAAACAGAGGAAAGATGAAGGCACCATTTAATATAGATTTACAAGAACATGAAATCTCCGCTCAAGGTGTGTTCCCATACAAAATCTGCGGCGCATTGTAACAGGAAGTTAAGAAGGAAGGCCATGAAACACGATAAAAATGGAAGAAAAAAAGTCAAGTGTTGAAAAACGGGACAGCAGTGAACCGAAAAATGATGGTCCTTCATAAAATAAAAACATTCCATTTCAACAAAAAGGCCTACCTAACTCTCAGCTCGAGACCTCACGTTTTCTCCATGAGAGCACTAATTCTCTAGATACAATAGTTGAATCATTTCAGGAGATGAATATTCACAACAAATTTTCTGTGAGGCAGTAATCTCAATACAAAGGAGAAGCAGACTAATAAGGGAAGAGTTTAGTACCACTGGAAAATAAATACATCCCAATAAGTAGACTTGCCGTCGACGTAAGTATAAGCTCCAACTTGCTACGCGCATTATTGTACACAAAGTTTGAACCCTCTTTTCGTTCATTACACCAAGAACATTCGATTTATCATATCAACAAATTGTTTCAGCCAGAACCGTAAACAAGCACGAAGCATCGGTGTCATGGCACGACGCACTCAGCCGAGGTAAGCCATTTACACAAAAATATACTTTTGCTCATCGCACAGCAAGGAGCTAGAAATCTCTTCAAGAACCGCATAGTTCTCAGTATACTAACAGGATTTATAAGCATGCTTCCCAGATAATGGCTTGAAAATCTCACTACCCAAGAAAAGCTGAGTCTACCAAGGAATGTTGAAAAGCATTTCTTTCCAAACAAGCCACACAATCTTCAGCGTTGAAAGTGTAGCTTTCTTGATACCTCATGAAAGAAAAAGTAGGAGGCTAACACAATTTTTCGTATAGTAGATCTGTTTTGGTGGCCTTCATTCAAATGATTTAAGAACCAAATTTTTTCTAATGTAAAGACAAGCAAAGAAGTAAGCAATTGGAACAAAAGCAATTAACAGTCACAAAACTTCAATAAAAAATCTACTCATAAAACAAGATTAACCACACTTGAACATCAGAATAACAACTCTAGAAATAGTCGAGTATACGTACGAGCTGCATTGAATCAAAGATATTTTGCGCAGGAGTAACTTGCACAATAACATGGCTATGCTCACGGGAGCAGAAAAAATTGCCATAGGAGGACGTTATAGGCTTTCCATGCTCAAGAACTGAGACCGTAAACTTACAACGCAGCATCAAAATTGTATTTTTCACACCATCAGTAAATTAAAAAACGCTAGTATATAGCATTTGAAGAAACTGAGCATTAGTGAAGTAAAATTATTTCAACAAGCAATACCGAATACTGTAGTCATTGCATTCAGTGAAGATGGTGAAAATATGTTGCGGTGAATATAGAAAAGCGAAAAATTGAATAAACTCCACACAACAGAAAACATCAAATAACTGAATTATCAACCAAACAAACAGTAAACGCATTGTTATATTAATCCAAGTTTTCAAAAATGAAATAAAATTAAAATATATAGATAGAAAATCGTGGACAGTAAGGATTTTTTGTACGTACAACCAAAATGATCGCCAAAAATGTATCAGAACATTAGGCTGCACGTAGAGCCTACAAAAACTCACACTTGCATGTATTCCACGTTGCCCTAAAAACATCCAAAACGTGATTGCATCAGTATTAATATTGTGACCACTATAGACAACAGGAAAAATGATTTGCACAGGTTAATAAAACCGAAAACTTCACAAGAGTTTCTGATAATAAATAGTCAAGATAAACAAGCAATCATAAAATTCTGAAAATAAAATTTCCTATAATGAACCAACTTACAAAATAGAACGAAACAGGTTTTGTACCATTTTGCATTAGAAAGCCAGGTATCAATTGAAAATGCGAGTTCAAATGAGATCAAACGCACCAAGTTCACACACAAGCAGTAAAGACAGAATTTAAAAAAAATGAACTCGCAATGAAAAACTACAATTTTCATGATGGTAGGAAACTACTTAAACCTTTAACGTCCACATTTTCTACTCATGTTACCGTTATCACAACCACCATCATTAAACTGGAACCGGCATCAGGAGTTTATCGATTTAACGATGAGGAAGGAACTGCCACTTGACAGTACAGTCCAAAAAACACACCAGGGAACTAATTTTACAAAAAATTCAATATATTGAGGCTATTTTCGAAGGAGGACCGTACAGTCCACTTGAGCGTTAAAGGGTTAATGCAAGTTTACTGAAATTTCACGATGGAATATAATTCAAACAAAATTTTCAGAGACAGAGAGCTGACACGGGAATTTGGAACTTATTGATTCGCGTAGCTAAAAGAAGGTTCAAGGCTTGAACAAAACTTTCAAAGTTTTTACAAATCATTTCATATTGCAAAAGCCTCCTCACACTTGATTTACTCGTGAATATAGAAATAGTGTTTCTTATTGGTAGACTAGTTAAGTCGAACAACGCAGAATTTTATGAATGTTAAGGAATTTTTCTTAATAGTTCTGCTGATAGATCTGAACACACTACATAAATGATGCCGTATTAACTTAAAACGGTGTGTGATGATGAGTAAAAAAGGAGAAATAGCATCATTCATCTGACAATTACATTCACTGATCACATGACAACAAATCCCTAAATCATACCGAATTAAATAACCAAACTGGTTACGATTCTCAGAACTTGCGCTGACAAATTTGGACTAAGAACTAAAACCCACCATGTCTGTGTCTTCAAACATAAAACTTAAGTACAAAAAATAAAAATAAAAATGTTCTTAATAATTCTAACGACTTGTAAAGGTAGACAGAATACCTCACGTTCTAGGAACTCAATGCGAAAACATACTTTGCCAGACAAACACAAATAAAATCAAAACAGGCAAGTGTAGCAAGGTTCTCTCAACATACGCTGCTTGCCCAAGAAATCAATAATGGAGTTAATACAACTTAAAAAATAGGTGGTTATCAGGATGATAGCAAAACACACGAGCTACTCACCAACACGTCAAAGCTAACGCAGCAGCTCTTCGAGAGCAACTCAGACATGACGAATGAAAAACATCATTACTCTTTGTAATCATAACAGGTCGATCTAATATTTTTCAAACGTATGTCTATTACGTGCATCACTTGAAACATATCAATACAAAGAAGGCAATTATTAGTATAGAGTCATCGTCACGAAATTGCCAGCCAATGATATCAGACTGTGGAAAAGCCAACCAATGAATACTGTTAAAAGTTAAAAATATAGCAAGGAACATTTTTTCCGATCTTCAAGTACGATTGAAGATGATCAGTTAGTGTTTGAAGCCTCAAAATGAAAAAAATAAAAATGAGTAAAGCCATCTACTGAAAAATGAAGGCTAGAAAATTTGGAGATCAGCTGGATTTTACTAGTTCATTTCAATGAACTAATTTTTAAAATTTGAGGCGGGATGAGCTATTTCTGAGAAGCGTATAACAAAACCTAACAGCCAACAAATTCATAAACATCTGCTAAACGAGAGATTACACTTTCAATGTCACTATTAACACGATTCATAAATTACCAGCCGCTTCAAAATAGCTGGTGGAACAGGGTTAACAAGGTGTTTGTACTGGGTAGCCAGCCAACGTTTGAATTGAGTAATCATTGAATTCGGAGCGAAAATAGGTCAGTGAAGATCGTTTCTTCATTAAACTCCTATTAAAAATGTGATATTGCTGGTTAGTCACAATTTACTGATGGAACAACTGATTAATAAGCGAGACAGGACAGGTTCTGACTGACTTGATGCACTCGGGCCACTTCTGACCTAGTAGAAGCGCCGGGACACGGCCATTCTGCATTAGTGCTACTTCACTTACACGCTCAAGCTCTCACGCTCGGAACTCCAACAACGGATTTGGAGACACAAGAAGTCTTCAGCGATGCTACAGTATAGAATTCTCTGAGAGCCATTTACAGCGAATCAAGCATTTGGTTCAATCACAGTTACCTTTCTAAGGCTCATACACTTCTAGAAATATTAGAACTGAAAGGCTTTTAGAATCATTTAATTTCGAAATACAGAGTGGTAGTGCACAGGTACCCTTCATATGTTTCAGTATGCTCTTATACTTTAACATAGTCCAGGACATTACTTTCCCCACCGAATTGTTGCTTCATATTTTTTGAATGAAAGTAACCCGAGAGATTTCCAAATTAGCACTCTCTTGTCACTGCGATTGTGTAGGCATACGTCATTAATTGTCGCACGAAAATTCCAAGTGATATGCTTGTTAAGAAAAATGTTGATACAAGAGAGGAACATGGCTGGTACTAAAAATAATTATCCAACGTAAGTCGATATTTCCTCAGCACAAAGTGAAACTCAACAATAGCATGTATCAGACATTTTTGTCTGTTTATCCAGGGAAAAATAATAATGAAGTTTGTGATAATACAAATTGCTATCTGCTAGTGAACATAAATCAACAATATTTCCATACAAGGCACAGAAAGCCAACAAAATCGTCACGGTCGCGATTCCAGAAAAGTTTCATACTCGACATCAAAAGGCGCGAGCCTCATTTCATGTAAAGATGCCTCAACATTCATATTTTCCGGTAAAAATCCGGTAAAAATCCAGCAAAAAGGTTGCCCTACAGAGAAAGAAAACAAATCTTTCTCTAAAAACATAAACGCAGGCAAGATTTAACCATAAAAGATATCGTTAAAATAGTAAAACCGACAGCCAATACCTCGAAATAAATAAAAGGGTGTTTACTGCGAGAAAGTGAGAGCGAGCGGGAGGGCGGATGGTAGGAGTTAATTAGGAAGGAGGCGAGGGGGGAGCTTCACTCTCGTTTGTTCTTGCCGTTTTTGGGTGCGTCGCCCTGCTTGTCGGTGCCGGTCTGTCCCCCCTTCGAGCCCCCCAGCGTGCGCGACAGAGAGTCCCACACGCCGCCCAGGAAGATCGCGCAGAACAGGTTCTCGAACGGCACGAACGGGTCGTGGATGCCCAGCAGCAGCGAGGATAACTGAAAGTTCAACACAACATCAATTGGCGAGGTTACACCATCGACGCTCACTGTAATTCATGTAGCTTACGAGTTTTTAAGGGATCGTAATTGATTAAATGAATCAAAGAGAATGGTTTGTATTATGAATAAACCAAAAAATTACAGCTTTTGCAGTTAAACTGCTTTGTAGCGACGCGAAGACGAAGGCGATATAAAAGAAAGATTTATTTGAGGAATATAGAGTCACAAACCGGCCTCGTAACAGAGGCATCAACAAGAACGTGGAAGGCAGCAAGCAGACGCTTGCCGGTAACTCTCCCGAAACAGATCCGAATACTAATACTTTGACTGCAACGTGAGCCACCGGTGGTACACGAAGGGAATTTTCATTACGCTGCTGACCGACCAGTAGTCACAAACTCAATTTTTGTAAATACTTAATCGAAGCTAAATAATGGCACAATCTAGTTGCTGTTGGCATATTTTCAACATTGCTTACTTCAATTGACTTTAAATTTGAGTTGAATGTTAAACTTCAATTTTACCTACCACAGTCAAAGTGTTAAAAATTCAATCGATTCATTCTTTTAGAATCTAATTCAAGACTTGAATTTAGTGTGCTAACTGAAGTAATTATTACATTCAAATGACTCAAGAGGTCACGTAGAAATGGGTTTCCAATCTTTACAAGCCAGTGCTGTTTTATATTGACAAGATACATTCAACAACACCGACGACGGAGCTAACATAGCAGTCAATTAAACCATATTTCTTCAGCATTATGTGATTGTAATTGTTGACGTATGTTTACTGCAACTTCGAGGGATCCAAGACGGTCAACACTAATTTTGAGTAAGCGAAAAGACGGTGTTAGGTTCTTAAGTGAGATACGTGAAGATCGCTTATGAGATTTTTTCGAGGTACTTGATAGAATTACACTCGTCTAACGGAAATGAAAAAAGACGCTGGACGTTCATTCCTATATTCAGAGTTAGATTAAGGAACAACAAAGCCACCTTGAAGTAGACGAAGAAGATGCAGATGGCAAAGTAGACGAGAGCGTGAGGTGCGGAGATGAGTTCAGTCTTGCTGTCCAGGACGAACAGCAGACCGGCGGCCACAGACGCCTTCGTTGCGCTGCACAAACGAGGTAAGTCAATTTAACTGCAGTAGGATGCAATTGACAACTATTTTTGCCACTAGTTACAAAGACACGCTATTTTTGGTTCCTAGTTACGAAAACACGTCATTTTTTGTCACTAGTTATGTAACCACGCGATATTTTCTTACTCGTTACGAAGCGACGCAGAAAATATTTTTCTTATTATTCAGCTAAGTTAACATCGCCTTTCACTACAAAACTTTCTCAGTAGACATGAATTAGCACACACAATAATAGTGCTGGATTTGAGGTACTCGGGTATCAAATGAGAAGGTTGATGCTTACCATGCTAAAACTGTTGGAGCACTACTGTTTGCTCAGATAATTGTGTTTAAACGCGTGAGGTTAAATCCTGAACTCATCAAAGGAGCTTTTCTCATAATTTTATAGGCTTGATATTGAACAGGAGGATAGTCAAGTGCATCATAAGTTGATTACAATATTTGAGATAACGTAAAAAATTCCGAGTTACAAGGAAATGTCGTGAAAGCTCTCATTTACAAATAGTAGGATATTTATAGGATCCAATAGTAATGCAGGCACCTATAACACATGAGAGATTACTGCATGACCATAACACAATTACGTAACCTTCGACACTCTGGCGGGTACCCGCACGCGCCGACACGGCCATACGACTCTGCCTGCACCAAAACAGCAGGCACCCAAAGCACCTAAATAAACGCTGAAAGTATAGCAGGTAAAGCGCTTGTTTGATGTCTATGACCAG
Organism: Morinoia aosen; assembly: GCA_030386875.1. Classification (NCBI taxonomy): domain Eukaryota; kingdom Metazoa; phylum Arthropoda; class Malacostraca; order Amphipoda; family Talitridae; genus Morinoia; species Morinoia aosen. The sequence goes on along the minus strand of CM059558.1, from coordinate 34,270,056 downwards.
TCCACGTAATGCACGAAAACAGCAGCTACCCAGGCTACCGGAATAAAGGCTGGAAAATAGCAAGTAAAACGCCTTGTTTGATGTCTATGAGCAGCCCACGTGGTTAATGTGCTTTCACTCACCATAAGACTCCAGCCAACAACGGTCCTACTATTTCTCTGTGAAGGTTTGCTGCTAAATGCATCTCATAAAACACAGCAAAGGAGTGAGCAGCATGAGGTTCTTGTACTCAGATAACAGTTAGACATTCCGTGCTCCCTAAGTTCTACCTCTTCATACGACAGCGTAATACCAAAGCTGCGTAGACCCTAACACCTGACTTCTAATGTACGCCAGTGAAACTCCTAAAGTGCGCCGAAGCTTATACCACATTATGGATTAGCACGCTACACCGCGGTTGCCGTAAGGGACGGTCCATCAACCACTAGGGTTCTACTAAATATTACGGAGCGCAAAAGTTGACAAAACCGCACCTGAATTACTCTAGTACTTTATGGAAGCAACTCACAATCCAGGCTGCATGAACTCAACGGCGGTCGGGGTCCAGACTCCACGGGCCAGCCGCTCTAAGATCTTCATGAAGCCGGAGCCGTTCCCTGTAGAATGAATTGAATATCATAAGCATTACGACCAGGTTTGGGGGCGCGTAGGATGGTAAAGGAAATGGAGAGCAATCGGAGAGCCAATAGTAGTAGTGACATGGGTTTGCTTGCGTTTCAGTTATTCGAAGTATATCGCACCGAAGTCACATGATTTAATCAGTATCAGGCCTTTCCGATTTACCACGTACGGTAAAACTGCGAGTTGGCCTACGTAAAGTACACATTGCGAGTTGCCCAGGGCCACAGCCGACTTCACCACAGCAGCTCTCGCCTACCTCAAGCTATGTGTGGTGTGACAGTGATCGTGGTCGTATCCAGCCATCATTTTCCGACGTGTTGGTCGGTGAAGAACATATCTTGAACGGTGAAATGCTCAAGGAATTCCTCGACCTAACAATTCGCCCTATTTTGCGGTCCTTCAGTTGTGTGAACAAGTACAAATTAAACAAGACGCTATATTAATGGAGGAAATGATTGAATAACAATGTTATTAGTAACTGTGAATTTTTGGAATAGGTTATTTCTGCTGCGATTTGTTATTTCTCATTACTTTAGTCAAAAATAAATAGGAGTTTTACACAACATACTTGTACAATTAAATACACTATGCGTTTTTCGCGATGAATGCAAATAATTTCTCAGCCGAGGAGTAAAGAAGGCAAAGCTTTCATGTTACTTCAGAAACCTTCGAATTGAATGCCAATTGCTTTTGTGTTAAACCTCCATAAAGCGGACAACGAATACATCACTACGCATTTACCCCGCAAGAAAGATGATGACACTGTTGTCAGCTACCTCACCTTTGAGGGTACCAACGATGATCATGATGACGTAGCCGTTAGGGTAGATCTTAGCGACGTGGGCAACGCCGTCGTTGATCTTCTTGACTCTGCAGGACAAGGCACGAGCAAGTAGTGACCAATGGAGTCGGTAACAAGGATACCAAAGGTGAAGAATATGGAAGTAATAAAGCTGGTAAAAGCTAGTTTTCTATCCATCAGCCTCGGAGTTCTGACTTCAATATCAAATAAAGCGAGGCCAAAAACTGAACAAGAGCGAGTCTTAAAATCTCTTTCCATTACAGTCTTTACAACACAAACACGCTTGCCCGGATCGTGACTGTTGACACCCACCGATAAACTTCCTTCATCGCTGCCAGGATAACCTTGAGAGGCAGAAATTTGGCCAGCTTGTAGCCGATGTCAAAAGGCGAGTAGTAGATCACGTACCTGAGGACAATAAAAAAAGCTCAGTTAGCCTCTAAGTAACACTTGTGCACTTGAGCTTCAACACATTCATTGCGGTATGACCCCCTGAAGGGTCGTGCTTAAATTTTTCCAGCTACAAAACGACCCATGATGAGTCATTTGAAAAATTGTTAACAATCTCTTTAAATTAATGATATTTATTCTACCCATTTAAGGCTTGCTAATTATAAAATTTTTCACAAATTTTACCTTTAAATTTGAGTTGGATATTGAACTTCAGTTTAACCCATCGCAGTCAACGTGTTAAATACAAAGAGGCCATAGGGCTTTGCACAAAATGGTGCTCAGAAACTTCATGAAAATTTACAAACGCACGCAGGACTATTAGAAACATCATGAATGTACGCCAGAAATGAGCTGAAAACAGCTTGGGATAAACATTGATCGCCGGAATCGGACAAACCGTTTACCCTGGACAAATAGCGCAGAGGACGTTGCACAGTTGTGGGTAAACTCTCGTAGGGTACGAGGCCCTCTTGTAGTGTGAAGGTGGCGTGGAGTGAGGGGGTAGTGTGGAGTGAGGGGGAGTGTGGAGTGAGGGGGAGTGTGGAGTGAGGGGGAGTGTGGAGTGAGGGGGAGTGTGGAGTGAGGGGGAGTGTGGAGTGAGGGGGTAGTGTGGAGTGAGGGGGTAGTGTGGAGTGAGGGGGAGTGTGGAGTGAGGGGGAGTATGGAGTGAGGGGGAGTATGGAGTGAGGGGGAGTATGGAGAGAGGGGGAGTGTGGAGTGAGGGGGTAGTGTGGAGTGAGGGGGAGTATGGAGTGAGGGGGAGTATGGAGTGAGGGGGAGTGTGGAGTGAGGGGGGTAGTGTGGAGTGAGGGGGTAGTGTGGAGTGAGGGGGAGTGTGGAGTGAGGGGGAGTGTGGAGTGAGGGGGAGTGTGGAGTGAGGGGGAGTGTGGAGTGAGGGGGAGTGTGGAGTGAGGGGGTAGTGTGGAGTGAGGGGGAGTGTGGAGTGAGGGGGAGTGTGAAGTGAGGGGGAGTATGGAGTGAGGGGGAGTATGGAGTGAGGGGGAGTATGGAGTGAGGGGGAGTATGGAGTGAGGGGGAGTGTGGAGTGAGGGGGTAGTGTGGAGTGAGGGGTAGTGTGGAGTGAGGGGTAGTGTGGAGTGAGGGGGAGTGTGGAGTGAGGGGGAGTGTGGAGTGAGGGGGAGTATGGAGTGAGGGGGAGTGTGGAGTGAGGGGGTAGTGTGGAGTGAGAGGGAGTGTGGAGTGAGGGAGAGTGTGGAGTGAGAGGGAGTGTGGAGTGAGGGGGAGTGTGGAGTGAGGGGGAGTGTGGAGTGAGGGGGTAGTGTTGAGTGAGGGGGTAGTGTGGAGTGAGGGGGAGTGTGGAGTGAGGAGGTAGTGTGGAGTGAGGGGGTAGTGTGGAGTGAGGGGGAGTGTGGAGTGAGGGGGAGTGTGGAGTGAGGGGGAGTGTGGAGTGAGGGGGAGTGTGGAGTGAGGGGGAGTGTGGAGTGAGGGGGTAGTGTGGAGTGAGGAGGTAGTGTGGAGTGAGGGGGTAGTGTGGAGTGAGGGGGAGTGTGGAGTGAGGGGGTAGTGTAGAGTGAGGGGGTAGTGTGGAGTGAGGGGGGGAGTGTGGAGTGAGGGGGAGTGTGAAGTGAGGGGGAGTGTGAAGTGAGGGGGAGTGTGAAGTGAGGGGGAGTGTGAAGTGAGGGGGAGTGTGAAGTGAGGGGGAGTGTGAAGTGAGGGGGAGTGTGAAGTGAGGAGGAGTGTGGAGTGAGGTGAGGGGGAGTGTGGCGTGGAGCACAACAGTCATAACACCACACCACACCACTACCTCCTAACACATAACCTAACGCCACTCACCAGACGGCGCTGGCCAGCATGAGCTGCTGGTTGTTCTTGAGCACACCGAGCGCGGCCTCCCCCAGCAGGAGGCTGGACAAGATGCCCCCGGCGAAGATTGTGAGCATACATGACACGTAATTCGCGAACGGGTGCTTCCGCGAGAACTGGCTGGCTCCTGCACATGTCATCAGGTCTTATTAGCGGTTACGTTTTAGATTCCCTAGACGCAACTATGGCGATCGTAAGGGGCACGAAGAGGAGGGACTATTTAGCATGGACTGAAGAAATCGGCGAATCCATACACAAAGTGTGTTCCCAGTATCATGCGTAGAGAAACAGCAAGTTAGGAAGCAGAGACAAAGAAGAGATAGCAAAGTGGTATGAGCACTTAAAGAAGCGAAGTTGGCACGAAAGATACAAGTCCCGAGGGTCTATCTGTGACTGAGGTAACCGATGTCATCACCCAACGTTGGAAATGAACGAAGGGTAAGCTAGAATACCACCCCTATTGATAACTACATAACTTTGATCAAAATTGACCTAGTCATCTATAGAATAGCGCTTGGACTTGACTACAAAAGCTCGCAGACAAAAAACCCATGCATTGTGCAAAACGACACAATTCGGCGCCAGTAATGTAACCAACATAGTCGCTCTTGAAGAGAACGAGCGCGAAGAAATGAACACCCTTTATATCTGACGGTAACATGCTCTTTTTGGAAACGATTGCTGTTAAATTTTGACATACGGTGCTCGAGATACTCGGACAACCTTCCAGTTCAAAGCTTATGTACAGGCGGAGTCGGAATATCTCACTGGAGGGCCCTAATAATGCAAGAATGGCATTTGAACAAGATTATATTACACGTTAGTATAAGTTTCCCTAACCACAACCGCTGTGTTCCCAAGAGAGGAAGGAGGAAGACACTAGTTAAAATTATCGCGAGTTAAGGAAATGGGGAATCTAGAAAGATTGAGATTGAAAGAAGTTTATAAAACACGATAAAAAAGTCGAAGGATGAGTAATAAGAGCTGAAAAATGAACAATAGTGAATCGAAAAAAGTCTAACAATACAAAAAAACACCTTAAATCAAGAGAAGAAAGGTATAATGTTACCTTTAGCTCGAAAACTGAACTTTTTTTCTGGGAACGCAAATTTCCATCAAAATAATAGAGACATCCCCCGTAAGGCAATGGCACCACGTATTAGAGAATGGCATATCATACCTAGTGATGCAAAAAAAACTGTTTTATTTGATTGCGTTTTTTTTGCAAAAAAAACGTGTTTTTTATGTGTTTTTTTTTGTTTTTTTTGTTTTTTTTTTGCACACCTAAATTTTGTTAAGCATATGTCTGGGTTTTTGTTTGGACACCTGAAATATATTAATTTCCATGTTTTTTAGTCATTTTATTGTTATAAAAACATCAAAAAGAAACCATACAGTAAAAATGGTGGCAGATAACCCACAATTACCTAGAGGCGTCTAAGAGGAACAGCAGGAGCCACAGAACTTATATATTGATGGAGTCAAAATTCAGAGCTTACTATCTCTACTATGCCTGATTTCATTTTTATGTGACCAAAAAAATCAGACTTTGCAGAGATAATAAGGGTAAATCTGAAGGTTATGTCAGTTATCAATTTTGTAAATTTAGATGCCTAACCTAAGCATAGTTAATTAGATCGAAATAAACAAGTTTTCTTCTATGCACTTTCCGTCTCAAATGAGTATTTTATTAGTTACAGCGGTAAATGACTTACCGCAACTCCTTTGTTCGAACCGGCAAGTAATTCAAGGAGCACGTCGGACAGCAACACTGCAATGCGCACTCGCTTCCAGCGCGATCGTCATCAAAGACGAAACCAAACCTACCGCTATACCTCATTAAATACTCTTTTGACGAGAAAAGTGTATAGAAGAAAAGTTGCTTATTTCGATGTTATTACCATGATTCAAGCAACAAAAATTCGAAAATCGATGAGTAGCTGTTTATTCGAGCGCATTTGTCATCAAAGACGAAACTAAACTTATCGCTATAATTCATAAAATACTCATTTGAGACGGAAGGTGCGTAGAATAAAACTTGTATATTTTGATTCAATTAATTAGGTTCAGGCACCAAAAAGTGGAAAATTGATAACTGACATATCCTTCAGACTTACCATAATAAGCTCTGAATTTTGACTCCATCAATATAAGTTTTGTGGCTCCTGCTGTACCTCTTAGACTCTAGGTAATTGTGGGTTATCTGCCACCACTTTTACTGTATGGTTTCTTTTTCATGTTTTCATTACAAAACAATGACTAAAAACCATAGATATTAATATATTTAAGGTGACCAAAAAAATATGCTGTTTTTTAAAAACACGTTTTTTTACAAAAAATTCTGGGTCAATGTGAAGTTTAATGCAATCAGAAAATAATAATTAGCGATCCCAGGAATCACTAAAGGAACCCATTTAAGAACGTTTTACACGAATGACATTCTGCTCGCTGATGCGTTATTTTCGAATAATTGAACTTTGAAGTTGGCCTTTGGGCCAAAGGAAGGGAGCGCGTGAAACGGAATTTAATTAATAACGGAAACTATTACAAACGTAAAGAGGTTGGGTCGGGAGGGGGAGGCACAGTTCTTCTAATGAAAATTATAAATAAAGCTTCTAACCAACCCATTTGGGTGATGACCGCAATCTTGTTGACATCGGCTCTAAGATGGCAGCGCCCATGGTGGTCACCATCATAGAGCCGATGTAAACAAGATTGTGGTCGTCACGTTAATGGGTGGGTTAGAAGCTTTATTTATAATTTTCGCTAGAAGAACTGTGCCTCCCCCTCACGACCCAACCTCTTTACGTTTGTAACAGGGGGTTAGCTTCCGTTTTTAATTAAATTACGCTCGCTTCCTTTGGCTCGGGAAGTTCAACTTCAAAGTTCAATGATTCAAAAATAAAGCATCAGCGAGCAGAATTTCGTTCATGTAAAACCTTCTTAAATGGGTTCCTTTAGTGATTGTTTGTAATATAATTATTAATTTCCATGATTGCATTAAACTTCACATTGACCAAATTCTGACTAATAAAAATGAATATTAATATATTCTCTGGTACTAAATATAACCATGCTGTTTTTTTTTACAAAGAATCATGACTAAAAAACAATATATTTTATGTGACCTAAAAAGTCCCGTGCAGTTTTTAAAAAAAACATGTTTTTTACTAAAAAATCATGACTGAAAAAACATGAATAATATATTTGAGACCAAAAAAATGTTTTTGTACTAAAAAATCATGACTAAAAAAACATGAATATATTTATGAGACCTAAAAAACCCCATGCTGTTTTTTAAAAAATATGTTTTTTTACAAACAATGATGTATAAGAAAACCTGGATATGAATATATTTTATGTGACCAAAAACCCATGCTGTTTTATTTTATGTATTTTTCATAAAAAATTGTGTCTTAAAATCATGGATATTAACATATTTTATGTTACCAAAAAATCCTTGTGTTTTTAAACATGTTTTTTTATTAAAAAGTTAATATTATTCATTTTTTGGTCACGAATTCTTCGTAAAAAAAACACCGCTCAGGGGGATACAATTATTGTATCTATGGGAACTAGTGCTCCCAGGGGGACAATGTAAGGGCCCAAGCTGAGAGTTAGGTAGGCCTTCTTTTTGTTGAAATGAAATGTTTTTGTGATGTTAAGGACCACCTTTTTTTCGGTTCACTGCTGACCTGTTTTTCAGCACCTACAACTGTCTTCTTCAACTTTGATCTTGTTTCATAATCTTCCTTCCTCTCTTTGGATCGCATTTTTTGCTGGGTAGGGAGGCTAAAACTAATGACTAATCTAATCTGTAAAAGAAACATGGATATTAATTTATTTTATGTGACCAAAAAAACATGTTTTCTGAAAAAAATTTTTTTTTACAAAAAACATGAGTGATATTAAATTTTATCTGACCAAAAAAAAAACATGACATTTTAAAAACCATGTTTTTTCACCAAAAGTCATTAATTTCCATGTTTTTTAGTCATGATTTTAATTTGGTTAAGAAAACATGATTTAAAAAAAAGCATGTTTTTTTTGGCACATAAAATATATTAATATCCACATTTTTTAATTATGATTTTTCTGTAAAAAAGATGTTTATTTTAAAAAATATAGCATGGTTGTTTATGGTAAAATAAAGTATATTAATATCCGTGTTTTTTAGTCATCAACTTTTTTGTAACAAAAACATTCAAAAAACAGCATGGATTTTTTGGTCACATAAGATATATTAATATCCATTAGAACCGTACCAGGTCTTAGAATAAAATATCCACAAAGAATCTATTCACTCTATAAAACCTTTTGGAGACTAGCTCCATCCTCAGTAAGTCATTCAGTCAAATGTTTTTCAAAAGAACAGTGAAAATTCATTGTCCATTTCACCAAATTTTACAGAATGACTGAGGATGGAGCTGGTCTCCGAAAGGATTTATGGAGTGAATAGATTCTATGTAGATATTTTATTCTAAGACCTAGTACAGTTCTAATAAACATGATTTCAATATTAACAGCATTCTTTGTTTATAAGTTTCTAAAGACAATTCGATTAAAGAAAACTAACTTTCCTGATATTTACATCCGTGTTTTTTTAGTCATGATTTTTTTTATACATTTATAAAAAACTATTTTGGTCTAATGAAATATAATAGCCATGTTTTTTTAGTCAAGATTTTTCTGTAAAAAAACAATGTTTAAAAAAAACAGCATTGGATTTTTAAGGTCACAAATATATTAATTTCCATGTTTTTTAGTCATAATTTTTGTATAAATAACATGTTTTTAAGAAAAAAAACAGCATGGTTTTTTAGTCACATCTCTATCAATGACCATAAGTAAAGATATGTTATTATAACATACCATTTTGGGAGTTTAAGGTCATTCACATGTATTGTAAAATAAATGAAATATCAAAGCATGAAACCGCAGAAAATGAAAAAGTTCATAAACCATAGAAAACCATCAATTAAGAAGTATGCCGTTTTATTTTGTAATTTGACATGAAAACAAATAATGTAATGTGGTTCTTTTTCTTACTGAGTTATTTTCAGACAAAATATTTAAAAAAAACCAAAATATCCTCGTTTTTTTTGGCCACGGTTTTTTTTTGTAAAAAAAACGTGTTTTTTTAAAAAAACGGCATGGTTTTTTTTGAGTCACATCTCTAATCATACCTGTTTATTCTCTCTCGTTTGAAGATTTGAAACCGATGCTCTTTTACCGACAAAAAAAACACGATTTATATCGGACGGTGACAAAGGCACGCCGCTTCGTGCAGGAATAGCGCCACGTTGCTCACGAAGAAATTAAATTCACGTTTGTTTCCCTGACAAATATTTGCATCCCGATCGCAATTTCTTGATTTCTATACGAAAGACGACAAGCAGAACACATGACTGGGCTTAAGCCGATTTTATGAACTCTACGCTTCATAAACATAAAAAGGCTCCTTACAGACTGCGTTGTACGAAAACGGCTCTATGAGTCACCAGATAATCACCAGCAGCTGAAGCTGAGCACTACTTCAGATGCTGAGCACGTTCATGCTTTCCATAGGAGCACTTGCACTGATCCACAACTGCTCTAAGGCTATCATTTGTGGACATTGCTACCGCCAAGTACCACCCTTCGATCTACCAACTAGCCAGCAAGACAACACTAACGAGAAGCCCCCGCAAGAGAGCAGTAATCTCAGAAGCACGCCGTCTAACCCGCAAATCTGGTCACGGCAGAATGTTAAGCTCTGCAGGGGATTTTCGTGCGGGCTTTTCGTCACCGCGAGAGCTCGACTCGCGCATTGTGACGCAAGTTTCGTGAACTTGGCAGTGCAGCAAGCGCTCTCGCGCGCAACTAGCGCTCCGATGTGCCGCTGTGACCGTTTTCTCTAACTTATACACAAAGCGTTTGAGCGTAAAGATCGTTTGATTTACACACGCAGCGTTCGTGGAGAAAACTCATTTGATATATACATATATATATATATCAAACGTTAACAACGTTCGTTTGATTTATACACGAAACGCAGACAAAGTTCATTTGATTTATACACGAAGCGTAGACAAAGCTCATTTCATTTAACACTCAGCATGGAAGCTCAGTTTTACACACGGAGTATTTGTGGGACCTCACTTAATTTACACACGCAGCAATGCTGGACAAACAAGACACCACTGCTGTCACTTTAGCCCCGTTGTACCAGTGGGTGAAGCTCGTTTCTGTCTGAATCATTCGAAAACACAGCTTATTCTCGCTCACAAAATCAGAATCGGAATTGATGTTCTACGATTACTTCAGCTGACATGAAAGCATTTATGGAGAAGACAATAAAGAAGTAATTAGTAGAGAGAGCAAAAAGCTCTCAGAATCTCAGTACTTTCAACCTGGAACCTCACTGCCAACCAACGGGACTGTTAAAAAAGTTCAAGATAATTTAACGCACTCACACAGCGTTATCTAACTAAATTCTACTTGAAATATTTACCATGACATAGCATGCGCCAACCCGTTAGAGATAACGACAGTCCGGGTACATTGCCATGTCATACCAACGGTCTCGGGCGGGCTTCATAAAGCTGGCAACAGCGTTGGCAGAACTCGTGCATAATTTTGCGCTAATTTGGTACAGCAGCATGTAAATTCTACGCCTTAACTCCAGCTCAATTCGAACAAAGCGATAAGTTAATTACTCAACAATTTATATCACTTTAGAAAGTTTAATACTAAACAGTCTTCAACTCAATTGACAAGAACGTAACAATTTACCGCATGAGCATCATCGCTAATTAGTTGCTGCGAGAGAACACAACAAATGAAGAGGTACATGTAGTGATATACCCAGATGAAGGAAGACATGTGAGCCAGCCGTGGCCTGCTGAAAATGTAACAGATTCAATGACTCTTACTATGCAAAACCCTTAACAAAGGAAATCAAAATGAGAACGCGCGATACAATAACATTTTCATAAGTATGAAATTAAAAAAATAAAAAACGAAACCACTCTACTTCAGAATGATTGATCAGTTCAGGAGAGAGAAAGCTGCAGAAGTGGGGCAGACAGCCTACGCATCTCTAACAGGATCGAGACAAATGTACAAGTGACGAGCTGTCCGACTTACACAAGACTTGGAAGTTATTCAGATTTGTTAGCAAACGAAAAATAAAATGAGAGAAGGACGATCATAACAATCGAATTCATAATCTACAACCGAAGGTATTGTATCAGAGAAGCTCGTGAATAATCATAGTAAACAAACCCGTAATCTAAAACCGAAGGTATTGACTGAGAAAAGCTCCCGAACGATCAAAATAAGCGAATTCATGATCTACAACCGAAGGTATTGTATCAGAGAAGCTCGTGAATTAGCTCCCGAACGAGGAGGAGAAGAAAGGAGAGCAGCAGCGGCGCGGCGGGCAGCGACACGAGCAGGCCGCTATAAATAGAGCACCTGTTGGTTGGACCGGCGACCTGCCGTGGGGGGGGGAGCGTGCTTGGCGGGTGAGGAGAGCTGGGGGGTGCGGCACGGCGGGAGAAACGGGGTAGGGTCAAATGATTTTTTTTCGCCGACCGTGTGGCAATGCTGATGTCATGGCAACGGACCAATTACAGCGCTCATTTTGCATCTGGCAACACTGCTAACCCCAAAACTGGCACCAATATTGGCCTTACGACATGTCGCAATGGTGACGTCATAAAGTTTGTTTGATATGAAGCCGTTCTATTGGCTAGCCGAACAAGAGGTGGTGTATTTCCCCCATAGAAATGACTGCCTTGTTTCCTCCACCGTGGTGTGCAGTCAGTGGAAGATAACTCTTAGTAATTTACCGTCAAAGTGGATTTCAAACCCACTTTCATAAACAGCTTTAATGTACATATTTTATTCCTTGTGAAATTTGTGCCCAAATGTGTTCTTCGAAGTTCATTGTCAAGTGGCAATCACTTCCCCGTGGTGATGTCGGTGACTACATGATGCCGGTGCCAGTTTAGTGATAGTAGTTGTGATAACGGTAATACGAGTACAAAATGAACACGGTAAAGGGTTAATACTTTATCGCACCGAACAATACACCAACACAATCATTACTTGCATTTATTACAATGGTCAGTTAAAAATATGAGGCGTGAGCCGAATAAGCCAACTCGAGCTGCTGGACATCTCTTGGCAACTCTACTCTGATGAATACAGTAGTGCTCAGTTTAGAGCTCGTATACACTGGTGATACAGTGGCTACACTACAAGCAATACACGTGAGTGCGAGAGTAATACATGGAAATACATTCCACTAAAGAAAAAACGCCAAACTAAATCTGAGAGAGAAATTTAGGAATTCTGTGATCATGATTCATGTACGTAACGAAATTTGCAGATACAAGCTGAGTTTTATAACAAAACGTAAGGCCTTTCATAATTTGAGCAAAAAAAAAAGCTTGAGCTCATGACCAAGATAAAATAATCTTTTGTTAAGATAAACGATTTTCTTTTCTTTCTACTCGTACCTCGTCTTTACACCTTAACTGGAAGCTCATCAAGCGGACGGGAAATGTGGTGTTGCGAGCAGAAAGACTTGGGTTGGCTCAGAGCAGCTCGGTGACTGCAAGCCAGGCTTTACTGCCCTCAATTACTTCCACACACCAGCACACGGGAGCAAGATCGTGATGCTTCTGTATTGCAAGCCAACTCGGGTTATAAGTCGGTGAAAGAGATGCTCGAAACTGACTCCTGGTCGACAGATTTCATACGTATGTAAACATACATATGACAGGAGACTACCAACGACGGTTGGACAGATTTCATGTACATGAAAACATACATATTACAGGAGACCAGGACCTGCCGATGGGCAGACTTCATACGTAAATATATGAAGTCACACGAGATTACCAACACCTGGTGAACACACTTCGTTAATATGGGACCATACATACAAGGAGGCTACAGTCTCACGTCCGACATGCATCAATTTGTGCCCTAATTCAGGACACAAATAAGCATGAACATACGGAGGCTACAGTCACATGGCAGACAGGTATTAAGATACCTTTATCAGCCCAAATTTTTTTAGTCATATTCCCAACACTACAACTAATGTCATTAGACTGACGCAGGCATTAGGTCATCACCAACAGAATGGGACGGGACTGCCATCCAGCAGAACGCTTTAAAAATTACATTAGAGCACAAAATTGACGAGAAAAAATAGCGTTAGCATTTTTAGTGAGCGTACCATATAGGACACGTGGGGTGAAATGGGCTAATATGAAGTCCTAAATTTGAGCAGCAGCCGTCGTCAGATATTTAGAGTGCAACGAAGGCCCAGAGCAGCATGGCGCTACACCGGCCGCGTGAACAAGACGCCCACCACGGCCGCGTGCACAAGTGTTCCGTGCCACCACACAGCCACCTGCCTGCCCGCCTTGGTACAAAACACAAAATTTCGCCGGTCTCACCACCGCAATTGCCGCGCCCACATCTGTGCCCAGTAGCAAACAAAGGTGAGGCTGAAGTGCACAGGAAAAATCTAATTTTGGAGCAAAAGTTTAGATAGGTGATTTTTAGTTTGGTTGCGATATGAAAGTATCCCGCTCGACACACTAGATTATGAGTTAGTTACAGCTTCCCTAACTACAACGGTGTTCCAAAAAAAATAGAAAGACACTATCTAGTGAGACATTAGATTAGATTATACGTATGTTAGTTTAAGCCTCCCTAACGGCTAAAAAAAATAAGAGCGTTTCGAAGAGAAGAAGGCATTATTTAGAATGGATTTAAGGAAAGGAAAATCTATGCAGAAGAGGCATAGAAACAGTAAGTTGAAAAAGAAGTATATGAAACAAAATTAAAGTTGAAGAAGAAAGTAGTAGGTACTGAAAAATCAGACAGAAGTAAACCGAAAAAGGGGTTCTTGATATAACAAAAACATTTTAGTTTTTGGGCCGTCACACATTTTCCTCCTGGAAGTGCTAATTCCCATAGATACAACAGTTGTATCCACCTAAGGAGCAGTAAGTTAATAAGTCTAAGTAACAAAATAAAAGTTGAAGAAGAAAGTAGTAGGCACTGAACAACAAAACAGCAGTGAGCTGTAAGAACGCAACAAACTTATTGCATTTCAATGAAGAGAAAGTCCACCAACTTTCGACTTGCGTTAAAGCCAGAAAGTTTCTGGAAACATTTTAGAAGTTTTTACGAGTCGTGCCGTATTCTTGCATTCTACACGCACTGATGGTACAATGAGCGCATAATGCACCAAACCCTACAGACGTGTTGAAGCAGCCCTCCAGACGAGCATTCCACACAGCACAACGAGAGATCGCTGCCCAGGAGGCAAAATATTCAAGGGCGAACAACGAACATTGAGAGCGAGGTGGAGCAGAAATGGACCACTGAGTGGCAGCGGCCCTGCCAGGGCTGGCACACAGGCCTCCCTCTGGCTGAAATTATCAAATGCGTTTTCTTCAAATGAAATTCAATCAGGAAAGGTCAATTTAGCAACGCTGGCTCCAGAAGTCGAAAGCGCGCATCACACTGACGCCGGGCTGCGTGTACACAGCGACCTTGCCGTGCTCACCACACCACATGACGCACAACGCGCCCGAAATATAATAAAAATAAACGGCAATAAATGTTCCCTCGACACCGACAGCAGGCACCCGAGAACCCGCCTCTTCAGCACTGTCACATGAATGTAGCTCAAACATATTCATCTATAAGGGTACATCCCTCTCAGTTTAGCGCAACTAGCTACGCCAAATTTCAGTATCTGCCCACGGCAGAAGAACGCTGAGAAGCCAGTAACGCGCTCGACGAACACGAAGTGATAATCAACGCGAGTGTGAGTGTGCACGCACTTCTACATTTTGACTGCGATGGGTTAAACTCAAGTTCAGTATTCAACTCAAGTTTAACTTCAAAAGTTGCTCGAAATTTTACAAATACCAAACATTAACTGGATCCATTGCATATACCATTAATTTTAAAAGATAGCTAAAACTTTTTCAAACGACCCATCGATGGGCCGTATCGCAATCAACGTGTGAAGCCCTGATGGCTTGTCGACTCCTAACATTGATTTCATTAGTTTATGGGGTTCCTACTCCAGCTATTTCGTCACACCAGTCAGCGAATAGCTAATGAATTTTAGAAATGTTTGCATTTTTTTCAATATATTTTAGACGAAACGTCGCATGAGAAATTTCAAAAGAACCAACGAATGTTGACCCAGATGTCCCTGTGCTCGTTGTTAGTATTTTACGAATAACAGTAAAATGTTGTCAATTTTTTGAATCGTTGCATGCGAGGCATTTTCTAACACCTCGTAATGTACAGAAGTTTATTTCACACTAAACCGTCAGGTATAAAATTCATTCCCTTCAACTCGATGAGATCGAACAGAAATTCTTCTGTGCCGCCTGCAACTTACGACCACATTCAGCAGCCTTCACCTCAAAATATATAGTATTTACTGTCGGCGCGTCGCTGAGAAGCTCGTAATTTTCTACAGACCAAGTGAAGACAAGTGAAGAAAATGTTTAATCTCACATGGCGAAGTGCATGTTTCTCACGAGGCAATTGATAAGAAACGAACTGACTGTCTGGTTGTAACCTCGTTTTGGTATACGAGTCTTTTTCGTCGCAATACTGGAACTTGTGCTCGCCAGGTTGGCTGTTAAGCATACTCACAGCTGTCGGGCATGCTCTGTTTTCTATCCAATGCTTTTAAACACTCGGTAACCCTCACTTTCTGCCTAACGAAAGAGTTAACCCTTTAACGTCAGAATTTGATTCTCATATTACAGTTATCACAACTAATATCATCTGACTGGCACCGGAATCATGTAGTCACCGACATCACAACGAGGAAGTGACTGCCACTCGACAATGAACTTCGAAGAACACATTACGGCACAAATTTCACAAGGAGTAAAGTATAGATCAAAGCTGTTCATTGAATCAAGGATTTTAAAATCCATTTTGACGGTAAAGTGTTAAGCACACGACGAAGTTTGAGGACGTGTTGTTATGTGGCCATCCTCCCCTCACGGAGATATAAAAAAAGACAGGAATAACCCGACCACAAAAGAGGTCTAACTCGAGATATCTGGACACGCGCTCTCAGTGCATGTCTCCTATAGAATCTCACACGCCATCCTCTCATGCAAATATTTATTTAGGTGTTTGAAACAAGAAATGAAAGCACAACCGATTCTGCTGTTATGAGTGAGTGCTTCTTAAATATTTAAATTTTTATCTTCCATAGAATTGGGCAGATTGCGCCAAAAAAGAAGCGATTTTTATTTGCGCGTTTTTCCACACTCGTGCATTGCATCATGAGCCGCTGCTGCGATGTTTACAAACAAGCGCTGGCTTCACGATCACTCAACTCCTCGCCCCGCCGCTCCCATGCACCGCTGCGAAGATCACTCGGGCCGAATAGCATCGGACACTTCTACATTCAAGGGAAACAGTAGCTGGAAAATGCCGGAGTGAAAATATACATTTGAGAGCCGTCACTTATTCACGACTCGGCTCGCTCAGCTGATGCAAGTTTAGAGCAAATATACACAATATCGACTGGCGCACGCGCGGCCGAGAATAAAATTGATGAGCAACTCCAGCCTCTTCCGCAGCAAAATAGAATTTTTCCGCTATGAGTATATTTTTCAAAATTATTCAGTTTCATAGGAAATATTTGTACGAGTGGTGTTTGGATGTGATCGAACGCTCTTTGGATTTAACTCTGTTAGCTGTCATCACAAAGAGCACAGCTGTCTCGCTGACGCACGTACTGGCTCTAGGCAAAATAACTTGTGATACTCCTGCAATACTGCCACACATGTGACCAGCAGAGAGCTTCGCCGGACCACCAGAGGAAGCATCCACCCAACAGTTACAGGGGTGCTGCTGTAGCGTGAGGTCTACCACCACACATCGCCTACCCAGGTGCAGTTTGAGATGTACAAACTAAGTGTTTATCGCTAAATTAAATGTATGGAAATAAGTAAGTTCTATAAGTAACCTATCCTCACGCTAAAGTACTAGCTGGAGGTAGATCTCATCCCATAGGATCGCAGACCTCACGCCATAGCAGCACCGTTATAGAGCAGAAAATAAATAAATGGATAGCTTTTATATTTCAATGGCCAGGTGCCGCATGTCATCTGAGCGACAGCAGACACTCGTACTTCTTACACCGCGCCACACCGGGGGGTGAGACGTTCGGAATTTGTACGGGCGAAATCCAAGTGCGAGCTTTACCAAACGAAACTGGATCGTAAAGAGCACTCCGCACATGGTCGGGCTGCTACCAGGCGTTCAGTGCTCGTCGCAACAGAATTATCTCTGCGGAGCACCTGCCTAAAATTGCATACTTCTGCCTGTCAACCGGGAACTTTGGCACCAGGACCTGTACACTCCTGCTGACGCTGCCTGCCTGCCCTGCCACAGCACCGCACGTCCACATGCGTTGCAGTCAAGTCCCAGTGAAAGAAAGAATTAAAAAAAAGAAAAACAGTTCATTTAAAAAAAAAGTTGATACATGAAATGTGTTACAACACTTTTGATTTAAAAAAATCCTTACTATAAATGCCCTTGATTGACAGACAACTCATATGAGATGTACAATAGCCATGACAGAGGTTAATTATTAACTGAGGGAAAAAATCAAAATACATTCTCTCCAATGTTTGATAATGAGCAAGCAACAAAGTGCAGGAGTAAATTATAGGATGAAAATGAGCTGGCTTCCACAGTATCAATGATGGTGAATTTGCCTATGCATTGACAGAGATGCAAAAAGTATATTGGAGAATGTTGATCAGAATAAAATGTCAGAGGTAGTTTTTCATACATAATTTCAGCTTTCCGCCAAATCTGGAAGTTAGAACATTTATGGTTGCCTTGTTACTTTTGCCCCCTGTAAACTGCAGTACTCTGAGTTGTAATAAAGAGCTGAGGAAATAAAATGTAGCAATTCTGTATTTTCTCATTAATGGTTAGAGTAAGTGATATTAAGTGATATGTAAATTACAAACATAAAAAAGTTGGGTGAAGGCAAAGTGAATTCAGTAAATAGAGCCACTTAAATGGAAAAATATTGAAAGACTAAAAGACTTCCAAAATTACTATTTTATGCAGACAACAGGTCTCTCTGGGATTTTAAAGCGTAGCCTATCTACACATATATATAAATGTACATCCAATTTTTTAAAATATTCATTATGCTCATGAAATAACTAGAAATTTCTCAATAATTATAGCATCATGACCAAATAAAATGGGCTGCACAGAACTTAGGAATGCACCACAAGCATTTTGCATGCCACACCACATCCCACACCTGAACTTGGTAACATTGGCTGGTGGCAGCCAAGGCCGTGTAACTCACCTACCAGGAGATACCATACGACCAGCTATTTGTTCCTGGGCTGATGGTACACCAAAGTTATGTGAAACACAACAATTCTATCTCAGCATAATTTGTGTCATTTACACAGAAGAAAGCTCTAAAAAACAAAATGTCAAAACTTTATGATGCCAGCCAGACACAGAGCATCTGACAACCTATACATATTTGCCCTCTCTCTCAGCAACAAAGGCTTGTTTTGTGTGCACACATTCCATTGGTCATCTTTTCCAACATACTTTGGTATGCAATGATCAAATATTTTTTTATCAATGATATTATTATTATAAGTAATATTTTCTACAATGAAATATTTATTTGTGGGCAAATATTCTCTTCGTAGGGTCAGGGTTAAATGAACCAAATCAAGTTTGAAAATTTCTATGCCTAACAAAATACAATTTTGAATTTAATCTTTACTAAAATATGAAAGAAAGAAATAGAAAAAAGTTTAAATTATCTGACACATAATTTTGCTACAATTTATACTTAATAACCTTAATATTTCATACTTAGCCATTATGTGCCAAACATACCAGGTCTTGAATATTGCTTATCTGCTTAACATATTTAACTTAGGTAATAATCATTTGATATATGCTATGGCACGGTATATCTCAGGCATCTCAGGAGCTAAGATAGAATTAGATCAAGAAGGCCACATGGCCTGGAGCTTAAGCTTCTCTTCCATGTAGTTCAGATCTCAAGCCAAATAAGTCCTGAATATAATATATTTGCCACAAGGAACAATACAATTTTACAATAATTGAATAAAAGATTATGAAAACTTTTGTTTATTAACAAGCATTTTTTAATTTTTGTTAAAGAGGAAAAAAGCAAATATGAATAAAAAATTCTCAGTTATGGAGACCGGCATTATTAGAAAAATAAATAGCTATAAATAATTCAACTAATACAAATAGTACGAGCTTATATTTTGAAGATGATGAAGAGGCCAACTAAATTATCTTAAAATAATTCAGTTATTTCGAAAACCTACCTTTAGGTGTGCTAAAGGTTACTCAGAAGGATAGTAAATAACACTGAATAATAAAGTCTAAACTAAGCGAATATGTTAAACTAGTTATCAAATTTGGCACCTTGAAAGAACTAGGTACCTACAAATTCTCATTGCACTCACCGGTTCCGATGTCTTCTCTGGCATATAGACAGCAAATAACACAGTGAGCTATGTCAAAATAAGGGAACATTTTCAATTTCGTGACCTGATTGGCCAACTCTAAAAAGGCTTCGGGATCCATGTTGGCGTGTTTTTCGATTCAGTAACGAAAACAGTTACAGCACCTACAACTGTACAGAGAGCGGACCTCGACCCCCACCTTCCGTCGTTACTTAATGATACTCACTGGCACTACTGCACAGTCTGCACTGGCAGTCTGGCACTCTTGAGTTGAAAAACAATTAAAAACAGGGCTCCCACGAGCATTTTCTACCCCCTAAAACTTTCTTCTGAGTACCCTGTAAACAGCATATGCCTTATTTATTGTTAATTCAGCTACCGAATTATCGGAAAGTCACATTATACTATGTAAAAATCAATTGGCATATTTCAACAAAGAACGCCGTGTCTAACTAAAAATGATAATCATAAAAATTCATTCCTATTTCCTCTCATCGGCACAACCATTATGACACAAATGTATATTTATCAGCTTAGAAGCCATATGGCAGGACGTGTCAAAACGCATATATATATATCTGTATCAAATTTACAAGAAATCAATTTATTTTTTTCATTTCTCGATTATTTTCAACTTGTAGATTAAATTCAGCGATTGTTTTTATCAGTTACATTCATTTACCTCAAATATTACTCGTTTTTTATATATGTTCATAAATAAAATAGAATTATTTAATTTATAAAGAAATTATATACACAGATGACAGGAGTGCCGTTTTGATACAGTAACAACACTCTCTTCCGAAAATGTTTCAAAGAATGAAATACATTGTCAGTCACTGCTGTTAAAAACAAGTATAATAACATCTAGCAAAAATTCAGCTTTAAAGGTTAGGTTAGGTTAACATCGGCATCTTTGGGATGCTTTATTTCCAATCAAGCCTGATACATATGTATGAAAGTTCTGGTTTTGGCGATGAGAATTAATTACGTTATGAACTTTGGGCAGGGTCACCAGTATTCTTGTGCCTATGGCTAGGCACAAAAAATACAATTTCTTTGCGTGTTAATCGTGAATGTTTCTTGGCCCTTTTAACTCTGAAGGAGTAGGTACTCGGGTGCTCTACTGGCACCTAATTTTTATAAACTTGCACGAATTACCTCTGTAGGGCAATGATACACGACATCTACTTCTCGCCTTGCTTTATTTAGTTGACTCTGAGTGCCGTGACTACGGCAGCTGTGGGGAGGATCCACTTCTTGTGGAAGAAGATCCGGGTCCAGTGAGGTGACGCACTCCAGCAGGTGTCGTGGCTAGAGGGAATCCGATGTGGATCCAGGCGAGAATGTATTGTAGGTGTAACTATCCGCAGATGCGGTGATAATTGTATGAATTATTGGTGTAACTATCCGCAGATGCGGTGATAATTGTTTGAATTATGGTATCTTGAAAGAGGCAGTTCCCGTAGGAGTTTCTGCCTGTGAGCCTTGTGGCTGAGTTGGTATGATTGTTAGCCTTTTGGCTGAAATGACTTTGAGGAACGTCTCAAGTGGTTCTGAGAACGTTCCGAATGAATCAAAGGGGACGTTCTCAAGTGGTTCTGAGGAACGTCGCAATTGAGGGTTGGTGGTGGTGTTTGTGTGTCGCTTCGTAGGTTCTTCAGTGAGAAAAACGAGATGTGCAACGAGCAGTGATTTTTTAAAAAGTGGGCGTTAGGTGTCGACAAATGTTGCCACGGTGAGTCTATGGCGCGTCTCTAAATATTTTTAACTGACTTCTACAGAGACGTATTTTTTTAGTGCACAATTTTAATGGATTATGGATAAAGTTGAGTGAAAGTCTTATTCCAAAAATAATGAGAATGAATATTATGGGATACTTGGATTTTTAGATGGGAGTTTTAACAATTCGTAAATTTTTGGTTGGTAAGGAGCTGGAAGAGTCCACTACATCTACTCCCCCTACCGAGGAGATCGAAAGGTCTGGTAACAGTGAAGCTGTTACCTGAGAAATGCCCGAAAGAATTACGAAGGAAGGTCCCGAAAGAAAGCTTGACAGAGAAAAAAATGGGGAAGGATTGACAGATCAGAGTTCACCACCCTAAGTTTGCGCATAACGGGCTGGCGGACGACTAAGTCTGCTAAACCTGCTACGGCACTCGGGGACAATAAAAGGGTTAAGCTGTGGGGCTGTGAAAGTTGACGTTAGGATTCCCAACTGGGACAACGAAAGAGTATCTGTGGCATTTTCGTGATGGGAAACAAAAGTACCAGAAACATCAACCGAATTGGGAGCACACGAGTTACGAGGTTCCGACAGCGTTCTTTGAACGGTATTCAGGGGAACGACGAATTCATTGCACTCCATAGTGGGAGGAAGGGTCCTAGCCAAAGCAGACAAGTGCAAACCAGTGGGCTCGACAGGTGTTGACCTGGGGCTAATTTGCAGCCTGGGTTGTGACTCATGAGAGGTGGTGGAAAGGTTGTCAGGGGCGGAAACATAAGCCGCCTTCAATCGGTCGATGCTAACACTGTCGCTCTTGGTACCCCTTTCGATTACAAAATACTTAGGCGTCCTCTTTAGGACCTTGTAGGGGCCATCATAGGGACGTCGCAAGGGGGTTTTTACACCGTCCACCCGAACGTAAACATGTGTACAGTTCTTCAAAAAAGGGTCAAGGCTTTCAGATGGCAAAGGCGGGCGAGGCGGTTGGTAAACAAATTCGCGCATTGCGCGTTTGAGACGTGCCGCGTAATCAGTGATTCGACTGGGGGAGTCTTCAATTTGGTAAGCGGGATCAATAACATTGCCGGGCAATCTTAAGGACTTCCCGTAAAGCAGTTCGGAGGACGTGCACTTTTGGTCCTGCCTAAACAAATTCCGCAGAGTAAGTAATACAACAGGTAAACGATCGACCCAGTCATCATGACACCGTAAACAACGCAGGGACGCCTTGAGGTCACGGTGGACTCTCTCGATGAGTCCATTTGATTGAGGGTGGAAGACGGTGGTCGAAATATTGGTACTACCTAGGATTTTGGAGATCTCTAACCACAAGGTGGAAGTAAACTGAGCACCACGATCATGCGTGATGCTCAAAGGAACCCCGAAGCGGGAGATCCACGTCTCTACAAAAGTTCGAGCTACGGTTTCTGCCGTTATGTTAGCAATGGGGACAGCCTCGACCCAACGGGAGAAACGGTCTATCATTGTAAGTAAATAAGAGAAGCCGCGGGAGTTAGGAAGGGGTCCCACAATGTCAATGTTCACTGCGTCGAACTTGCCTCCGGAGAAGGCACAAGGTTGAATTGCGGCTTTGTTGTGCCGAGTGACTTTGCTAGCTTGGCAATCTGGGCAATTGCGAACAAACTCTCTTATGGCCCTACGCATCCCGGGCCAAACAAAACGATCTGCGATTAAGCGGAAGGTTCTATCTGTTCCGGGATGGGCGAGATCATGGTAGTGTTTGATGATGGAAAGACGCAATTTATTTGGCAAGAAGTATCGGTTAGGACGGTCGGCGTCACAATAGACACCTTCTCTGAGTGACAGCTTCAAGGACGAGCTAGGAGACTCAATCAAAGTTTGGATCTCCGTGTCGTTTTTTTTTGTTCGGTGATGATATCAGCCAACGAAATCATTTGCACAGAAGGTCGGAACTCGGGCGCCAACGGGTTTAATACCACGTTGTGCGCACGCGATAAGCAGTCGGCGACCGTGTTCTCGTCCCCCTTAATGTGCCTGAGATCGTTAGTGAACTGTGCTATGTAACTCAGGTGCCGACTTTCTCGAGGGGAGTGGCGGTCAGGAGGCATTCTTATGGCATTAATGAGAGGTTTGTGATCGGTGAATACCGTAAACTGACGTGCTTCAAGGGTATAGCGGAAGTGTTTGATGGCGAGATAGATCGCCAGAAGCTCTCTCCCGAACGTGCTATAGCGTTGTTCGGTGGGAGAAAGTTTCCGACTAAAGAACGCCAATGGTGACGTGTCATTGTTAACGGTTTGCTGTAGTACTGCGCCGACAGCAAGGTCGGACGCGTCTACTAACAGATTGAGTTTTGCGTTCGGGTGTGGGTAAGCCAACTCCGTCGCATTTGCTAGTTCCTCTTTTATCTTAGTGAATGCCTCCTCTGCCTCTCTGTTCCACTCAATAAGTACAGGCTTCCCTCGTTTCTTCGCTCTAATGAGGGAGGAGAGTGGTGCCAGAGTCGCCGCACAGTTCCTTAGGAATCGGTGGTAAAAATTCACCGGTCCCAAGAACCTGCGCAACTCTCTCTGTGTAGTGGGTTTTGGGAATTTACGGATAGCTTCTACCTTGTCAGGAAGTGGCCTAATGCCTTTATCGGAAATGTGGTGACCTAGAAAAGTCAGTTCCTTCTTTCCCAGTACACACTTTGCTGGGTTAATCAGCAAAGCGTGCGACGCAAGTCGTTTGCACAGCTCCCTCAGATGATGCACATGCTCCTCAGGCGTCCTCGAAGCCACAAGCACATCATCGAGGTAACAATACAAAAACGGGAGGTCGGAAAGGACTTCAGTCATGTGCCGCTGAAAGGTTTGCGGAGCATTTCGCAAGCCATACGGCATACGAAGGTACTCGTACAAGCCAAACGGCGTACAGACAGCGGTCTTTTGAATAGAGCTTTCCTCCATTGGAATCTGATGGAAAGCTCTCTTCAGGTCCACGGTAGAGAAGATTTTTGCCCCTGACAGATTTGCAGAGAAATCATGGAGGTGAGGTATAGGGAATCTGTCAGGTACAGTTACGGCATTTAATTGGCGGTAATCGCCGCAAATGCGCAATTCGCCATTACTTTTGGGAACAATCAACAAGGGACTGGCCCAGGGACTTTTCGAGATGCGAATTGTCCCCTCTTCGGCCATTTTAGAGAACTCAGCTTTGACTTCCTGCAATCGATCATGGGACAGACGCCTTACTTTCGCGTAAACAGGGGGACCGCTCGTCGATATGTGGTGTTGCGTCAGCGTGTTATTTTGCACAGTTACGTTAGGTTGGAAGAGTGAAGGGAATTCAAGCAACACTCGTTGGTAGGGGCATGTGCTGTCTAAATTAGGAGGGACGCTTGACGTAACGTTCACCATATCGACGGCACTAAGGGGTCTTTGCAC
Organism: Morinoia aosen; assembly: GCA_030386875.1. Taxonomy (NCBI): domain Eukaryota; kingdom Metazoa; phylum Arthropoda; class Malacostraca; order Amphipoda; family Talitridae; genus Morinoia; species Morinoia aosen. Next base: position 34,245,669 of record CM059558.1, on the reverse strand, counting down.
TCGGGTTTCGCTATCATACAAGCATCCGTTTCTCAAATCCACCACCAATGCAAACTTCTGAAGGAAATCAGCACCAATGATGGGCGTGTCCACATCAGCCACTATGAATTCGAACTTGAGGGTACGTTTGAGATTCAGGGAGCACATCAATGTCCTTGTGCCGTAACACAGTATAGGAGTGCCATTTGCAGCACGTAAGTTGGGAATGCCCTGAATCTTTTTGTCTCTGTCAGTTGCCGGAATTAGGCTTACCGAGCTCCCGGTATCGATCAAAAATCGAAAACCGGTAGCCGGATCAGGGAGAAAAAGGCAGCGAGTAGAGTTTGGTTTGTTTGGCGCTGACGTCTGACTCGCATTTACGCCGCGCTGTTCCCGTTTTTTGGGTAAAGTAGTACGTATAGGGGACACTTTGGCGACTCGCATTTACGAGCCTTGTGCAAGTACTTTCTATGGTACCAGCACCATTCCTCCTCCAGATTGTCTCGTGAATCTGGACCCTGAACGGTATTTGAACTACCAGCCCTCTGATGTTTAAATGAATGATTCCCCCTCTTTTGTCTGTCAAGCGGAACGATGTTTGGGGAATTATCGGCTTTCTGATACGCCGCTGTTTGGTGTGCGACCCCATGAACTCTCTCCGTGTGTTCGGCTTGCTGGGTGGCAACTTCTAGTGCTCCAACTCGCTGAACTAAAGCGCGCAACAATCTATCTGTTTCGTTTGGACTGGTTTGACTGACTATTGGGGTAGCGGCAGAACTATTCGGTGTCCAGGTCTCGCAGGCGAGAAGTTTCTTGGCCAATTCTGCGAGACCGTCCAGATTCACGGAGGATTTTGGGTAAGGAGAAATGGTTGCAGACGTACGCGTAAGCGCTGGATGTACAATGCCTTAAGGGTATTGTCATCCATCACTCCTTTAGCCAATTTTCGCATTTCTTTCAGCAACTCTAAAGGTGTTTGGCTATTGTAGGTGGTGAGATTACTCGTCAAAGCTTGGATTCTTTGGTCCCTATCCTTGCCGTAACGTTTTAAAATATGGTCTTTGAGGGTGGAATAAGGTTCAGTTGAGTTAGCGTTACAAAACACTGAGAGGTCGTCTAGGCAAGTCGTTGGAAGAGCCCTCAGTAACGCATAGTATTCAATTTTTTCGCTAGAGATGGATAGGCTTTCGAAGTGTTCTTCGGTTTGGAAGAACCAAGAATCCAGGTTTTGAATCGAGAACGGTGATAGTTTCACGGACATCGCCTGACTGTCGTTACTATCGTTTGGAGACATACTTGCTCCCTAATGTTCCCCCAAGAATTACTAATAACGCGCGTTTCAATAGCTTTTGGTTTCGTACAAGTTTTATTTTACTTTTGTGCTTCAGTAGCAATGGTGCTGCAGTAGCAATGGAAATTGCGAAGGTTATTAGTAAGGAGCTTCAGTAGCAATGGAAATAATCCTAGAAGGTCTCCTATGGTTTGCTTCACTAGCAATGGAAATGCATGAAGAGTTTTGTAAAAGGTGGCTTCAGTAGCAATGGAAATACATGAAGAGTTTTGTTAGGATAGGCTGCAGTAGCAATAACTTATTATTATTGAAGGGTTTAGAGAGGAAAATGCTATGGTTGACGACTAAAGAGTGAAGGAGCAAAGTACTACCTCTTTCAAGACAACCATCAACAGAAGTTGACAGCACTGGCATGCGCTCACAAACCCACAAAGGACAACTCGTGCAAGTGAAAAAAAACTATCACTCTGGTATGAATTCTAGTCACCAGTATGAAGTTCTGGTTTTGGCGATGAGAATTAATTACGTTATGAACTTTGGGCAGGGTCACCAGTATTCTTGTGCCTATGGCTAGGCACAGAAAATACAATTTCTTTGCGTGTTAATCGTGAATGTTTCTTGGCCCTTTTAACTCTGAAGGAGTAGGTACTCGGGTGCTCTACTGGCACCTAATTTTTATAAACTTGCACGAATTACCTCTGTAGGGCAATGATACACGACATCTACTTCTCGCCTTGCTTTATTTAGTTGACTCTGAGTGCCGTGACTACGGCAGCTGTGGGGAGGATCCACTTCTTGTGGAAGAAGATCCGGGTCCAGTGAGGCGACGCACTCCAGCAGGTGTCGTGGCTAGAGGGAATCCGTTGTGGATCCAGGCGAGAATGTATTGTAGGTGTAACTATCCGCAGATGCGGTGATAATTGTATGAATTATTGGTGTAACTATCCGCAGATGCGGTGATAATTGTTTGAATTATGGAATCTTGAAAGAGGCAGTTCCCGTAGGAGTTTCTGCCTGTGAGCCTTGATGCTGAGTTGGTATGATTGTTAGCCTTTTGGCTGAAATGACTTTGAGGAACGTCTCAAGTGGTTCTGAGAACGTTCCGAATGAATCAAAGGGGACGTTCTCAAGTGGTTCTGAGGAACGTCACAATTGAGGGTTGGTGGTGGTGTTTGTGTGTCGCTTCGTAGGTTCTTCAGTGAGAAAAACGAGATGTGCAACGAGCAGTGATTTTTTAAAAAGTGGGCGTTAGGTGTCGACAAATGTTGCCACGGTGAGTCTATGGGGCGTCTCTAAATATTTTTAACTGACTTCTACAGAGACGTATTTTTTTAGTGCACAATTTTAATGGATTATGGATAAAGTTGAGTGAAATTCTTATTCCAAAAATAATGAGAATGAATATTATGGGATACTTGGATTTTTAGATGGGAGTTTTAACAATTCGTAAATTTTTGGTTGGTAAGGAGCTGGAAGAGTCCACTACATATGATCTTAGCATTGGTTTTTCAAATGTCTTATAACTAACACTATATATATAGGACACCATGACGGTTCCCCCGTAAAGCCGGTACCCATTTCCGACACCTGGGTTAAGTGGGGTATTGTGCTTGAGCTTTCCCATATACCCAACGGAGAAAATCTCCTCGCCAGCGCCGGGATACGAACCCGCGACTCCAACATACGAGCCCGATCCCTTAACCACTGTACCACGGAGAGCACAAAAAGAGTGCGTCACTTTCCAGTAGATACCATACCAAGAGTGCGTTACTTTAAAAAGAGTGCGTCACTTTCAACATATGCTAATTTTTTCCTTGAAAAAATCGTATTATAATAGTCATCTTTTTCGTTTAGTTTCATTCATAAATGTGGAAAAACTTGAAAAAACAACCATTATTGATCATTCGCTAAAAATTGATAAACTAGAAAAAGAACTGAATTTACAACACTGTAATGAACGAGATATTTATCTATCGTAGTAAGTTTTGACGTCAGGATCTGAGCCCGGAGATGTCAGCGGAGAAAAGTCGCAGCTGCTCCTGCTGTCACTGGGCTAGGGACTGGATCAGGAAAAATTTTGAATAAGATACTGGAAATTTTCTAAAGGAGAACTCTACCATAGTGTTATCTGTCACACCTGAGGTCATTAAAGTAGTTTACGACCGCTCGAGTAGGGTTATAATAGTTGAGACGGAGATTAGACGACTTCAGACGAGCTACATGTAGATGAATGGAGAAAGGCAGTCATTTTGGTAGACAGCTTAACTCTTTAACGCCCGCGAGGCCTTTACGGTCCTCCTCCGAAAATTGCCTCAACATATTGTGTTTCTCGTCAAATAGTTCCCTAATGTGTTCTTTGGAGTTCTCTGCCGAGTGGCAGTTCCTTCCTCATCCTGACATCGGTGACTGCCTGATGCCGGCGCCAGTTTGGTGACGGTGGTTGTGATAACCGTGCTACGAGCACAACAATCCGACGTTAAAGTGTTTATTGTACTTGTTCCCTCGCATGGTACTGCTCCCGTTCGTACGAGTCTCTGGGTCTGGTGAAGGCGGGCTGGATTATTAGCTTGCTTCACTAGCATGGGTATCAACTTCATGTTAGTCGTAAGGTCAGCTTTTTCAGTTGGCCAAAATAACTTGAAAACAAAATAATTTGATGAGGCTCGGAGTTCTTGAATGGATTTCATCAGGGTTTTGAGTTGAAAAGTTTGCCTAAGCCTAGGTGACTTTGACCTCAAACTGCCCAGCTCATGCTCCTCACCTTCATTTTCAACAGGCTCACTCCTACTGGGATTGATGAAAGCAACATCCTGCTTGACACTGACCAAGTTTTTTTTCCTACGCATAGAACCGCTTTAATTAGTCACCGATAGATGTTCGTACTACTCAAAAGTTTGCTCGCTCTTTGCAGACAAAATTGAAGGAAGGAATATGTTGTGAGCTTCTCATACAAGTTACGAGCATTTGATGCTACAGTTAAAACATTACATACAGTGTCTTGGCGAATTGAGCCGCCTGTTCTTAACCGAAAAATTTAACTGATTGAACATTGCAGCTAGCATATTCTCACTCGATAAGTTTCGAGAGTAATTCAACGAGTTTAAACGTACACATCATTTCAAAGAAAACATGCTAAAAGACGTCAGATTGTACAGTAACTTGGATAGTTACTGGGATAAGCTGATACTCGTGAGATTAAATAGTTCAGGTTACACCATCTAGAATGCTAAAGCATTAAATGTCAACCCGCTTTGAAAAAACAAAATCTTCAAGATTCACTCCACAGTTTGATCGCATTCTTCAACTGGCGAGAAAGGAAAAATGATGGCAATGAGAATAAAAATGAGTTATATTGATGTACACAACAGCATCCAAAGTAGTAAGTCACAAACTACACATACACAGCCTCTGTTCTCACGCAGCCTCATCAGACTGGTTCATGATAAACATTATACATAAAGCTTTACTCAGTACGCGAGACAGCCGTTCTCTGTCGTTACCGGGCTAACCAAAACTGGAAAAAAATGAACGAGGTCCAGCCCTCTCCGTAACTAAACGTCCTTTAAAACTTAAGTCTTATTCACGAAACGATATAGAAATGTACTGTACGTAATAGCACCAACACTTAAACGACGGAAGGATCGAACTAGCGTGACAGGGACGCCACGTGATAGCGTGGAAGGGGACGTAGTCTGCCTTGAGGAAGTAGTCAGTAATGGCCCTTTCAGCGTATCTTTTCCTCGAGCTAAAATCTCATTTCAAATAAATGATGCAAGAGGTGGCCTCTTATGAAGTACAGGAAATGTTTTATTTAATATACGGATAGTCAAATGAGGCATGTTACGCCGTAGGGGACGGCGTGAGGTAGGGGGCCTCTGGAGCAGCAACACAACAGGTTACCAAAACATCATTGCTATTATTATTATTACTTTTACAATTTTCAACTTTACGGAACATATGAAGTTCATCATGAGGTATTACATTTTAACGATTGACAGTGTTCTGAAGAAAAAATTTTGCGTAAATTTTTTCTTAATTCAACACGTGGTGAACTTGAAATATAATTATTACTATTGTAAACGTTTAAGCACCGTTGGCACCAGCAAGCGAGGCGCACATGTCCCCGAAAACGCGAGTACACTAACATGAGCCGAGACTGTAGTTCCACCGAGTCCATGAGGGAGTCAACTAGTCATCTGAGAGCAGGTAGCGCTGGAGGCAGGGTGTGAAGGTACCGCCCTGCGAGCCCACCACACAAATCTTGCTTCGACGTAACCAAGGGCAGTTGCGGTGACCGTGTTGGAAATATAAGTGCCATGAATAGCAGCAGTAGCAACAGTAACATGTGTTTGCTCAAGCTACAGTAAAATGGGATTTTTGGGCATGGGGTGCGAACATAGTTTTTATTCCAGCTATCATTCTACTACGAATTTAGAGTGAGCAATTACTGCTCTTACAGATAACAGTAACATGGGTTTGCTCAAGCTTCAGTAACTTCCAAGTGCCAAAATGAACAAGAACATCGACCGGCACCGCACCCAATACCGTAGGTGAGACCGGTTGATTTGGTGCGCTCTCGCATTTGACTTATTGAGAAATTTTCAAGTGATCGACTACTAAACAAGATCAACATGAAAAAAACCTAACACTTAGGTCAGCTTAGATTAAAATCTGATACCACAGCATCTGTTGAAAGATGCTTTAACTGCAAGTAAATATGCTGAAAAGACAAAAAATAAGACAGTTTTCGGAACACTCACGCCAGAGGTCTCGCATGAAATACAATACCGGCCTCCAAAGACCGAAGCCTGACAACGTGACACACGCATTATTGTATACTTCAAGCCTCCCTAGCCAAAACAAACTCGGGTGAGAGCGAAGAGAAAGGCCATTTAGGATGGACTGCAGAGATGGGGAACTTATACGCAAGATGTGTTAGTACACAGGATAAAACAGAGTTTAACAGCAAGAGGAAGAAAAGACAAAGAGATAGCAAAGAAGGCATGAAAATTGAGAGGAGCAAAGTGAGCACGAAAGGCACAAGGCGCGATGGCCTATCTAGAGCTGAGGTAGCTCACAATATACCCAACAGTTGGCAGCAAAAAAACCATCAGGATCTCAATACAGTTCAGAATAAAGCCTACTAACGAGAAGCTTGCCTCAGGTAGTTTAAAAAGACTCTTCAGTGGATGCCAGTGGAGGTATGGCTTCAGATACAGCAGTCTGAGCCACACTATTAGAGCAGCGAACACAAGACCAACAGCGAGTGAGGGCTACACACACAGCAGTAACGAGAGGCAAACACAGCGCCACGTGCGCAAATATCGCGGCCAGGCCGGGCGACAGGAGCGAACACCTGCCGCGTCTGCGCTTAGCAGGACAAAATCTCGGATGAGAGTCGCAACTGTGCAGGGAAATATGTTGGACTATCGCCTTCTCTCCTGGGAGATGTTCAATGCAATGAAATCACAAGAGAATACGACGTTAAGCTATCATTGTACGCAAAAGCGCTTTGTAAAAAAAAATTTATGGTTTTTCAGTTCAGGACAGCATCGTCCTCTTACTAGGTGTACTTTAAATTGTTCGAGCACAGGTCTATAAGAGCACTCTTTTTTGAGAGCCTTGAAAGTCGATTATTTAGTAAGCTCGAATAACGGAACACGTTCATTCAGAATCAGTCCTTAAAAAAGAAATCGGTCTTGCTCAGAGTACAGCAAATCAGTCGCAGTGTAAACAAGGAGTGCGGGTGCAGCAACTACGAGAGAACGATGGAGTAACAGAAGCGATCGAGGTGGTGCAAAGAAACGTAAAGCTGAGGTGTGTTTTGAGACACGAGGAAAAACCTGCATTAAATAATAGCCGTTCTGAACATCCGCAATTAAGAATGGCGTGGACAGCTATGATCATTCTCTAGAGAAACATCCGCCTAAACGTTAGAAAATGATAAGCTGAATTTCACTCCTTCCTCCCATTCTGTGAGCAGCTTAAAAACAATGCCTGCACCATCACACGATGGCTCCGAAGCTGCGTTGTTGAACTGGACCATCACAACGCGAGATAGGATTTCCACTAACAAAAATTTTACCCAGGCAAATGATTCGGAGACCTAAACCACCAATAAAAATTGTACCCAGCACATATTTGGAGTTAGTAGCACGTCAATAAAGGCTGTAAGGCCGTTACTTGAAACAGCCCGCCTGCGTTTGACTAAAAATCTCTTCAAAGAACACACGCAGCACATACACCGCAGGCAAAGAGGATTGCAAAAAAACGTCAAGCTTTCAAAAAAAGGAGCACCTGACGCGGTAGCACATAATCAAGCTCTTAGGACTAGAACGGATCTGGAAACATTTGTTGTACACAGAAATTATTCTCCAGTTTGAAAATATGAAATACGTTCATGTGTTTCTGAGCAACATTAAGACCGTGGTAACATTCTAGATATCTCCGCGAAGCCAAGAACAATATTGTGAGAATATAAACTTCACGAGATGAGCCTTCAGCATCAGAAGGAGCAGTGCTAAGATAACGAGACACATGGGTAGGGTCAGTCGCATAGGCTTCTCTCAAACTGATATAATAATAATAAATTTAGGGTTGAGTTTCCACCAGGGTCACCAGCAATTTGCAACTATGGACCCCCCTAGTTTACACTAGGCAATCATGAATGGCACTGGCTAAAACCCCCCAAGTGGGGGTTCCAGCAGCCCTCCCTCTCTTTGGCCGAGCGCCTTACCCGTGCTGGAACCCCCTCAAAAGATGAGAGTGGTAGCACAGAGCGCCCGGCCGCTTACTTGGAATACTCTCTGGTGCTGTGATGCTGATCCTTTATGAACACACGTCGGTTATAGGGCTTCCAGGGAGCTTTTTCATAGTATAGAGTTTGTAGGGAGCGTAACAGTTGATTCTGGTAGATGGTTCGAGGTATAAATGCTTTCCAAGTGGTTGGTTAGACGATTTATATGAGATCATATGCGTTGATTTTCCGGAGATACTCTAGGAGTTCAGCAATAGGGGCTTCATACCCCAACACGTCCTTGATAGAAGGGGGTGGGCGATTGTTATCCGCAAACAGGCTGATGTAGCGACGTCTTGCGTGATGTAAGGCTGGGCAATCCATGATTACATGGTGCACGGTAAGGCGGGAGCGTAGGCAGAGAGGACAGCCGGGTGGAGGCTCTTGTACTGCGCTGTTCATCAGGTATCCATGGGTGAGGTGTGTGTGGCCACATCTGAGACGGTTAAGGATGACTTCATTTCTTCGGGATAGTTCGTTCTTCTTGTGGGGATACGGGTCAGGTCGGATGTTCTGTAAAAAGTTTCCCTCTTGTTGCCAGTTTTCTTTCCACCGGGTATTAATTTTGCAAGCTATAATTGGGTACCAGTCTCGATAAAAGATCATTACACTTTCCGCAGGGCGAAGTGCGGCATTTTTTGCAAGCTTGTCGACTGACTCGTTGCCGTCTATACCCACATGACTCGGGATCCAGCACAATTTAACAGTTTTGCGGCCTTTGATTATATCGTCAATTTGGTGTCTCAGGATCCGCACAAGAGGATGGGAAGTGCGTGCGTTTCGCAGTGATGTCAGGGCACTCAGAGAGTCTGAATATATTACGAACTTATCCTCACTGTGGTCGCGAATGATTTGCAGTGCCATTTCAAGTGCGTGTAGTTCCGCCGTGAATATTGATGCAGCGCTGGGGAGAGATATCGTCCTCCTTGTTTCGCCACACTCCGCCGCAGCACCGACTCTATCGTCGTATTTAGAGCCGTCCGTAAAAATCGGTATATACCCTCGGTATTCTTCCCGTCGTAGCCGCTGGTATTCCTGGACGTACAGTACTGGGTGGGTGGATTCTTTCTTGTGGAAGGTTAGTTCCCGGTTCACGTCTGCTGGGATAGTCTTCCATGTGGGTACCTTAACGTTGTGTAATCGGTACGAGAACGAGGGCTTTATCCGCAGTGGGTTAAGCTGGAGATGTTCAATTAATTCGTGGGTGCGAACAGCGAAAGACGGGGTGGACTGCTTGTTCATAAACAGTCTCCTGTTGGTAGGCGGTATAGCTAAATTGCGTGCTGGGTTGGACAAGTGGCTCCTTATTTTCAAATAGTAGTTCAGTGAAAGTTGTTGTCTTCGTAGCTGGAGGGGCATTTCGCCGGAGATGACTTGTAGACTGGGAATAGGTGTTGATTTGAATGCTCCGGTTGCAAATCGTAGGCAATCGTTTACAATGGGGTCCAGAAGCTTGAGTGTTGATGCTGCAGCGGAGCTGTACACGATGCAGCCATAGTCCAGCTTGGATCGGACGAACACTCTGTACAAGTGAAGTAGAGTTTCCTGGTCTCCACCCCAGTCGTGGGAAGAGATTGATTTAATTATATTTAAGTTTTTCTTGCAGCTTGATTTGATGTTATTGATATGGGTTTTCCAGGTCAATTTTCGGTCCCACGTGAGCCCAAGAAACTTGACTTCGTCCACAAATTCGATGGTTTTGTTGCTGATTTTCAGAGTAGGGGGCACCTGAAGACCTGGAAGGGAAGTAAAATGGACAGCCTTAGATTTATCCATCGAAAAGGAGAATCCATTGTTTTGCGTCCACAGTGCCACTCTGTTAATGCATTCTTGGAGTTTAGCTTCAATGATGCTGAGGTCGCTATGTCGGTAGCCAAGTTGGAAATCATCGACATATAATGATGCATGGTAACGTGGGTCTTTGGAGATCTGTGAAGCTATTCCGTTGATTTTGATGATGAAGAGGGTAACCGAAAGGACGGAGCCCTGTGGGACCCCTTCTTCCTGAGGGAACGGATTGGATAGATGGTTGTTTAATCGTACCTTAAAAGTACGGTCCCGTAAAAACTGTTGGATATATAGAGGTAGTCTTCCCCGGAGATGTAGATGATGGAGGTCTCGCATGATACCGTAGTTCCAGGTGGTATCGTATGCCTTTTTGAGGTCGAAGAAAACGCTAACGAAGTGTTCATTGCAGACAAAGGAGTTCCTGATAACAGTTTCGAGACGGATTAGGTGGTCAACGGTGGACCTGTCACGACGACCCCCACACTGGATATTGCTGAGATGGCCGTGCATATCGCAATAGTCGATGAGCCTATTATTGATTCGGCGTTCCAAAACTTTTCCGATGCAGCTCGTTAGCGCAATTGGTCTGTAGTTGTGAGGCGAATGTGGGGTCTTTCCAGGCTTTTGAAAAGGGATCACCACTGCTTCTCTCCAGGTAGGGGGATAATATGAATGAAACCATAATTTGTTGTAGAGAGCCAGTAAGTTTCGTTTTCCAATTTCGGGAAGATGCTTAAGCATTTGGTATGATATCCCATCTGCTCCAGGTGATGTATTTTTTGAAGTATCCAAGGCCGAATCTAGTTCGGCGAGAGAGAATGCTATGTTGTAAGTTTCGTTGTTGTCCGATGAGAAATCCAGTTGGCTAGCTTCTGCACGTTGCTTTCTTTGCAAAAATTCTTCAGGGTAGTTAGCCGCACTGCTAACTGAGCTAAATGTTTCTGCTAATTTGTTCGCTATTTCTGGGACGGTAGAGTAGCTTATATTATTTTCTTGCAGTATTGACAACTGTCTTTGAGGTCTGCCTTTGATTTTTCTGATGTTTTCATAAATACGGGTCATTGGTGTGTCCTTCGTAAATGTACTGGTAAATGCTGTCCATGCCTTCCGCTTCTCCTCTCGCAGAAGGTTTCTGTGAATGGCCCTGGCTCTTTTCCAGCGTAGGGCATTTTGTACTGATTTCGTTTGCCTGAATTTTTGATAGAGGCGTTCGCGGTTGGAGCGTGTTTGAGTCAGCTGCGCGCTCCAATAGGGCTTCGGAAAGAATTTTGTAAGTTCTATGGTTGGAATACAATCATTTGCAACTGCTGTTAGAGTGTCGATGAAGGTGCTAAGAGCTTCAGAGCATGTATGTTCGTCAGAGATTTTAAGTTTTTCCCAGTTTTGGTGCGCCTCGTAAGACGCCCAGTCTGCCTTTTTGTTGTTCCATGTTGAGCGTTTCTGGTCGTTGCGTTGAGCACTAAATAGTCTTATTAGGATGGGATAATGATCACTGTCTTCAGGAGATTCACACGTCTCCCATAATAAGTCCACACTCAGACGAGGAGAGGCCAGGGTTAGGTCAATGGCGGACTCAGAGTTGTAAGAGATTCGTGTGTGTGCTCCTGTGTTGAGAAGAGTTAGATTATGTTGGTCTATGACTTCTTCTATTGTTCGGCCACGGGCATCTGTGGTTTCGCAACCCCAAGTTGTACTATAGCTGTTAAAGTCCCCCATCAAAATGATTGGCGGAGGTAGTTGGTTTATTAGTTCGTTTATTATTTCCTGGGTTATGGGGTGGCTTCTTGAGGTGTACAGGGACGCAAATGTGATCCGTCGAGTGATGTGGGCAGTGGCTGCGATGACCTGGATGGCAGAGGTTATGGCGACTTCTTGAAAAGGAATTGACTCATGAATAAGCAGTCCAACTCCTCCATGGGGCGTGACGTTATAGTGGCCATGTTTGGTAAGCAGATTGTAATGGGGCACGGAAAAATTAGAGTTGTGCCATAGTTTCGTTTCTTGGAGAGCGACAATGTACGGGTTATGTAAGTTAATGAGTTCTAAAAGTTCGCACTTTTTGGCTCGGACACCTGGCAGTTCCACTGTAGGATGCAGATTCCGTTATCCATCTTGATTTTGTTTTACTTCTTTTTGGTACTGGTTGTAAATTCTTCTGGTTTCGCTTCTGACGGTCGGGTTGTTCTCACTCGTAATTTCGCTGTCACTCATTGCCGAGTCGTAATCTGGAGTTATATGTACGGGGGTAGAGCATATTTCTCTTGTGCTTGGATCCGCGTAGACTGCTTCGGCTACCTGTTTTTTTCCCGATGGTATTTCGCTGCTTTCGGAGTTTTTTCTTTTCCTTTGCGTACCGTCTGAAAGCTGAGAGGGCCCTTGTAGAGGGGCCGGAGGTGCTGTCCCCACCTGTTCAATTGGTGCTGGAGGTTGTCGGCTGGGTGCCTGAGCAATGGTAGATGTTACGGCAGAGGCGTAGCTCCTGTGATATTGTTGTTCACTGTCCAGTTTTTGTCTTGCTTGCATTCTGCTCAGTTTGTATTTGTGCTGGATTGCGAGGATTTCCTGTTGGTATTTAAATTCAATACATTTATAGGAGCCTGCAAAGTGGTCTTTCCCGCAGTTGTGGCATTCTATTTTGGTGCTTGTACATTCACCAGAATTGTGGCTTATGCTGTTGCACCTCGCGCATATCGTTTCAGTCCTGGTGCATCGTTTCTGGGTGTGGTTATACTCCAGACATTTCTTGCAAAACATGGGGCGTGGCACGTATGGAAATACCTTGGTTTGCGATTGTTCTCCGGGTATGGTTATGTAGTTTGGGAGACTTTGCCTGAAAGTAAGTAAGATTGCTTGGGAGACAGGGTTTTTCGGTTTAATCCAGGTAGCTCTCACTGCATCACTCAGTCCACAGTCTTCCATGAGTCCCTCCCGGAAGCATTCGAAATTGGAGAGGTCGTACTCATATAGATATACGAGGCCTTTAACTGAGTTGAAGTAAGGGTGTTCGGCTATGGAGACAGGGATGTTGTTTAAGGTTTTTACGTTACGGATTAGGGTACTTTGTTCTTTGGTGGTGATTTCAATGATAAAAGAGTCTTTGTCCTGGGATGTAATTCTTTTCGGCTTTTCTCCCAACTCAAGTTGAAGGCTTCGCTCGAGCACCCAGGGTGAAATTTTGCGCTTTTCATTAGCGTCCAAAGTACATTTGAAGTGAGTGGCGTAGGGAATGGCACGTTTTTCATTTGACTCAGTTGGGCCGTTCAGCATCTGTCTAGCACGGCGTTTCCCGACCTTGTGGTTGTTTTGGATTGCCAGTATTTGTTCCTCTTCGATTTGCTTAGGGCAGGTTTTGTCTTTGACTTGGTGAGGGCGCCGTGACAGTGGACGCATTCGGCTTCAGAAGCAAGGCACTGACTGCTGCCGTGCCCCACCGCCCCGCACCTTCCACAGGTTGTGGCTCGGCTGCAGCGCTTTCTGGTGTGTCCATACATCTGGCAGTTGGCGCAGTGCATTGGTTTGTCAATATATGGGTATACTCGGGTGTCTGATCGTTCGCCTGGAATGTATATAAAATCGGGGGGAGACTCTGATTCAAATTCTAGGATTATCGCGCTTGTTTGCTCGTATCTTGTTTTGATGAAGGTGGCGTCTATTACTTCGCTGATGTTATAGTTTTCCTTGAGCCCTGTTTCGAATTCGCTGAAGTTCTCCATGTTGTATTCATTGACATAAATGAGTCCCTTGGATTTATTGAGCTTCGGGTGGGCGAAGACTTCACATGGCACTCCGTTTATATTGGTGATGGTCAACAGTGCCTGGCCTTGTCTGTTGTCTCTGGCCTCGAGTGTGAAGCTCTCCCTTCCACTAGTGGTGATGGATTTGGGCGGAGATCCGGTGGCTGTGCGAATTACGTTTTTCACCGAGTAGGGGTCTATCTTACGTTTTGTTTCGGGTGTAAACTTCATGGCAAAGAAGCGCGTGAAACCCCGCTGAGGAGGCTGTTCAGTAACATCAAGAGGGACAAACTTGTTCTTCCTGCCACGTCTCGTACTCTGGGTAACCTTCTCCTGATCCTCCGGAGGTGAAAACAGGGCTGATAGCGCTCGGGTTACTTCCTCGATGGTGTTTTCCAGATTTTTAATTCTTTCCTCGATGGAGGTTGGAGGTATGTTGGGATTACTGTCCTCAGTATTCAGTTTCGAGATGTCACGATCTGGTAACCCCCTGCTTATCGATCTGACCAGCTGGTTGAGGTTTTTCTCTATGTTGTTAATGCGGTCGGAGATATTTTTTTGGTGGTCTCCATTATGAGCTGCTTGGTTCGTCGCCGTCGGTGAAGATCCACACGTAGTTGTACAGACACTTGCCGGCTCGCCAGTCCTTGTGGTGAGCGGCGTCCTGATAGAATTTTACTTCATTTGGTGGCTGGATTGTCACTTTTGTTGGCTCCCTTGCTCGCTGCTTCTGGTCCTTCCCGGTGCGTCCCCGGTTAGGCCGCGGGCCTCCACCGCCCCTCCTCATATTGCCTGGTCCTCGGGGCACGAGGCCACCGGGACCAGGGGTGTATATTTCCTTTTTGCTTACGCTATTCGAGTTTTATTACACACTCAAAACACAGGTTCAAGATAAACATACAAAACTAAAAATAAAAGACCCAGATGTTAGTGGGCGCCCCCCACGTTGGTTCTACCCACAGATAGCAACCTTATAAATAATCCTATGAGCACTTTGCTATCAGTTTACATATAAGACTATGTAAAGAGTTCAACTCCAGATGGGTATACTAACAGTACCACCGCGAGAAGGTGTGGGTGGGCTGGAATACTTGCTAGGGGCAAGTAATCCTTATCATATCCTTGTCTTTTGGACTATTCCCTTCACGACACGTAAATAATAATAACACAGTTCGGCACCAGTAAAATTGGTAAAGGGAACAGTGAAATTTCCCCAAACTGATATAAAAAAAAGACAGTGCAATGCCTTCAATTAACTTTGCAAATTTTTACGAATTACTGCTAACGGTCACTACGGTGAAAATCGAGGATCCCATCACGAGGATAAATGATAGAAATAGTATGACGTCGTTGATGTGCCGCAGAGAAATGACGCCCGCGCCGCAGCTAATGATACAGGAGGGAGAGGGCACCAAACAGACATTGTCCCAAGCAGCAGCAGCAGCAGCAGCAGCAGCAGCAGCAGCAGCAGCAGCAGCAGCAGCAGCAGCAGCAGCAGCAGCAGCAGCAGCAGCAGCAGCAGCAGCAGCAGCAGCAGCAGCAGCAGCAGCAGCAGCAGCAGCAGCCAGCAGCAGCAGCAGCAGCAGCAGCACAGCAGCAGCAGCAGCAGCAAGCAGCAGCAGCAGCAGCAGCAGCAGCAGCAGCAGCAGCAGCAGCAGCAGCAGCAGCAGAGCAGCAGCAGCAGCAGCAGCAGCAGCAGCAGCAGCAGCAGCAGCAGCAGCAGCAGCAGCAGCAGCAGCAGCAGCAGCAGCAGCAGCAGCAGCAGCAGCAGCAGCAGCAGCTAGCAGCAGCAGCAAGCAGCAGCAGCAGCAGCAGCAGCAGCAGCAGCAGCAGCAGCAGCAGCAGCAGCAGCAGCAGCAGCAGCAGCAGCAGCAGCAGCAGCAGCAGCAGCAGCAGCAGCAGCAGCAGCAGCAGCAGCAGCAGCAGCAGCAGCAGCAGCAGCAGCAAGCAGCAGCAGCAGCAGCAGCAGCAGCAGCAGCAGCAGCAGCAGCAGCAGCAGCAGCAGCAGCAGCAGCAGCAGCAGCAGCAGCAGCAGCAGCAGCAGCAGCAGCAGCAGCAGCAGCAGCAGCAGCAGCGAGCAGCAGCAGCAGCAGCAGCAGCAGCAGCAGCAGCAGCAGCAGCAGCAGCAGCAGCAGCAGCAGCAGCAGCAGCAGCAGCAGCAGCAAGCAGCAGCAGCAGCAGCAGCAGCAGCAGCAGCAGCAGCAGCAGAGCAGCAGCAGCAGCAGCAGCAGCAGCAAGCAGCAGCAGCAGCAGCAGCAGCAGCAGCAGAGCAGCAGCAGCAGCAGCAGCAGCAGCAGCAGCAGCAGCAGCAGCAGCAGCAGCAGCAAGCAGCAGCAGCAGCAGCAGCAGCAGCAGCAGCAGCAGCAGCAGCAGCAGCAGCAGCAGCAGCAGCAGCAGCAGCAGCAGCAGCAGCAGCAGCAGCAGCAGCAGCAGCAGCAAGCAGCAGCCAGCAGCAGCAGCAGCAGCAGCAGCAGCAGCAGCAGCAGCAGCAGCAGCAGCAGCAGCAGCAGCAGCAGCAGCAGCAGCAGCAGCAGCAGCAGCAGCAGCAGCAGCAGCAGCAGCAGCAGCAGCAGCAGCAGCAGCAGCAGCAGCAGCAGCAGCAGCAGCAGCAGCAGCAGCAGCAGCAGCAGCAGCAGCAGCAGCAGCAGCAGCAGCAGCAGCAGCAGCAGCAGCAGCAGCAGCAGCAGCAGCAGCAGCAGCAGCAGCAGCAGCAGCAGCAGCAGCAGCAGCAGCAGCAGCAGCAGCAGCAGCAGCAGCAGCAGCAGCAAGCAGCAGCAGCAGCAGCAGCAGCAGCAGCAGCAGCAGCAGCAGCAGCAGCAGCAGCAGCAGCAGCAGCAGCAGCAGCAGCAGCAGCAGCAGCAGCAGCAGCAGCAGCAGCAGCAGCAGCAGCAGCAGCAGCAGCAGCAGCAGCAGCAGCAGCAGCAGCAGCAGCAGCAGCAGCAGCAGCAGCAGCAGCAGCAGCAGCAGCAGCAGCAGCAGCAGCAGCAGCAGCAGCAGCAGCAGCAGCAGCAGCAGCAGCAGCAGCAGCAGCAGCAGCAGCAGCAGCAGCAGCAGCAGCAGCAGCAGCAGCAGCAGCAGCAGCAGCAGCAGCAGCAGCAGCAGCAGCAGCAGCAGCAGCAGCAGCAGCAGCAGCAGCAGCAGCAGCAGCAGCAGCAGCAGCAGCAGCAGCAGCAGCAGCAGCAGCAGCAGCAGCAGAGCAAAAGCAGCAGCAGCAGCAGCAGCAGCAGCAGCAGCAGCAGCAGCAGCAGCAGCAGCAGCAGCAGCAGCAGCAGCAGCAGCAGCAGCAGCAGCAGCAGCAGCAGCAGCAGCAGCAGCAGCAGCAGCAGCAGCAGCAGCAGCAGCAGCAGCAGCAGCAGCAGCAGCAGCAGCAGCAGCAGCAGCAGCAGCAGCAGCAGCAGCAGCAGCAGCAGCAGCAGCAGCAGCAGCGCAGCAGCAGCAGCAGCAGCAGCAGCAGCAGCAGCAGCAGCAGCAGCAGCAGCAGCAGCAGCAGCAGCAGCAGCAGCAGCAGCAGCAGCAGCAGCAGCAGCAGCAGCAGCAGCAGCAAGCAGCAGCAGCAGCAGCAGCAGCAGCAGCAGCAGCAGCAGCAGCAGCAGCAGCAGCAGCAGCAGCAGCAGCAGCAGCAGCAGCAGCAGCAGCAGCAGCAGCAGCAGCAGCAGCAGCAGCAGCAGCAGCAGCAGCAGCAGCAGCAGCAGCAGCAGCAGCAGCAGCAGCAGCAGCAGCAGCAGCAGCAGCAGCAGCAGCAGCAGCAGCAGCAGCAGCAGCAGCAGCAGCAGCAGCAGCAGCAGCAGCAGCAGCAGCAGCAGCAGCAGCAGCAGCAGCAGCAGCAGCAGCAGCAGCAGCAGCAGCAGCAGCAGCAGCAGCAGCAGCAGCAGCAGCAGCAGCAGCAGCAGCAGCAGCAGCAGCAGCAGCAGCAGCAGCAGCAGCAGCAGCAGCAGCAGCAGCAGCAGCAGCAGCAGCAGCAGCAGCAGCAGCAGCAGCAGCAGCAGCAGCAGCAGCAGCAGCAGCAGCAGCAGCAGCAGCAGCAGCAGCAGCAGCAGCAGCAGCAGCAGCAGCAGCAGCAGCAGCAGCAGCAGCAGCAGCAGCAGCAGCAGCAGCAGCAGCAGCAGCAGCAGCAGCAGCAGCAGCAGCAGCAGCAGCAGCAGCAGCAGCAGCAGCAGCAGCAGCAGCAGCAGCAGCAGCAGCAGCAGCAGCAGCAGCAGCAGCAGCAGCAGCAGCAGCAGCAGCAGCAGCAGCAGCAGCAGCAGCAGCAGCAGCAGCAGCAGCAGCAGCAGCAGCAGCAGCAGCAGCAGCAGCAGCAGCAGCAGCAGCAGCAGCAGCAGCAGCAGCAGCAGCAGCAGCAGCAGCAGCAGCAGCAGCAGCAGCAGCAGCAGCAGCAGCAGCAGCAGCAGCAGCAGCAGCAGCAGCAGCAGCAGCAGCAGCAGCAGCAGCAGCAGCAGCAGCAGCAGCAGCAGCAGCAGCAGCAGCAGCAGCAGCAGCAGCAGCAGCAGCAGCAGCAGCAGCAGCAGCAGCAGCAGCAGCAGCAGCAGCAGCAGCAGCAGCAGCAGCAGCAGCAGCAGCAGCAGCAGCAGCAGCAGCAGCAGCAGCAGCAGGCAGCAGCAGCAGCAGCAGCAGCAGCAGCAGCAGCAGCAGCAGCAGCAGCAGCAGCAGCAGCAGCAGCAGCAGCAGCAGCAGCAGCAGCAGCAGCAGCAGCAGCAGCAGCAGCAGCAGCAGCAGCAGCAGCAGCAGCAGCAGCAGCAGCAGCAGCAGCAGCAGCAGCAGCAGCAGCAGCAGCAGCAGCAGCAGCAGCAGCAGCAGCAGCAGCAGCAGCAGCAGCAGCAGCAGCAGCAGCAGCAGCAGCAGCAGCAGCAGCAGCAGCAGCAGCAGCAGCAGCAGCAGCAGCAGCAGCAGCAGCAGCAGCAGCAGCAGCAGCAGCAGCAGCAGCAGCAGCAGCAGCAGCAGCAGCAGCAGCAGCAGCAGCAGCAGCAGCAGCAGCAGCAGCAGCAGCAGCAGCAGCAGCAGCAGCAGCAGCAGCAGCAGCAGCAGCAGCAGCAGCAGCAGCAGCAGCAGCAGCAGCAGCAGCAGCAGCAGCAGCAGCAGCAGCAGCAGCAGCAGCAGCAGCAGCAGCAGCAGCAGCAGCAGCAGCAGCAGCAGCAGCAGCAGCAGCAGCAGCAGCAGCAGCAGCAGCAGCAGCAAGCAGCAGCAGCAGCAGCAGCAGCAGCAGCAGCAGCAGCAGCAGCAGCAGCAGCAGCAGCAGCAGCAGCAGCAGCAGCAGCAGCAGCAGCAGCAGCAGCAGCAGCAGCAGCAGCAGCAGCAGCAGCAGCAGCAGCAGCAGCAGCAGCAGCAGCAGCAGCAGCAGCAGCAGCAGCAGCAGCAGCAGCAGCAGCAGCAGCAGCAGCAGCAGCAGCAGCAGCAGCAGCAGCAGCAGCAGCAGCAGCAGCAGCAGCAGCAGCAGCAGCAGCAGCAGCAGCAGCAGCAGCAGCAGCAGCAGCAGCAGCAGCAGCAGCAGCAGCAGCAGCAGCAGCAGCAGCAGCAGCAGCAGCAGCAGCAGCAGCAGCAGCAGCAGCAGCAGCAGCAGCAGCAGCAGCAGCAGCAGCAGCAGCAGCAGCAGCAGCAGCAGCAGCAGCAGCAGCAGCAGCAGCAGCAGCAGCAGCAGCAGCAGCAGCAGCAGCAGCAGCAGCAGCAGCAGCAGCAGCAGCAGCAGCAGCAGCAGCAGCAGCAGCAGCAGCAGCAGCAGCAGCAGCAGCAGCAGCAGCAGCAGCAGCAGCAGCAGCAGCAGCAGCAGCAGCAGCAGCAGCAGCAGCAGCAGCAGCAGCAGCAGCAGCAGCAGCAGCAGCAGCAGCAGCAGCAGCAGCAGCAGCAGCAGCAGCAGCAGCAGCAGCAGGCAGCAGCAGCAGCAGCAGCAGCAGCAGCAGCAGCAGCAGCAGCAGCAGCAGCAGCAGCAGCAGCAGCAGCAGCAGCAGCAGCAGCAGCAGCAGCAGCAGCAGCAGCAGCAGCAGCAGCAGCAGCAGCAGCAGCAGCAGCAGCAGCAGCAGCAGCAGCAGCAGCAGCAGCAGCAGCAGCAGCAGCAGCAGCAGCAGCAGCAGCAGCAGCAGCAGCAGCAGCAGCAGCAGCAGCAGCAGCAGCAGCAGCAGCAGCAGCAGCAGCAGCAGCAGCAGCAGCAGCAGCAGCAGCAGCAGCAGCAGCAGCAGCAGCAGCAGCAGCAGCAGCAGCAGCAGCAGCAGCAGCAGCAGCAGCAGCAGCAGCAGCAGCAGCAGCAGCAGCAGCAGCAGCAGCAGCAGCAGCAGCAGCAGCAGCAGCAGCAGCAGCAGCAGCAGCAGCAGCAGCAGCAGCAGCAGCAGCAGCAGCAGCAGCAGCAGCAGCAGCAGCAGCAGCAGCAGCAGCAGCAGCAGCAGCAGCAGCAGCAGCAGCAGCAGCAGCAGCAGCAGCAGCAGCAGCAGCAGCAGCAGCAGCAGCAGCAGCAGCAGCAGCAGCAGCAGCAGCAGCAGCAGCAGCAGCAGCAGCAGCAGCAGCAGCAGCAGCAGCAGCAGCAGCAGCAGCAGCAGCAGCAGCAGCAGCAGCAGCAGCAGCAGCAGCAGCAGCAGCAGCAGCAGCAGCAGCAGCAGCAGCAGCAGCAGCAGCAGCAGCAGCAGCAGCAGCAGCAGCAGCAGCAGCAGCAGCAGCAGCAGCAGCAGCAGCAGCAGCAGCAGCAGCAGCAGCAGCAGCAGCAGCAGCAGCAGCAGCAGCAGCAGCAGCAGCAGCAGCAGCAGCAGCAGCAGCAGCAGCAGCAGCAGCAGCAGCAGCAGCAGCAGCAGCAGCAGCAGCAGCAGCAGCAGCACAGCAGCAGCAGCAGCAGCAGCAGCAGCAGCAGCAGCAGCAGCAGCAGCAGCAGCAGCAGCAGCAGCAGCAGCAGCAGCAGCAGCAGCAGCAGCAGCAGCAGCAGCAGCAGCAGCAGCAGCAGCAGCAGCAGCAGCAGCAGCAGCAGCAGCAGCAGCAGCAGCAGCAGCAGCAGCAGCAGCAGCAGCAGCAGCAGCAGCAGCAGCAGCAGCAGCAGCAAGCAGCAGCAGCAGCAGCAGCAGCAGCAGCAGCAGCAGCAGCAGCAGCAGCAGCAGCAGCAGCAGCAGCAGCAGCAGCAGCAGCAGCAGCAGCAGCAGCAGCAGCAGCAGCAGCAGCAGCAGCAGCAGCAGCAGCAGCAGCAGCAGCAGCAGCAGCAGCAGCAGCAGCAGCAGCAGCAGCAGCAGCAGCAGCAGCAGCAGCAGCAGCAGCAGCAGCAGCAGCAGCAGCAGCAGCAGCAGCAGCAGCAGCAGCAGCAGCAGCAGCAGCAGCAGCAGCAGCAGCAGCAGCAGCAGCAGCAGCAGCAGCAGCAGCAGCAGCAGCAGCAGCAGCAGCAGCAGCAGCAGCAGCAGCAGCAGCAGCAGCAGCAGCAGCAGCAGCAGCAGCAGCAGCAGCAGCAGCAGCAGCAGCAGCAGCAGCAGCAGCAGCAGCAGCAGCAGCAGCAGCAGCAGCAGCAGCAGCAGCAGCAGCAGCAGCAGCAGCAGCAGCAGCAGCAGCAGCAGCAGCAGCAGCAGCAGCAGCAGCAGCAGCAGCAGCAGCAGCAGCAGCAGCAGCAGCAGCAGCAGCAGCGCAGCAGCAGCAGCAGCAGCAGCAGCAGCAGCAGCAGCAGCAGCAGCAGCAGCAGCAGCAGCAGCAGCAGCAGCAGCAGCAGCAGCAGCAGCAGCAGCAGCAGCAGCAGCAGCAGCAGCAGCAGCAGCAGCAGCAGCAGCAGCAGCAGCAGCAGCAGCAGCAGCAGCAGCAGCAGCAGCAGCAGCAGCAGCAGCAGCAGCAGCAGCAGCAGCAGCAGCAGCAGCAGCAGCAGCAGCAGCAGCAGCAGCAGCAGCAGCAGCAGCAGCAGCAGCAGCAGCAGCAGCAAGCAGCAGCAGCAGCAGCAGCAGCAGCAGCAGCAGCAGCAGCAGCAGCAGCAGCAGCAGCAGCAGCAGCAGCAGCAGCAGCAGCAGCAGCAGCAGCAGCAGCAGCAGCAGCAGCAGCGCAGCAGCAGCAGCAGCAGCAGCAGCAGCAGCAGCAGCAGCAGCAGCAGCAGCAGCAGCAGCAGCAGCAGCAGCAGCAGCAGCAGCAGCAGCAGCAGCAGCAGCAGCAGCAGCAGCAGCAGCAGCAGCAGCAGCAGCAGCAGCAGCAGCAGCAGCAGCAGCAGCAGCAGCAGCAGCAGCAGCAGCAGCAGCAGCAGCAGCAGCAGCAGCAGCAGCAGCAGCAGCAGCAGCAGCAGCAGCAGCAGCAGCAGCAGCAGCAGCAGCAGCAGCAGCAGCAGCAGCAGCAGCAGCAGCAGCAGCAGCAGCAGCAGCAGCAGCAGCAGCAGCAGCAGCAGCAGCAGCAGCAGCAGCAGCAGCAGCAGCAGCAGCAGCAGCAGCAGCAGCAGCAGCAGCAGCAGCAGCAGCAGCAGCAGCAGCAGCAGCAGCAGCAGCAGCAGCAGCAGCAGCAGCAGCAGCAGCAGCAGCAGCAGCAGCAGCAGCAGCAGCAGCAGCAGCAGCAGCAGCAGCAGCAGCAGCAGAGCAGCATGCAGCAGCAGCAGCATCAGGCAGCAGCAGCAGCAGCAGCAGCAGCAGCAGCAGCAGCAGCAGCAGCAGCAGCAAGCAGCAGCAGCAGCAGCAGCAGCAGCAGCAGCAGCAGCAGCAGCACAGCAGCAGCAGCAGCAGCAGCAGCAGCAGCAGCAGCAGCAGCAGCAGAAGCGCAGCAGCAGCAGCAGCAGCAGCAGCAGCAGCAGCAGCAGCAGCAGCAGCAGCAGCAGCAGCAGCAGCAGCAGCAGCAGCAAGCAGCGAGCAGCAGCAGCAGCAGCAGCAGCAGCAGCAGCAGCAGCAGCAGCAGCAGCAGCAGCAAGCAGCAGCAGCAGCAGCAGCAGCAGCAGCAGCAGCAGCAGCAGCAGCAGCAGCAGCAGCAGCAAGCAGCAGCAGCAGCAGCAGCAGCAGCAGCAGCAGCAGCAGCAGCAGCAGCAGCAGCAGCAGCAGCAGCAGCAGCAGCAGCAGCAGCAGCAGCAGCAGCAGCAGCAGCAGCAGCAGCAGCAGCAGCAGCAGCAGCAGCAGCAGCAGCAGCAGCAGCAGCAGCAGCAGCAGCAGCAGCAGCAGCAGCAGCAGCAGCAGCAGCAGCAGCAGCAGCAGCAGCAGCAGCAGCAGCAGCAGTGCAGCAGCAGCAGCAGCAGGCAGCAGCAGCAGCAGCAGCAGCAGCAGCAGCAGCAGCAGCAGCAGCAGCAGCAGCAGCAGCAGCAGCAGCAGCAGCAGCAGCAGCAGCAGCAGCAGCAGCAGCAGCAGCAGCAGCAGCAGCAGCAGCAGCAGCAGCAGCCAGCAGCAGCAGCAGCAGCAGCAGCAGCAGCAGCAGCAGCAGCAGCAGCAGCAGCAGCAGCAGCAGCAGCAGCAGCAGCAGCAGCAGCAGCAGCAGCAGCAGCAGCAGCAGCAGCAGCAGCAGCAGCAGCAGCAGCAGCAGCAGCAGCAGCAGCAGCAGCAGCAGCAGCAGCAGCAGCAGCAGCAGCAGGCAGCAGCAGCAGCAGCAGCAGCAGCAGCAGCAGCAGCAGCAGCAGCAGCAGCAGCAGCAGCAGCAGCAGCAGCAGCAGCAGCAGCAGCAGCAGCCAGCAGCAGCAGCAGCAGCAGCAGCAGCAGCAGCAGCAGCAGCAGCAGCAGCAGCAGCAGCAGCAGCAGCAGCAGCAGCAGCAGCAGCAGCAGCAGCAGCAGCAGCAGCAGCAGCAGCAGCAGCAGCAGCAGCAGCAGCAGCAGCAGCAGCAGCAGCAGCAGCAGCAGCAGCAGCAGCAGCAGCAGCAGCAGCAGCAGCAGCAGCAGCAGCAGCAGCAGCAGCAGCAGCAGGCAGCAGCAGCAGCAGCAGCAGCAGCAGCAGCAGCAGCAGCAGCAGCAGCAGCAGCAGCAGCAGCAGCAGCAGCAGCAGCAGCAGCAGCAGCAGCAGCAGCAGCAGCAGCAGCAGCAGCAGCAGCAGCAGCAGCAGCAGCAGCAGCAGCAGCAGCAGCAGCAGCAGCAGCAGCAGCAGCAGCAGCAGCAGCAGCAGGCAGCAGCAGCGAGCAGCAGCAGCAGCAGCAGCAGCAGCAGCAGCAGCAGCAGCAGCAGGCAGGCAGCAGCAGCAGCAGCAGCAGCAGCAAGGCAGCAGCAGCAGCAGCAGCAGCAGCAGCAGGCAGCAGCAGCAGCAGCAGCAGGCAGCAGCAGCAGCAGCAGCAGCAGGCAGCAGCAGGCAGCAGCAGCAGCAGCAGCAAGCAGCAGCAGCAGCCTAGCAGCAGCAGCAGCAAGCAGCAGCAGCAGGCAGCAGCAGCAGCAGCAGCAGCAGCAGCAGGCAGCAGCAGCAGCAGCAGCAGCAGCAGCAGCAGCAGCAGCAGCAGCAGCAGCAGCAGCAGCAGCAGCAGCAGCAGCAGCAGCAGCAGCAGCAGCAGCAGCAGCAGCAGCAGCACAGCAGCAGCAGCGCAGCAGCAGCAGCAGCAGCAGCAGCAGCAGCAGCAGCAGCAGCAGCAGCAGCAGCAGCAGCAGCAGCAGCAGCAGCAGCAGCAGCAGCAGCAGCAGCAGCAGCAGCAGCAGCAGGCAGCAGCAGCAGCAGGCAGCAGCAGCAGCAGCAGCAGCAGCAGCAGCAGCAGCAGCAGCAGCAGCAGCAGCAGCAGCAGCAGCAGCAGCAGCAGCAGCAGCAGCAGCAGCTAGCAGCAGCAGCAGCAGCAGCAGCAGAGCAGCAGCAGCAGCAGCAGCAGCAGCAGCAGCAGCAGCAGCAGCAGCAGCAGCAGCAGCAGCAGCAGCAGCAGAGCAGCAGCAGCAGCAGCAGCAGCAGCAGCAGCAGCAGCAAGCAGCAGCAGCAGCAGCAGCAGCAGCAGCAGCAGCAGCAGCAGCAGCAGCAGCAGCAGCAGCAGCAGCGAGCAGCAGCAGCAGCAGCAGCAGCAGCAGCAGCAGCAGCAGCAGCAGCAGCAGCAGCAGCAGCAGCAGCAGCAGCAGCAGCAGCAGCAGCAGCAGCAGCAGCAGCAGCAGCAGCAGCAGCAGCAGCAGCAGCAGCAGCAGCAGCAGCAGCAGCAGCAGCAGCAGCAGCAGCAGCAGCAGCAGCAGCAGCAGCAGCAGCAGCAGCAGCAGCAGCAGCAGCAGCAGCAGCAGCAGCAGCAGCAGCAGCAGCAGCAGCAGCAGCAGCAGCAGCAGCAGCAGCAGCAGCAGCAGCAAGCAGCAGCAGCAGCATCAGCAGCAGCCAGCAGCAGCAGCAGCAGCAGCAGCAGCAGCAGCAGCAGCAGCAGCAGCAGCAGCAGCAGCAGCAGCAGCAGCAGCAGCAGCAGCAGCAGCAGCAGCAGCAGCAGCAGCAGCAGCAGCGAGCAGCAGCAGCAGCAGCAGCAGCAGCAGCAGCAGCAGCAGCAGCAGCAGCAGCAGCAGCAGCAGCAGCAGCAGCAGCAGCAGCAGCAGCAGCAGCAGCAGCAGCAGCAGCAGCAGCAGCAGCAGCAGCAGCAGCAGCAGCAGCAGCAGCAGCAGCACAGCAGCAGCAGCAGCAGCAGCAGCAGCAGCAGCAGCAGCGAGCAGCAAGCAGCAGCAGCAGCAGCAGCAGCAGCAGCAGCAGCAGCAGCAGCAGCAGCAGCAGCAGCAGCAGCAGCAGCAGCAGCAGCAGCAGCAGCAGCAGCAGCAGCAGCAGCAGCAGCAGCAGCAGCAGCAGCAGCAGCAGCAGCAGCAGCAGCAGCAGCAGCAGCAGCAGCAGCAGCAGCAGCAGCAGCAGCAGCAGCAGCAGCAGCAGCAGCAGCAGCAGCAGCAGCAGCAGCAGCAGCAGCAGCAGCAGCTGCAGCAGCAGCAGCAGCAGCAGCAGCAGCAGCAGCAGCAGCAGCAGCAGCAGCAGCAGCAGCAGCAGCAGCAGCAGCAGCAGCAGCAGCAGCAGCAGCCAGCAGCAGCAGCAGCAGCAGCAGCAG